>CM031629.1:41527171-41532171 GCA_018398815.1 Conus ventricosus | reverse complement strand
CTTCTTTTGGTCTTCTCTCCTCTCTCTCCCCCTCTCTCTCTCTTCTCTCTCTCTCCCCCCTCTCTTCTCCTCTCTTCTTCTCTCTCCCACCCATTCCTTGTGTGTGTGTGTGTGTGGTGTGTGTGTGTGTGTGTGTGTGTGTGTGTGTGTGTTGTGGTGGTGGTTGCATAACCATTTATATTAAAACACACATCAGTACCTTTAATCCACATAATTTTTCCAATGAAACCGTTAGCGGAAGGATTTGTTTCCAACTGACACTTTCACAATGCTGTCAAAAACGTTCTGCAGGAATATGTTTGGGAATCAAATCTCTGGGACACTCGTAACTCAAGAACCCCCACAATCAGTAAAAAAACACACTACACGGAAAGTTCTTTGTACTGCACCCACTGCTGATACGTGTGTGTAGAACCGGCCATGCCCTTTGAGAATATAGGTTAAGAAGACAAAATAAAAGGGGGGACGAATAGCCAGCGGTAGAGCCCAGTCGTCATCTTGGTGATCCGGGGGTTGGGGGTTCGAATCTGCGGGCTTTTTGGGTATGGGTTTTTTTTTTTTCCCGGAGAACAGGTTTTCTGACTCCTTTTCCAACAGTCCTTCGGATGAGACCTAAACCGGGGTTCCTGTTGAACGCACGATAACTCTTGCACACACGTAAAACCCCATCACCAACTTGAAGAGAAGGGCCCATTTTGGCCGTTGGTATGGTTACACGTTACACTAGTATACACTTCCCCGAAATGGGATGGCTCCTTAATGGGTATAAAAAACGGATCCCCAAAAACTCCACTCCCTTTGAGGGGCAATGGATAACCTTTGCCTTTTTTAACAGAGAGTGTCCACAGGTATCGCCTGTGTCACAGAAAAAATATCTAAAATGCACTACGTTTTTTTACACAAGATCAGGGGGCGAGTGGAGGACAGGAAAAAAATGTCAGCTTGGAAAAAAACAGACAAACACCACCTTTCACCCGGGGTCTCCCCTGTCCACACTGCCACAGACAGAGCCAAGCCCTTCACCCTGGTTGCTCTCCCCACACTGCCACCGACGAGCAAACAGCACCTTCACCTGGTGCCCTGCCCAAACTGCCACAACAAGCAAACAGCCCCTTCCCCGGGGTCTGCCCTGTCCACCTGCCACAGACAGAGAAAACACCCCTTTCAGCCTGGTCTCCCCTGCCACACCCCACAGACTGTTCAATGAAAACATTGGCCTGATCACCCATTTTGTACCCCAACCAGCACCCATGACGCTGAAGTGGGGTCTTGTGGTCAAAATTTTGTGACATTTTGTGCCGTTGGACTTTTGTGCGGCGAAGGACTGACAAAATGTCACAACCGCAGTTTACAATGTGTGCACCTATGCCTCATTTTCCAATTCACTCTTGCACAAATGTCACAGCCTCTGTCAGTTGTTAGTCCCCCCTTTTTAAAGAAAGCGAGCAACTTAAGTTCGCTCGTGTCTTTTTTTGTGGTTTTTTTTTCGGTTTTTTTTTTTTGTTTTTTTTGGTGTGTGTGGGGGTGTGTTTTGTGGTGTGTGTGTTGTGTGTTGTGTTGTGTGGGTGTGTTGTGTTTTGTCTGTCGTCTGTCTGTCGTTGTCGTCTGTCCTACGCGGCCAAAACGGATTTTTTGGCAATGTTCTTCAACCACATAAGACAGCCTTCTCAAATTTGTTTGTTGATTAGGTGGTATCGATTTTTTCCCAAAAAAATCGGGTAAAAGGAAAGTTCAAGTCACCTGACGTTAACCCCCCTTTTCCCTTTTTCCCCCTGCAATATTTCCTATTTTAAAGCTCGTTTTTCAAACTTGCTAACGGGGCACAGCCGGGGAACAACAACTGAAAACAACCGTGTGCGCTGCGCACCCGTAAGCACCAGAGAGAGAAAGAGAGAGAGAAGAGAAGAAAGAGAGAGAAGAGAGAGAGAGAGAGAGAGAGAGAGAGAGTGTGTAAAGAAGATGAAGAAAAAAAAGGGGGAAAAAGGGGGAAAGGGGGGGGGGAAAAACCGTCCCCCTGCCAGAAAAATAAAGAGATTCCGGGTCTCTAAAAGGGGAAAAAAACAAAATGTACCTAAAACTTGTTGAGAAAAAAAAGACATTATAAACACTACAATTACATGCATACCCACAAGCATAGAGGATGGTATGGGGAAAAATTGTAAGACTAACAAGGCAAAAGAGATGCAGCGAAACAAACAAATCGTGTTGTTTCTGTTTTCCTCATCAAAACCCAAAAGGGGGATCTCGTTGGGGGTCACCTCGTAACTTGCAGTGAATACAGACTAAAAAATATATACATAAAAAATTTAAAAATTTTAAAAATTTCAAGCCAAATTGAAAAACGAAAAAAAAAAACAAACCAAAAAAAAACCGTGGGCATCATAAGTATATCCACCCCTCCCTCCACCCACCTCCACCCTCCTCCACCCCCCCATCCACCCATCCATCCACCCATCCTCCACCCCCCCCACCCGCCCACCCCCACGATGAGAGAGGAGTTGTGAAAATTTTTGCAGCTGATTTCAAAAAAGGCGTACAAGGCACAAATTGTCACAATCTTGCAGTGAATAAATGCACACATGACAGTCATTGTGACTTTTTTTGGCAGGGGGACTTTTAAAAAACGTCTTACGCCTTGAAAACCCCGGGTCGCACACGTAGGCTTTTTGGGGGTTAGACGCTGGCCGTCGCAGCCTTTCCATCTCTTCACGAAAGGAAAAACAAAAGACAAAAAAAAACCTAAACAATAAACGTAGGGTAACCTTGCTCCACAAGAAAACCCTAACTCCAAAGGGAAAGCGCTTCGCGCCGAATCGTCTGGGAAATGACAGACAGGACACAGAACAAACAAGGAAAACTGACAGACAGAGCACCAAACACAAAGGAAACATGACAGCACAGAGACACAGAACAAACACGGAGAATGACAGCACGAGCAACCCGAAAAGGAAGGAAACAGAACCATAGAGCAACAGAAAAAACAGCAGACTGACAGCACAGAGCACACAGAACAAACAAGGAAAATCTCAATAAAGGACCCAAGCTTCCCCCATCCCCCCTACGAACACATCTAACAGCCAAGAATGGAGAAAATGAATAATATAAATAACTTCAATTTTAAGACTGGCACGCCAAAAGAATAAAGTCAGACAAATACAAAGACGGGCAGAAAAAAAACACAAAAAAACCTCGATTTAAATTAAACGAATTAAAAAAACTTTCATATTTAATTTCGTTCAAAAAAACCCCTTTTCAGGGGGACCCCTACTTCCCAAAATGTGCTGGGGATTTTTGTTTCAGAGTTGGGTGGCTGTGCCGTGCTGTGTTGTGCGGTTTTTTGTGTTGTGTGGTTTTGTGTGTTTTGTGTGTGTGTGTGGTGTGTGTGTGTGTGTGTGTGTGTTGTGTGTGTGTGTGGTTGTGTGTGTGGTGGTTTTACCGACTCGACAGTGCACTGACGCATGGGTTAGGTATATTTCGAAACACTATTTTTAAAAGATATTTTTTTTTTCGCTTTTTGTATCTTCCTGACTAAGTAAGTACGTTTGTTCGTTTGAACGTATTCACACCTTGTAGGGGCAAGAACCAAACCGCCATCACACAGCAAAAAAAAGCTGGAGAAGTGAACAAACACAGACTAACGTCGATTCAAGACGGCACAGCCCGTTTCCCAATAGTGTCAAACAAACCACCAACAAAAGTAACGAACACACAAACACACACACACACACACACACCCAACACACACACACACACACACACCCACACACACACACACACACGCGCGGCCGCGCGCGCGCGGAGGCCACACCCACACGTTTTTTTACGAAAACGCCTTTACCTTTCATTTTTCATGCGTCATTGCTTATACGTTTTGGTTTTAAAATCTTTTTTTTTTTTTTTTGTTTTCTATTCATCTAGCCAAAAACGCGACACATCAGAGAAAAGACGGCCGTAGACGGGACACCACTGTTCCCCAACCCCACCCAAAGTAACACTCTGCCCTCATGAATTGCTTCTGGAAAGGTTGGCTGTGTGTGGGTGTGGTGGGTGGGGGTTTTTGTGTGTGTGGGTGTGTGTGTGTGGTGTGTGTGTGGTGTGTGTGTGTGTGTGTGTGTGTGCGGCCGCGCGCACCAAGATTTTCAACATCGCGAAACTGTGAAAAGTTTCCCGTCAGTTTTGTTGTTGTTGTTGTTTTTCTTCTTCTTTTCTTTTTGTCGTTGTTTTTGTTTTAAATCGTTTTCCCCGCTGTTTCTGTCTGTTCCTTGTAAATTGTGTTAACACTGACCACCCCGTGTCTGCCCGTGTTGACACCTTTTCCATCCCCCGGTGCCCAGTGTGAATGTTCATCCTGAGTCTGTCCCCCCTGTTAAGACACACACACACACACAACACCACACAACACACACACACACACACACACACACACACAACCAAACACCCGGGGGAACACAACACCAAAGCACGGGCCACACACAAACACAACACCACACCACACAAACACACACACACCCACAACCACACACACAAACCACCACAACACACACACACCTCTTTAAAAACGTTTCGTCCCCTTTACGTATACGTTTTTCCCCTTTTCATTGCTGAAGTTTCGTTTAAGGTTTCTGTTTTGTTCGTTTGTTTTTTTTTTAAATTAGTTGGGGGGGGGGGGGGGGGGGGGTCCCCCTTTTTTTTTTTATTTCCCTCTTTGCAAAAGCCCCACACAGCAGAGAAAAGATTTGGGGTAATCGGGACACCACTGTTCCCAACCCCACCCAAAGCCAAAGGCAACGTCAATGTCAAAGGTTTGTATTTTCCCTTTCCCACTTGGGGGGGAGGGGGTGGGGGTGGGTAGGGGAGGGGGGGGGGGGGGGTTTTGGGCTCGGAACACGTCGTGTAGGGTTTCGCAAAACTGTGATCTCACAATGCCTAAAGGAACGAAAAATTCCTCCGACAAACAACACAACAACCACACAAAGGGGTGCCGCCATCAAGAAATTTGA
>CM031629.1:41517171-41522171 GCA_018398815.1 Conus ventricosus | reverse complement strand
CCTTTGACCCATAGACCTGATCTTTCTGTGAGAGTGATGAATGTGAAAACGTGTACAAGCAATCCATCAAGTTAATTCAAGATCCATCCAGCAGTTTACGAAAAACAGCTTTTTGTTTTCTTTCTTTTTTCTTTTTTTTTTTGTTGTTGTTGCGTACTGTCATACAAACACACTGTTACAGAGAAACGGACCTGAAACTTACCAGAGTTTGCAAACTGCAACAAAATTGTCACAGAGTCATTTTCTACGGAGTCAATATTCTCCGTAACCATGGGAGTCAATATTCTACGGATGGAGTCAATATTCTCCGTAGAATATTGACTCCAAAACCTGTAGAAACTGAAAATTTTTCTCCAGAGAAAAAAGAACCGGGAGTCAAATTTCTGCGGAGTCAATATTCTCCGTAACACCGGTGTTGCAGACAGTCTGTCCTGTCGTGCACTTCACACAATGTATTTGACTCTTCAAATCTATTTGCTTGACCTATGAAGTAAGAAAAAAAAACTATATTTGCAATACAACGTTTCCAATGAAAGGGGAAGGAGAAACACTGTGTCTGTCAGGATAAAGGAGAATACAGTGTCTGTCAGGGAAAGAAGGAGAACACAGTGTCTGTCAGGGAAAGGAGAAGAGAAACACAGTGTCTGCCAGGGAAAGGAGAAGGAGAACACAGTGTCTGTCAGGGAAAGGGGAAGGAGAGATCACAGTGTCTGTCAGGAAAGGAGAAGGAGAACACAGTGTCTGTCAGGGAAAGGAGAAGAGAACACAGTGTCTGTCAGGGAAAGGAGGAGAACACAGAGTCGTCAGGGAAAGAAGGAGAACACAGTGTCTGTCAGGGAAAGAGAAGGAGAACACAGTGTCTGTCAGGAGAAGGAGAAGGAGAACACAGTGTCTGTCAGGAAAAGGAGAAGGAGAACACAGTGTCTGTTAGGGAAAGGAGAAGAGAACACAGGTCTGTCAGGGAAAGAAGCATCCTCTCTCTCTCTCTCTCTCTCTCTCCTCTCTCCTCTCTCTCTCTCTCTTCTCCTCTCTCTCTCTCTCTCTCCCTCCGTCACACACACACACACACACACACACAACACACACACCACACACACACACACACACACACACACACACACACACGACACTCACGCACTCACTCACTCACTCATACACACAGAAACACACGCTCTCCTCTCTCTCTCTCTCTCTCTCTCTCTCCTCTCCTCTCTCCTCTCTCCTCATATACACACAGAAACTCTCTCTCTCTTTCTCTCTCACACACACCACTCACCACCCACTCACCACTTATACACCATAAGTATTGTCTGTCTGCTCTCCTCTCCATCTCTCTCTCTCTCTCACACACACACACCACACACACACACACACACACACACACCACACACACACCACACACACACACACCACACACACACAGAGCGTGAGAGAGAGAGACAGAGAGAGAGAGAGAGAGGAGAGAGAGGAGAAGAGAGAAGAGAGAAGAGAGAGAGAGAGTGCACTGTGTACATACAACTGAAACACTATAGCGTTTTCCTTGTTGCCAAATGGTGAAGTGTTTGCCAGCAGTGCTGACAGTTGTGACTTCAAACCAATTGTGGCGTCAGTTTTAACATTGTGGTAACTCTGTCAGTTGGCTAAACAGCAAGTAGATACATAATTAGGGAGGGAAGTTGGTAGAAGAAGACGGGCCCTGCATGCCATAAAGTTGTGCTCCATCCATGGTTGACTTTGACATACGTTGACTCTGCATGCCATAAAGTTGTGCTCCATCCATGGTTGACTTCTGACATACGTTGACCCTGCATGCCATAACGTTGTGCTCCATCCATGGTTGACTTCTGACATAACGTTGACCCTGCCATGCCATGAAGTTGTGCTCATCCATGGTTGACCTCTGACATTCGTTGACCCTGCTGCCTGAATGTTGCTCCATCCAATGGTTGACTTCTGCATCTACGTTGACCGTGCATCCTGCATCTTTAACTTCTGGGATTTTGACCTGAACACTTCATTTTATGAGTTCCTAGACATACCCCTACCGTTCCACTATCCCCCCTCCCCTACCCCCACCCCCACCCACACACACACTCACACAGACACATACACACATGCTTGTAAAATAGCACAATGGGGTGACGTCACACACACACACACACACCACACACACACACACACACACACACACACACAACACACACACACACACACACACACACAAAAGCGCGTGCACGCGCGCATGCTCATGCACTCACACTGAGAATTTCATGACATTGCTTGTGCGCAGCAGCAGACATATTACAGATCAGCATGCAGACTTGTAAAAAAGAGAGAGAGAGAGAGAGAGAGAGGAGAGAGAGGAGAGAGAGAGAGGAGGAGAGGAGAGAGAGAGAGAGAGAGGAGAGAGAAACAGACAGAAAGAGACAGAAACAAAGTACAGACAAGACGCAGAAATGACAAAGGCAAAGAGACATACAGACTAAGACTAACACACACATAGAGACACACACACAAACAGGAATGTATAGAGAGATAGACACAAATACAATATTTAAAAAAAAAGAAAGAGAGAGACAAAAAAAAAAAACTATGGACGCAGACACAGACGTACTGACAGAAAAAAGAAAGAAATAAAAACATTCAGAGAGGTAGTTATGACTTCTTTACCCCTTTCCCCTCTCTCTCCCTCCTTTTCCCTATCTAACTTCCTCCTCTCTACCAGCCGCCATGGCAAAATGGTTAGCGTCGCGGACTCCCGGCTGGGAGGTCGTGGTTCGAATCCATCAGAGTCATGTGGGTTTTTCTGCCCCGACTGGCTCCTACCCAGAGTTGAGTTTGCTGCGGACTCAGTTGGAAGACTGGGACCACACAGTCGAGTTTCATCCACTTAATGGATGCGTTTCTGAGAGTGTTGCTCAAATTCCCTGACCAACACTGCAGGTGCCTGTATCTCTCGGGCCTGTTGACACCGCCGCCGCGGGATATAGTATGAAAGGAAGTGTAGAGTACAGCCCTGTCATGCAGTCTCAGACCGAAATGGAAATCCGTAGCTCATCTAATCATCCTCATTCTCATCGATCACATTAAAAAATGTCTCACATTCTTGCCTTCATGCCTGCCTCATTGACCTCAATTGATGTCTCTCCACTTGTGGCCTTGGTTTGGTTCCGTCGGGGTCACCGGTATCGGCGAGTCCATGGGGGCTGTCGTTGGACGGACGTGGTGACGCCCTCCGGAGGGAGAGCTCACTCACGCCGGCTTCGCGACTAACAATTATTGTCGTCAGTAGGGGGTTTAGTAGGTGGTGTCCTGCGTATGTTAGATCAGAACAGGCGCCACTGAACACCACCGAAGTGACTCGGCAGCAGTGCAGTGTCTCCTCCGGTGGGTTGCCTCTTGACAACTTGACATTGACTGCTCGCTGTGGATTGGCGGTGCCGGGGCTGCAGCGGGGCCGACCGGGCTGTGGCTGTGGACAGAGTGTCGGAGTGAGCGACGTGGGTACACTGGCCTCTGAGGTGGCACAGAGGTTAGGACAGCAAAAAAAAAAAAAAAACCAAACTTCCTCCTCTCTCTCTCCTCTTTCTTCTGCCCCGCCCCCTCCCTACCCCTCCACACCACTGACCATAGAGCTCAGCCTTTCAGCTCCTGTTGCATTCAGACAGACACCGTGGCGCCATCAGAAGTGCCTGCCCATTGTTATCTGGCTTCTTCATTACCACGCACGCAAATCTGCAGCCCTTGTCACGGAGACCACGTGAAACGGATATGTAAATAACCTCCTCAGTCCACCTGTGCCAATTGTCATCCCTCCCTCACCTCACTTCCCCCACCCTCTCCAACACAACCCTCGTCGTCACCAATACCTTTAGAAATAATACCAGTGTATCCTTCCTCCTCTCCTTTTTCATGTTCCCCCCTCCTCCCCTCCACCCTCATTGTTTCCACACGCCACCCTGTCCCGTGGAAAACACTGTTTAAAATGTATGTGGGAAGACAGACGGAGCAATGACAAGAAGGGGCCAGAATAGCTCAGTGGTAGAGCGCCGGACTTGTGATCTTGGTGATCCTGGGGTTGCGGGTTCGAATCAGGCCATTTCGGGACAGGGGATATTTCCGTCGGAGTTTACACATCGGTTCTAACTCCATTCCCATACAGTCCTTTGAATGAGACTATAAACTGAGGCTCCATGTGTGAACGCATGTAAAATCCCATCACTGACTTTTGGAAGAGAAGGCCAGTTGACCGTTAGTATGAAGATACGTTATACATAGCATGCGCCCTTCCCTGAAGTTGGAATGTGGCTGACTCAATGGCGGGATAAAAAAAAACGGTCATACACACAACACTCCACTCCCTTGTTTGGTAGATGTGATTAATCCTTGCCTCTCTAAACAGGGAGCGTCCACAGGAGTGTCAGCCTGTGTATGTGGGAAAACATGACAAGGAAAACTAGTTGGCACAGACTGGTGGAGGATGGTGTGATCACCTTTCATCAGGAGCAGAAACAACATCTGAAGAAAGACAATGAAAGAAGGAGATGATGAAGACAGACAATGAAAGGAGGAGATGATGAAGACAGACAATGAAAGGAGATGATGAAGACAGACAATGAAAGAAGGAGATGATGAAGACAGACAATGAAAGAAGGAGATGATGAAGACAGAACAATGAAAGAAGGAGATGATGAAGCAGAAGAAAAGGAAGAAGACACACTACTGAGGGGAACCAGCCTTTACAAAGACATCGTTTCCAACCAATCAGAAACTAGTTCTTTACAAAGACATGGTTTCCAACCAATCAGAAAACCAGAGTTCTTTACAAAGACATCGTTTCCAACCGATCAGAAAACTAGTTCTTTACAAAGACATCGTTTCCAACCGATCAGAAAACTAGTTCTTTACAAAGACATGGTTTCCAACCAATCAGAAAACCAGAGTTCTTTACAAAGACATGGTTTCCAACCAATCAGAAAACCAGAGTTCTTTACAAAGAC
>CM031629.1:41502171-41512171 GCA_018398815.1 Conus ventricosus | reverse complement strand
CAAGCAACAATAGAAGTATCAATAGCACAGCAGTAGAAATGGACCAAGCAACACTAGAAGCATCAATAGCATCAGTAGTGGAAATGGACCTCAGCAACACTATAAGCAACTACAGCATCAGCACTAGAAATGGACCTAGCAACACTAGCAGCAATAATAGCATCAGTAGTAGAAATGACCAAGCAACAATAGAAGCATCAATAGCATCAGTAGTAGAAATGGACCAGGCAACAATAGAAGCATCAATAGCATCATAGAAGAAATGGACCAAGCAACACTAGAAGCATCGATAGCATCAGCGCTAGAAATGGACCTAGCAACACTAGAAGCAACAATAGCATCAGTAGTAGAAATGGACCAAGCAACACCAGAAGCAACAATAGCATCAGTAGTAGAAATGGACCAAGCAACACTAGAAGCAACTATAGCATCAGCGCTAGAAATGGACCTAGCAACACTAGAAGCATCATAGCATCAGTAGTAGAAATGGACCAAGCAACACTAGAAGCAACAATAGCATACAGTAGTAAAATGGACCAGGCAACACTAGAAGCAACAATAGCATCAGTAGTAGAAATGGACCCAGGCAACAATAGAAGCAACAATAGCATCAGTAGTAGAAATGGACCAAGCAACACTAGAAGCATCAATAGCATCAGTAGTAGAAATGGACCTAGCAACACTAGAGCAACAATAGCATCAGCACAAGAAATGGACCTAGCAACACTAGAAGCAACAATAGCATGAGCAGTAGAAATGGACCCTAGCAACAATAGAAGCAACAATAGCATCAGTGCTAGAAATGGACCTAGCAACACTAGAAGCAACAATAGCATCAGCGCTAGAAATGGACCTAACAATACTAGAAGCAACAATAGCATCAGCGCTAGAAATGGACCTAGCAACACTAGAAGCAACAATTGTCGTATGCACAAGATGTCTTTTTTTTAGTGTCTCCTAAGTACTTATAAAAAAAGCTTCAGTGTATAGACTCTAAGGCATTCAGATTAGCCCTTGGTGTTCCATTTCATGCGTCAGCTTTAGGAACATACCATGAAGCTGGTGTCTTACTCTTGATGACCATCGTGAACTAGCCTGCGCTAAGTACAATTCTTCGCTGCTCAACTATTCAAAGTGCTAACCAAACGGAACTGGATATGAGGTCTGATGTAATTTTCCTAAACGTGCTAAAAGCATTTCAGCCACTAAAACGATACTAACATATTCTTCTCACTTGTTGACAAATTCAGGTATCAATCATAAAAAGCTTGCTGTGTGTTTGCCATAAGTCCCGTACCAAACTGGGAGCTCTTCAAACCAAAATTTGATTATAACTATACTACTATATTTAAAACTGATAACATTAATATTCTAGCTTGTGAATTGTGAAGCAAAATTACATATCAATGATTGTTATCGCACTTCGTAAAAGTCTAATACTGATGGGTCTTATTAACAATAATGCTGGCTGTGGATTTGTCATTCCATTTTTAAAAATTGAGAGGTCCTTTCATCTTGGGGCAAATCTGTCTATTTTTACAGCCGAACTAATAGCAATATTAATGGCCGTAGAGTACATAAATGATTTATCGTTTGACTTATATGGTATTCTCTTCTGTGTAGATTCTAAGTCTGTTCTTCAAGCTTTAGAATCTACAAATTCAAAAAATCGTGCTGAAATCATATCAAACTTAAAATACTTATTCACAACCTTATGTCAAGAGGTATAACAGTTATTTTTGTTGGGTTCCTTCCCATTGCTTCATATCCGGAAATGAATGGTCTGACAGGACTGCTCGAGCAGGTGCAAACAATTCTGACAATATCGGCTACTATCATATTCCTTGAGCTTACATGAAGGATATTCTCTCTTACAAAAAGCCTCTTTTGAAAAATTTGAGGAATACTACAAAGAAAGTGTTCTCCCCCGAATACACAAACCCGACTCTTCTATACTTTGTTGTACGAACTCTCGAGCAAGTAATCTTTTTAAAAACGGCTTCCTCAGTAAATCCAGTAAATCGTAATACAAACATAGCAATTATATCCAAGACACAGTAAACAGCTTCTCTCCTTATTATTTCGGTTAAAAATAAGTGCATTCAGAACAAAATATGTCAAGAATATTCGATTTGCTTGCGCGGTCAATGATAATTGTACAACAACACGTTCTATACTCCTTGCCCCTACTTTGAATCCGATTTGTCAGAATTTAGAAAGGATGCTTCAAACGTGCATATTCCAGGATACCATGTCACTCTTAAATTTTGTACGAATTCTTACGTTAAGCCCAATTGGCTCAATCCTGTAATTGTTATTTCATGATCATATTTCTACTGTTATTTGTGTTTACTTTTGATGTCTTTTTTTTTTTACTGTTTAATTCTATTTAGAGTTTCTTCTTCATCACACACACACACACACACACACACACACACACACACCACACACACACACACGCCGCGCGCGCGCGCACGCACGCACGCACGCACGCACGCACGCACGCACGCACGCACGCAGCACGCACGCACACGCACACGCATGCACACACACGCACACGGGCGCGCACTCACGCACGTACGCAGCACGCAAACACACACACACACACACACACACACACACACACACACACACACACACACACACACACACACACACACACACACACACACACACACACACACACACCTTGTCTGATATCACATTTAGTGAAAAGACGCTAAATTGAAGAAGAAGAAGAAGAAGAAGAAGAAGAAGAAGAAGAAGAAGAAAAGAAGAAGAAGAAGAAGAAGAACAACAACAACAACAACACACACAACAACAACAACAGCAACAACAACAACAACAACAACCAACAACACCCGCACGCGCGCGCGCGCACGCACGCACGCACGCACGGCACGCACGCACGCACTACACCACAACACACACACACACACACACACACAACCGATTCTAAATCGATCTTACATACACTTACATCTCTAAACCAGAAAATGCGATCAGAATTGATAATTGAAATTAAACACTGTTCATCTTTTTCATTGAAAGGCAGCGTAACTTTCGTTGGGTGCCTTCCCATTGTGGAATTGTGTCAAATGAATCGGCTGATCGAGCTGCAAGAAAAGGAACAAAAATCATGATGGTTCAGTCCGATACGGTAAAATTTACAAGAAGGTTATACAATTGTAGTAAACTTGTCATACAAAATGTTTGACGAAAAACTTAAAATTCTAAATGCCACTGCATCAGCATGCATCAATGCTAAGAACAAAAGAAATATTAAACCTCTTTTTTTTTCTTGTCTGGATCTTATTCCCAAGTCATTTTCCCAGCCTATGTCAGGTTTTTTTAAAATGCCTCCCCCCACAAAATAAAAAAAATGCCCATGCATGGTGGAAAAATATAACGATTAATCGTTTACCCGTCCATTGCTAAACATTCAAAAACTATATCTCAAGAGGGGAACGACGCTTTTACCGACTGACTATTCCCTTTCTTCGAATTTTTTTCAGAATGTTTCTTTCCTCTCTCTCTCTCTCTCTCCCCCTCCCCTTTCTTCTCTCCTCCTCCTCTCTCTCTTCCTCTCCTCCTCTCTCTTCCTCCCTCTCCTCCCTCTCTCCTCTCTCACTCCCCTCTTTTCTCTCTCACATTTTTCTCTCTCCTCTCCTCTCTTCTTTTCCTCTCTCTCTCTCTCTCTCTTCACCCTTCCCCCTTTTTCCTCTCACTCTCTTTCTCTCTCTCTCCCCACTCTTTTCCCCCTCTCTTTTCTCTCTCCTCTCTTTTCTCTCTCCCTCTCTCTCCTCTCTCTCTCTTTCCTCTCCCCTCTTTTTTCCCCCTCCTCTCTCTCTAACCTCCTCTCTCTTTTCTGATCTCTTTCTCTCTCTCTCTCTCACTCTCTTTTTCTCTCACCCTTTCTCTCTCTCTCTCTCCTCTCTTCTTTTTCTCTCCCCTTTCCTCTTTTTTCCTCTCTCTCCCCTCACTGTCTCTCTTTTTCTCCTCACTGTTTTTTCCTCCTCTCTCTCTCCTCTTCCCCCTGGGGTCCTCTCCTCTCCTCTCTCTCCTCTCTCTCTCTTTCTGTCCTTTCTCTCACAGCACAGAAATATACATACAAAATCACGCTGTAGCAAACAAAAAGAAAGCACGAACGCACGCACTGACGAAAAACATGCATTCACTTGGGCACACACACAGCGCGCCGCCACACCCCACACACACACACACACACACACAACACAACACACCCACACACACACCACACACACACACACACACACACACATATATATATATAAATATATTAATATATTAATTAAAACAAAGCTTGCTCTTTGTCTTAGATTGAAGAAATAGGTGGCATTTTTGGTTGGTTTTTTTTTAAAAACTCAACAAAATACTACGTTTGCACACCCCTTTTTTCGGGGGATTGCTTCTTCTTAAAACTGAAAACAGAGGAGTCAAATTCCCACTTTCCCGGTCACTGAGGAAACCACCAAGTTTCGAAATATGGGTATATGACCAGGATTATATGTTATGATTTTCCCTCCCTATTGGGGGGTCTCCCCCTTGGAGACTATAAGCTTGCGAAGGTTCATTTGAGAAGCATTTGTTTTCATTTCACCCACTCAAGCAATACTGTTATTTGGGGGCAGAATCACTACCCGCAGATAAATGCTTATCCCCCCATTTTTTTCAATCTAAACAAAAGGGAAAAATTTTGTTTTTAATTCAATATTTCTTGCGTCATTGCAACCCCAAACTTTTTGAAGTTCCCGGGGAACGGTGCTGGGTCTTATCCTTGGAATTTATTAGTTTCTTTTTTTTAGTCCCTTCGGATTATTCCAAGAACTGGCCCTCAGACTGTGTCTTAAGGGATATTTTTTTTAATTTTCTACTTTTCAAAAGAAAATTAGTTTTTTTTCCTTTCATGATTTTCTTTTGCTCTTAGGTAAAAAACCTTTGTTGGGTTTTTTAAAAACTCAACAAACAACTAGGGTATTGCCCCACCCTTTTTTCTGGATTGCATTCTTCTTAAAACTAAAAAGGGCAGAAGATCAAATTACCACTTTCCGGGGTCACTGGGGAAAACCACCAATTTCAAAATACGGTAATGACCGGGATTTATTGTTATGATTTCCCCCCTCCCTTTTGGAGGGTGTCTTCCCCCCTTTGGAGCTAAACTGTTTGAAGGTTCATTGGAGAAATTTTTTTTCCCCATTCCCCACCAAGCACATACGTTATTTTTAGCAGAATCATCTACCACTGCAATAGAAGCTTTCTCCCCCATTCTTCATCTAAAACATAAGAGAAAGCTTTGTTTATAATTCAATATTTCTTGCAGTCTTTGCAACCCAAAGCTGCTCTGTAATTGCGGGAACGGTGCTCGGTATTTTACCTTTGGAATTTATTAGTTTCTTTATTTTTTAATAATATATATATATATATATATATATATATGACATGCAAATGCGTGTTTTTGGCTGTGCTCTCTTTTTTAAATTTCGATGTTGAAGGATTAATGTGCCCATTCTTATTTCTACTTGGTGATTTTCATACGTTTATGCTTTGATGCCATTGTTTTGAAAAAATTTTTTTCCCAAAATTATTACTTATTTTCCCATGCAAAAATTATATTTTAAAACTTGTACACCAATAGCGTACGACAAACACATGTACGTTCCCTACCAAACTTTTAAAATGCAGTCAACTCCTTTCCCACTCTCCCTATCCCTTCCCCTTTTCCTCCCCCTTCCCTTCCCACTGTCTAATGCACTTTTAGTGAACAACGTTTAAACACCTAACAAAAAAACAACAAAAAGACACCCGCACGCCACACACATACCAAGTACGCAAAAAACACACGCAATTCTCTTTACGCACCTCATCCCCCCCCCCCCCCTCCCCCCCCCCACCGCATACCTAAGGATCACATACTAACCACAAAGGCTTATATATTGTCTCTTTCAGCCCCCCCCCCCCCCACACCACACAACACATCACACGCACGCGCCACACGCGCACTCCCCTGTTTCGCAAAGTAAGAATTTCCCATGAGTCCCCTGACACAAAACATCCTGTTCAGTTTCTTGATCCCCTCGTCTCCTCTTGTCCCTCCAAGGGGCCCCCCCCAGCTCTGAAGCCCGTTGGCTTGGCTTGGGCGTCAACAAACTGATACCCCCCCCCCCCCACCCTCCCACCACAACACCCACCCCTTTCTGCCGCCAACGTGCAAAGTCACTGTGTGATGTCAGGGTGACTCCACAACGCCGTCCTTGTATAAGGTTTAGATGGGGTGGCAGTGCGCGCGCGCGCGCGCGCGCGCGCGTGTGTGTGTGTTGTGGTGTGTGTTGTGGTGTGTGTGTGTGTGTGTTGTGTGCACACGTGCCCAAAATCATTTAACACGTTCATGCAGAAAGCTTCAACCCTCCCTTCCTTCAAAGGTTATATGTGTCTATCTGTCTGTCTGTCTTTTTCTCTCTCTCTCTCTCTCCTCTCTCTCTCTCTCTCCTCTCTTTCCCCTCTCCCCCTCTCTCTCCCTCCCTCCTCTCTCCCCTCACTCACACACACACACACACACACACCACCACACACACACACACACAAACCCCAAAGCGCATGCAACAACAATGCGCACAAACCCAAAATTCTCTCTCTCTCTCTCTCTCTCTCCCTCTTCTCCTCTCCTCTCTCTCTCTCTCCTCTTCCTCTCTCCTCTCCTCTAGGGGACAGCAAACTGCGTAATTTTGTCAAGATGGTTTCCCTTTTTCTTCTGAAATCACTGCTGATTGTGGCGGACGAAGACGGGTGGGTCCCCCCCCCCCCCCCCCCCCCCCCCCCCCCCCCCCCATTCTGCAACGGTGTTGACGGCCAGCCCTCTGCTGCCATCGACTTTCGTGTGTCTGTGGGCCCCTTCCGCCCTCTTCACGGGTTTTAAAAAAAAAGGGCTAAAGAAAAGGCTGCCGCCCACCGCCATTGTCACACTTCGACCAGAGGGGGGCGGTGCACCTTACGCTGCTCCCGCAGTATTTCTTTCCCCGGGGGGTTTGCCCTTTGTGTGGCGACATTTAAACAAAACCCCGGGCCCCCCCCCCAACCCTACTTCTAGCAAGACTCCACTCCCCGACACAGACCCATCAAAACCCCCTCCCAGCAAGACTCACTCACCAGACAAAAGGGCCCACCAACCCCCCCTCCCAGAGAGACTCCACTCACCAGAAAGACCCCCCAACCCTCCTCCCAGCAAGATCCACTCACCAGACACGGACCCACCAACCCTCCTCCCAGCAAGACTCCCCACCAGACACAGGACCCCCAACCTTTCCCCCCCAGCAGAGACTCCACTCCCAACACAGGCCCACCAACCCTCCTCCCAGCGAGACTGACCACCAACCCAAAGGCCCCCCCCCCCCTCCCAGCGAGACTCCACTCACCAACACAGGACCCACCATCCCTCCTCCCAGCAAGACCCACTCACCAGACACAGGCCCACCATTCCTCCTCCCCAAGACCCACCCCAGCACAGGACCCCCTCCCCCTCCCAGGGAAACTTTCCCCTCACCAGCACAGGACCCCCCAACCTCCTCCCAGCAGAGACCCACCCCCAGACACAGGACCCACCATCCCTCCCCCAGCAGAGCTCCACTCACCAAACAGGGGCCCCCAAAAACCCCCCTCCCAGCAAGACTCCACCACCAAAACCCCTTCATGGGGAATTTTCCTTTCAAAAGTCAGCTGGAAAGATCAGCGGACTCCCACACTTCCCGGGCCTTCTCTGTCACCCCAGATCCTACACTCCGATCTTGGTCACCTTGAACATGAGAAGTGACCAGATGGACGCCAAGCGGGCGCGTGTTCATTTCTACATTACGGAGCATACAAATTGATCTTCTCTGTCCGCGTTAAAATGCCGAAAAAACGAGGGGCACTTTGTATTCTGTTCTCCGATTTTGAATGATCTGAGGAGTCAGTTTGATTGATAAAAAAATATTCTAAGCATCCTTCCTTATTTCGACTTTCATTACTCATGGCATCCAGAAACGAAACCATCATAAAACGTTTTGGCTGTTTTTTGTACAAGGCATTGGATTAGAAGTATAGTATGCAATTAAGAATTTATTGTTCTGTGCTGTTTGCTAATTTAGTCAGTGGATTACCTGTTGAGTTATGATGGATGATTGATTTGTTCCTGTTTCTTTTCCATAAAGATTTGTTCACATTACCCCCTCATTATGGGCTAAGGCTTACATGTAAAAAACATCCAAATCCGTATCCGTATCCCCCCCCCCCCTCTCTCTCCACCATGTACAGATTGGTTTATGTATTCTCCCTATCCTCTTTCTCTCTCTCTCTCTCTCTCTCTCTCTCTCTCTCTTCTCCCCTCTCCCCTTTTCTCTCTCTCTCTCTCTCTCTCTCTCTCTGTGAAACACACAGACACACCAACAGACAGACCAACAGACAGATGCACAGACAGACAACAGACACACACACACACACACACACACACACACACACACACACACACACACACACCACACACACACCCACACACACACACCACACAATACTGGAATCAAAGGAAATTATTCTTTTTGGAGACTTTAACATAGACTTAACTGTGCCTGGGAATAAATGGAGTCATATTTAAAGCAATGTATGGGTTAGAGCAAATATCGATCGTCCTACTCGAATCACTGAACAAACGGAAACTCTTATTGATCACATTTACGTCAACACTAAAGATAACATAGTGGAAATGTGTTCTGTACAGACAGGCTGTAGCGACCATTGTTCAGTTTGTCTAACATATGGTCAAAGAAAGGTGTCAAAATTCCTAAGTCAGGACATAAGGAAATTTTTTATAGACGCTTCACACATTTTGATAAAAATGCCTTCCTAAATGATTTGCTTCACTTTTGAATTAGATTACATTTATCAGATTAGGAACCCTGACGATGCTGTGAACTTTGGGATCAGTACAATTCAATTCAGTATATGATAAACACGCGCCGTTTGTAAGAAAAAGAGTGAAAAATGTCATTAAAGCCCCATGGTTAACAAAGGAGATAACAATGAGATATACAAAAAAGCTTATCCTCAAGTCAAAGGATAAAGTGTTGTTCAGAAAAAAAAAGGAATAAAGTAAATTCCATGAAGAGAAAAGCAAAGGAAACAATATTTCAAAATTTAGTCTCGTCTTCTCAAAATTCAAACTTAATTTGGAAAGCTATCAATCTCTTGACTAACAATAATTCAAGAATGCAAAATCCAATAAAAGAAATATCACCAGAAGACTTCAACTTTCATTTTTGCAAATATAAAACTAAGGATGTTATTGTAAATGATTAAAGTACAATGATCTATGTATGTTAGAAAAATACTGTCGATGTAAAAATATTTCTTCGTGTTTTGACATACCACCATTGTCATTACATGAAGTATTTGATTATTTAACACACTTAAAACAGTCAGGGACAAGGGACTTAGATGGAATTGATGGCAAGATACTAAAAATCGCTTCATTGACCATTGCTGAGACACTCACTTACGTTTATAATTTGTGTATTGATAAAAGCCACTTTCCCTTAAGATTTAAACAAGCAAAAGTTATACCTTTATATAAAAAAGGTGAACCCACCAATCTCTCAAACTATAGACCTATCTCAATATTATCCCTGTTGTCTAAACCACTCGAAAAACATGTTCAGACACACCTATATTCTCATCTTAAATATTACGATCTGATTCATGAAAATCAATCAGGTTTTCGAGAAAATCACTCATGTCACACTGCTCTTGTACAACTTATCGATAGATGTTTTACAAATATTAACAATATGACCTTACTGGAATTCTTTTTGTAGATTTTGCAAAAGCGTTTGACGTTATAAACCAAACTCCCTTCAAATAAAAAAGCTTATGTGTTACAAAGTATCGAATACAGCCTTAAATTTTTACCTCGTTTCTCACTGATCGTCAACAGCTTGTTGAAATCAACTCCAAA
>CM031629.1:41489671-41497171 GCA_018398815.1 Conus ventricosus | reverse complement strand
CACATACATACAGACAAAAACGAACACAGCACACACACACACCCACACACACACACACCCACACAACACACACACACACACACACACACAACCGCACGACACGCCGAACGCCCACGCACGTACCCACCGGTTGCGCGCGAGGAGCGCGCTCCCACTCGCGCTTTCCATCACACACACACTCACACACACACACACACACACCACACACACACACACACACAACACACACACACAATAACATATACACAAAACAGACCACACTCACATATTTAGAAGAAACCCATAAACACACACACATACACACACACACACAACACACAGCACGCGGCGCCGCCATGCCACACCCAACACACGCTGAACTTAAACGCATGCCGCGTACCGCACACAACGCTCACACACACATACACATGACACACCAATACCAGCAACAACACAAACAACATACAACAACAATATGTACACACCCACACACACACACACACACACACACACACACACATCACACACACACACACACACTCTCTCTCTCTCTCGTCTCTCTCTCTCTCTCTCTCTGTCTATCTCTCACTCTTCCCCTCATGTTACTCGCTCTCTCTCTTCCACTCTCTCATCTCTCTCTCTTCTCCTCCTCTCTCTCTCTCTCCCCCTCTCTCCTCTCGCTCTCTCTCTCTCTCTCCTCTTTCTCATCCTCCACACACACACACACACACACACATCACAACACACACACACACACACGACACACACACACACACACACACACGCGAGCACAACACACACAGACACACACACACACACTCACACACACACAACACACACACACACACACACACAGACTACACACACACACACACCACACATGACACACGCGCGCGCGCGCGCGCCGCGCGCGCGTGCGCGCGTACTCACCCACACACACACAAACACACACACACACGTATACACATAACCACTCACTCACTCTTATCTCTCACTGTCACACAGAGACCCCCCCCCCCCCCCCCCCACACACACACACACACAACACGCATGGGCACTAACCAAGCACGCTGAAATCACGCACGCACGCGACGTAACACACGTTCACACACACATTACACTTACACACACAATACCAACAATAACAAACGACAACAAACAACAATTTACACACACACACACACACACACACACATCACACACACGGCACAAACACACAACAGACACACACGCATCCACACACACTTGCACGCACAGGACAGACACACATACAGAATAACCACACACACACTACAAACAAAAACAGATACACAAAAGGACACACACACATGCACACGACAAAGACGTTTGTCCATTGGTCAAGTAACCCAGGGCTGGTAATGCGTAGATTTAGATGTGTACTTCAACTCAACGAATAAGTAATGTACTCCGGAAGAGCGCAGGAAAGGAAAACTAAGTTATAGGAAGGGATGGCTTTATGACCTGACCAACAGGTTGTTTGAAGCTGCAGAACGAGATTCGCCTGTAATCTACCATTTACCAGGTGAGGAATAGACAGATAGGGAGAGAAAAGAGAGAGAGAGAGAGAATTAAAGAAAAAGTACAAAGGGAAAAGAATTGATCATTATTCAGATTTTGAAAGAGATTACTAACACGGACTTCATTCGTGTTTCAGCCCTTCCTGGTGCTGTGGCAGTCGGCAGAAGTATTTGGTCTCCATTGCTGTGCAGCATCTAATTGTCTCCAAGTTTGGAGAACCAAGTTACAGAGGACAACGACTGCGGCAGTCGTGAGAGAATAGTTGATAACGTTTGCCGTGTTGAACCCCACTATGATTTGATTGTCCCCCTGGGTCGGAAACTCCGACCATTGTTCTGTATTTTAAGCCATCGTTGATTCTGCTTTGAAAGGTGTATAAACTGTTTCTCCATTGAGGAGTAGAAACCCGTAAAAGATGTACTTGTAAATATTACTATGTATAATGAGTTGAAAATTGGTCCCAGCCGTGGATCTGTGAATGTTTGTACCTCCACTGGCGAGGAGGAACCTGAAGATATTTCTTGAAAAACAAACCTGTTGCATATGCTTTGCAAAGTGATCAATTTAGTAATTATTCCCCAGAGGGGGAGAAGAAGAGTTATTGTAGTGCGCCTTCTGGTTGTTTGGAGAGATTGCGTGGGCACCGGAGTGAATGCTTGAGCTGAGTGTGTGCATGCTTTGAGCTCAGTGGTGACAATACGTATTTTGCCAATTTTCCCCTTCAATAGTTTTTTTCTCTCCTCCTCCTCCCTAACCTTCTCCCCCACCACCACTACCCCCTTCTCCCTCATTATCTTTTGACAACTAACGTGCATCACCCCCTAACCCCGCCATCACCACACCTCACCACCCGCTCCTACCTAGTTGTACGTCATCCACCCTTCTCCTCTTTCATATATAGCATGCCTTTATACATTTGAAGATCACTTACTCCATTGTTTTAATCTCCTACCGGAGCAGTTGTGGATGGATTGTAATGTATTCACACACAAACCACATGCACACACATGCAACGCACCAAGCATGCATCGCGCACACACACACACACACACATATATATATATCGATCAATGTGGTTAAAATACCCAAAACGATTTCAGAGCGCTCACCCCTTGGGACAACATTTGTTAATAACCTTATTTTAACAATATATATAAATAGATATAGAATATATATATATATATATATATATATATATATATATAAATATATTGAGAGTGTGTGTGTGTGGTGTGGTGTTGTGTGTGTTTGTGTGTGTGTGTGGGTGTGTACATATAATTACATACATACACATATATCTGTATGATTAGAAATGAAATGTTCCCTTTTGGCCTCTCACTTTTTTGTCTCACATTCCTCAGTACCTGTCTGCCGCCTCCAACCCCCCCCCCCCCCCTCCACCCCATGCCTTTCCTTTCTTTTTTAACTCTCCTCCCCCTCCCCCTTATTTCCTGTTCTTTCTCCTCTCCTCATTTCTCCTTCTCTCTGTGTGAATACGGTGTGTGTGGTGTGTGGTGTGTGGTGTGTGGTGTTGTGTGTGTGTGTGGTGTGTGTGTGGGTGAGTGTGTGTGTAGGCTGGTGGTTCCCATGAGTGCATGTGTTTCGCCTTGCATGCAACAGGTATCAGCATGGCCTCATTTTAACCTGAACAACCAGAATTTCCCGTAATGATGTCATTTCACGTGATTTCACACACACACACACATCATGCATGCACACACGCATACTGTGAGTTATTTTAAACGTGGTGACAGCCCTGAAGTGCCCTTTGGCCGGTCGTGGGCTATAAGCAACATTATCTTATCTATGCACACACGCACGCACACAGAACACACGACGCCGTTACGTACGCACACACACACACCTTAAGATGGGGTTTTTTACCAATCCAGTCTGCATTGTGTCCCCAGTTTCTTTGAGGGTTGTTTGGTTTTGTTGTTGTTTTTGTGCTCTCATCCCATTCTGTGTGTGTGTGTGGTGTGTGTGGTTGTGTGTGTGTGTGTGGTGGGGTTGTGTGTGTGTGGTGCACACGCACGAAAATTAAGAGAAAGATTAAACGGCAGACAACCACAGACTGACTTCAGAATTAGGCATTTTGCACAGTAGTATCTAAAACTTGTGTGGATTGTGCTTCCCTATATCTTTAATGATTTAAAATCTTCCATGATTTAAAACCATGGCCATTTTTATATGGGCCAGTTGTTTTTCTGTAGGCGATGGGGTATACGTTACCTACTGTAGATGGCAGGTCAGAAAAAAAACAATATGCTCAATCCTGTTTAGGCACACCATGTGTGCTTGGACAGAATGATTGTTGAGTTGGTGTGAGAGGAAGAAATGAGATGACAGTGGAACAATGCTTGTACTAACACTGAACACTCTTGGCGTCACCTGGAACTGAATGATGTGCGAGTTGGTGAGAGCAATGAAATGAGATGAACAGTGACAATGGCTTGTATCTATCACCTGAACCACTCTTGGAGTCACCCCACCTGATGCTTCATTAACAAATGACCAGGTCACTGAATCCATTACACAACAGGGAGTGGTCATCGTGTAGGCTGTTTTTGTTCACCCTGCCACAGAGGCAGCCACATCACTCCATCATCAGAGGACAGATGATAAGGAAGTCCCCTTCACACATCTTAATTTCCATTCCACAGAACACTGCCTATGCTGACAGAACAAAGCACATTCTGTTTCTTCATTTTCCATTTCATGACTCTGTCAACATCATTACAGGGTGTGAGCTCCACATCAGTAACAATTGTGCTCCATTCTTGTGCTCCATTCCATTTCATGACTCTGTCCAGCATCAGTACATGTGTGACTCCTATTTTACACCATCTATTTTTTTTTTTTGCATTTCTACAGAGAATTTTTTTTTCAATGCACCCCCCTTTCATGTTGAAAATCCCCACCCCACACCGCTACCCCCCAAAAACAAAAAAAACAAAGTTCTTTCTGTTTTTTAAATTAACAAAATTCGGTGCCAATCAACATCCCAAACGTCCTAAAACAACGAAAAAATCATCATAAAATTTTCTCTCTTTTAAAAGAATCAACTGTGTTGCATAGACTGCATGTACATGTGTTTCGACTGAGCTGTAAAGGGTTAGAAAAGATAAGAAATGTTTGCTTATAGCCCAGCCGACCGCAAAGGGCCCATCAGGGTGCCCACGTTAAAATCAACTCACCAGTCAAAAAAAAAAAAAAAAAAAACACTTTTCATACATCTCTTTAAAATGAATCGTCTACAAACGCCCCCAGAAACTTTTTAAAAATCTTTCTTCCGTAAAATCTTAAATCGATAAAAAAATGTTAATCCTCCAAAAACCAAGGATCACACAGGCGGGACACCCTGAACGGATCTTCAGGGGACTCCGCTGAAAAAATGTTTTTGGGTCTCACCGTGCAAAGTCCCAACACTCTAAAAGAAAATGTTTCATTGGGTGGGCCGACAGGAAATGCCCGGAGCCCCCCTTCTTCCTTTAAAAGAAAAATGGGGAAAAAAACGAAGGCCGGGGTGTGCGCCGGACGAACCTTTTTCCTCTTTTACGACCCCCCCGAGGGAGGAGAAGTCCTTAAGGGTTTTGGACGGATCTGAAAGAGTTTGTTATCGTCTTTGTTCCAACCCCCTCCTTCCCAGAGGTCTCTCACATAATGTTAATTTTGGGTTTCACATCTGAACAGGGGGATAAAATGTTGGACGTTTCCCCTTTGTGGCGTTTTTGGGCTAAACATAAACCATTTCGTTCCCGCCTCCCCAACTGCCCGGGAACCCAAGCAAGATAAGGTTTAACCGTCCCCCCCTTTCAATTTTGCAAAAAGTTAAAGAAATGAAAAAGTTCGGGATGCTGAAGGTTGCGGCCAGCTTGGCTTTCCAAAAAGCTGACAGCGAACCCGACAGAACCAAAAAGTCCCTTTTTAAAGAATGGAGATTACTTCAAAGCCAGTACCAAGCAAAAATTCGCAGAATAGACAGAAGCAGGGAAAGGATAGTTCCCCCCCCAGTATCTAAAGGAGCCCCAGGGCAGTAGGCCCGGCCCCCCACCTCAGCTTGGAACCCAGTGAAAACTTTTTGATAGGATGGAATTTCGAACAGGGGTAGCAACAAAATGCCTTGTCGCCGAGAGCGGTAGACTCTTTGCGAAAACTGCAAGATCGAAAAAAAACTCTGGTGTGAAAAAGGGCCACGGGGGTTATCCGGGAAACTTGGAAAAATCCGGAAACTACTCCCCGGGGTTTAAACCTGCATTCCCCATGAGGCGCATACAAAACCAAAAAGCGGAAACATTTTGGGGTTTTTTTTCCCAAAAATCTTTGGGGAAAGGGAGGGTCAAAGACACAGTCATAGGCAGGTTTTTGCGGTTTTTGAGAAAAAGTCGGATATAATAATTTTTTTTTTTAAACGTTTCGCCGCGGGTTGGACAACGAAGGTTCGCCCGCCTTGCTACAGGCGACACAGGGGGGGTGCGGAACGCTCCAAAACAGAGACGAAGCCCTTTAGTGGATAGGGGCCAAAAGTTTGAGGGAAGGGTCTTGCGGGCCTAGACAGCACAAACCCCCCTTCCAGTTTTTTGGGAAAGGACCAGGGCTCTGAGAGGGGCCAAAGTTTTTTTATCAGCGCCCCAGTCGGTGTGCGCTACACCCCCCGAAAATTCAGAGCTTTTTTGGGAAGAAGTTTTAGGTTTTTGATGTGGCTGAGAAAATTGTTTCTGGTCAAAAATGACTCCCAAAATTTGGGCCCCTGAACACGGAATGGGGGATTTTCCCCCTTAAGTTTGGATCTGGGGAAAAACGACGGAAATTATGGAAGGAATACATTCGTCTTTTTTGGGGAAAAAGGGAAAAAGTTTTCATCCCCCCACGATGGATTTTTTCTAGCAAAACTGGGCCTGCCTGGGCACTCGGTACAGGCTTCCATTTCGTAGACGCAAAAAACATCCACAAACAAAAGCAATCGAACCCCGCGAATGAGAACAATGTTTTTGATTTAATACAAAGGGGCAGGAGACAGTATCTCCCCCGTGGAAAACCCAACTCCGCTCTGGACATCAGGAGAGTGGTGCCACCCCCGGGCCCGAACTGTCGTTCGGCCCCAAAAAAATTTGAAAAAAAGCGGAAAATACCTCGAAAACCCCTGGGAAAACAGAAGACCCCCCCCCACTTCCAGTGGTATCGAAGGCCTTCTCCAAGTGAAGAAAATTTGCCATGATCTTTGCTGTTTAAAAACTTCCCAAGTGAGATTCCAGACGAAAATTTTAAATGGTCAAAGTAAAAATACTGTTTGCGGAAACCCACTGTTTCTTTCCCAAAAAAGGCCATCGTTTTGAGTTTCCACTGAGCCTGCTTGCCCTTTTTTCCATCAATTTAAGACACAGCGGTCAAAACTATGGGGCGGTAGTTAATGGATTAGAAAGATCTTTTCCAGGTTTGGGGATGGGGGAAAATTTGGGGGTTTCCGCCAAAAGGGGGGAAAAACCTGTAGTCCACACGGGGTTTATACCTGTAACAGGATTTCAACCTTTTTGCGGAAGATTTTCAATAGTTGTAATGAATGCATCTAACCTGGGAGGGAAACGCGCAAGAGAGTAAGGCAGATTTCAGCCGTTTAAGTGAAAGAAGATTGTAGTCTTCCTGTTGTCGGATGAAAAGTTGCAGGGTGATTTTTCTTTTGGGCTTTGTTTTGGACAAAAGTGACTGATTTATTAGAAAGGAGAATTCTTTTAATGGTTTAACAAAGCGATTTGCAACTGCTTTTTTCTTTATTAAAGAAACCGAAAAAATTGGATGTTCACATGGACAGGGGTTCTTCCCCTTTTATTTTTTAAATGTTCCACCTTTTTTCTTTAAAATTTTTTTAGTCAGCCTGGAGCAGAAGCTTCTCCCCGGGCCGACGTTTACTGATTTTAAAAGTGTTCTTGATTTTGCACGAGGTTTTTTATGGGGTCGAGCGTTGGGGGGGGAACCCGAAGGGCC
>CM031629.1:41476345-41486345 GCA_018398815.1 Conus ventricosus | reverse complement strand
GCTGTCAGTTGGCTGTCAGTTTGGCTGTCTGTCTGTCTGTCTGTCCGTTTGTCTGCAAGCCTCCAAGCAGCGACTTGTGATAGGAAATCCGCATCCTACTTTCTCATTGGTTTCAAGTCTTGGTATGTCTCTTCCCATAATCCACTCCACTCGCTCACATACCTGTCTGTCTGTCTGTCCATCTGTTCATCTGTCTGTATGTCTGTCTATTCTCTCTGCCTCTCTCTGTCTCTCTCAGTCTTTCTCTGTCTGTCTGTCAGTCTGTCTGTCTGTCTGTCTGTCTGTCAGTCTGTGTGATGACATTTTTTGGCATGCTCTCTCTCTCTCTCTCTCTCACTCTCATCCTCTCTCTCTCTCTCTCTCTCTCTCTCTCTCTCTTTTTTTTCTCGACCACTGTCTGCTTACTGTGTTATCGCTAGTTTGTTTTCAGGTCTTCTCGTATGGCAATGGAGAAAAGAGAAAACGTATGTATGCCCATAGTTTACTTCTCTGGGTTATATTTCTTCTTCTTCTTCTTCTTCTTCTTCTTCTTCTTCTTCTTCTTCTCTTCGTCTTCTCTTCATTGTCGTTGCCGTTGTCGTTGTCGTTGTTGTTGTCGTTGTCGTTGTCGTCGTTGTCGTCGTTGTCGCGTTGTCGTCGTCTTCGTCGTCGTCGTCGTTCGTCGTCGTCGTACTCCTCCTTCTCCTTCTTCTCCACCTCCTCCTCCCTCCTCCTCTTCCAGAGTGGACAGTGTCTGTCAGGGAAAAGGAGACAGAGTGGACAGTGTCTGTAAGGAAAGGAGACAGAGTGGACAGTGTCTGTCAGAGAAAGGAGACAGAGTGGACAGTGTCTGTCAGGGAAAGGAGACAGAGTGGACAGTGTCTGTCAGGGAAAGGATATAGAAGTGGACAGTGTCTGTCAGGAAAGGAGACAGAGTGGACAGTGTCTGTCAGGGAAAGGAGACAGAGTGGACAGTGTTTGTCAGGGAAAGGACAAAGAGTGGACAGTGTCTGTCAGGGAAAGGAGAAAGAGTGGACAGTGTCTGTCAGGGAAAGGAGACAGAGTGGACAGTGTTTGTCAGGGAAAGGACAAAGAGTGGACAGTGTCTATCAGGGAAAGGAGACAGAGTGGACAGTGTCTGTCAGGAAAAGGAGACAGAGGGACAGTGTCTGTCAGGAAAAGGAGACAGAGTGGACAGTGTCTGTCAGGAAAGGAGGCGAGTGGACAGTGTCTGTCAGAGAAAGGAGACAGAGTGGACAGTGTCTGTCAGGAAAGGAGACAGAGTGGACAGTGTCTGTCAGGGAAGGAGACAGAGTGGACAATGTCTGTCAGGGAAAGGACAAAAAGTGGACAGTGTCTGTCAGGGAAAGGAGACAGAGTGGACAGTGTCTGTCGGGAAAGGAGACAGAGTGGACAGTGTCTGTCAGGAAAAGGAGACAGAGTGGAACAGTGTCTGTCAGGGAAAGGAGACAGAGTGGACAGTGTCTGTCAGGGAAAGGAGACAGAGTGGACAGTGTCTGTCGGTGAAGGAGACAGAGTGGACAGTGTCTGTCAGGGAAAGGACAAAGAGTGGACAGTGTCTGTCGGTGAAAGGACAAAGAGTGGACAGTGTCTGTCAGGGAAAGGAGACAGAGTGGACAGTGTTCGGTCAGGAAAGGAGACAGATGGTGGACAGTGTCTGTCAGGGAAAGGAGACAGAGTGGACAGTGTCTGTCAGGGAAAGGACAAAGAGTGGACAGTGTCTGTCAGGGAAAGGAGACAGAGTGGACAGTGTCTGTCAGGGAAAGGACAAAGAGTGGACAGTGTCTGTCATGGAAAGAGACAGAGTGGACAGTGTCTGTCAGGGAAAGGACAAAGAGTGGACAGTGTCTGTCAGGGAAAGGAGACAGAGTGGACAGTGTCTGTCAGGGAAAGGAGACAGAGTGGACAGTGTCTGTCAGGGAAAGGAGACAGAGTAGACAGTGTCTGTCAGGAAGGAGACAGAGTGGACAGTGTCTGTCAGGGAAAGGACAAAGAGTGGACAGTGTCTGTCATGGAAAGGAGACAGAGTGGACAGTGTCTGTCAGGGAAAGAGACAGAGTGGACAGTGTCTGTCAGGGAAAGGACAAAGAGTGGACAGTGTCTGTCATGGAATGGAGACAGAGTGGACAGTGTCTGTCATGGAAAGGAGACAGAGTGGACAGTGTCTGTCAGGAAAGGACAAAGAGTGGACAGTGTCTGTCAGGGAAAGGAGACAGAGTGGACAGTGTCTGTCAGGAAAGGAGACAGAGTGGACAGTGTCTGTCAGGGAAAGGAGACAGAGTGGACAGTGTCTGTCAGGGAAAGGAGACAGAGTGGACAGGTGTCTGTCAGGAAAGGACAAAGAGTGGACAGTGTCTGTCATGGAAAGGAGACAGAGTGACAGTGTCTGTCAGGAAAGGAGACAGAGTGGACAGTGTCTGTCAGGGAAAGGAGACAGAGTGGACAGAGTCTGTCATGGAAAGGAGACGGAGTGGACAGTGTCTGTCAGGGAAAGGACAAAGAGTGGCTAGTGTCTTTCAGGGAAAGGAGACAGAGTGGACAGTGTCTGTCAGGGAAAGGAGACAGAGTGGACAGTGTCTGTCAGGAAAGGAGACAGAGTGGACAGTGTCTGTCATGGAAAGGAGACAGAGTGGACAGTGTCTGTCAGGGAAAGGAGACAGAGTGGACAGTGTCTGTCAGGAAAAGGACAAAGAGTGGACAGTGTCTGTCAGGGAAAGGAGACAGAGTGGACAATCTCTGTCAGGGAAAGGAGACAGAGTGGACAGTGTCTGTCAGGGAAAGGAGGCAGAGTGGACAGTGTCTGTCAGGGAAAGGAGACAGAGTGGACAGTGTCTGTCAGGGAAAGGAGACAGAGTGGACAGTGTCTGTCAGGGAAAGGAGACAGAGTGGACAATGTCTGTCAGGGAAAGGAGACAGAGTGGACAGTGTCTGTCAGGGAAAGGAGACAGAGTGGACAGTGTCTGTCAGGGAAAGGAGACAGAGTGGACAGTGTCTGTCAGGGAAAGGAGACAGAGTGGACAGTGTCTGTCAGAGAAGGGAGACAGAGTGGACAGTGTCTGTGGTGGAAAGGAGACACAGTGGACAGTGTCTGTCAGTGAAAGGAGACAGAGTGGACAGTTTCTGTCAGAGAAAGGAGACAGAGTGGACAGTGTCTGTAAGGAAAGGAGACAGAGTGGACAGTGTCTGTCAGGGAAAGGAGACAGAGTGGACAGTGTCTGTCAGGTAAGGAGACAGAGTGGACAGTGTCTGTCAGGAAAAGGAGACAGAGTGGACAGTGTCTGTCAGGGAAAGGACAAAGCGTGGACAGTGTGTGTCAGGGAAAGGAGACAGAGTGGACAGTGTCTGTCAGGAAAAGGAGACAGAGTGGACAGTGTCTGTCAGGGAATGGACAAAGAGTGGACAGTGTCTGTCAGGAAAAGGAGACAGACTGGGCAGTGTCTGTCAGGGAAAGGACAAAGAGTGGACAGTGTCTGTCAGGGAAAGGAGACAGACTGGGCAGTGTCTGTCAGGGAAAGGACAAAGAGTGGACAGTGTATATCAGGGAAAGGACAAAGCGTGGACAGTGTCTGTCAGGAAAAGGACAAAGAGTGGACAGTGTCTGTCAGGAAAGGAGACAGAGTGGACAGTGTCTGTCAGGGAAAGGAGACAAGTGGACAGTGTATGTCAGGGAAAGGAGACAGAGTGGACAGTGTTTGTCAGGGAAAGGACAAAGAGTGGACAGTGTCTGTCAGGGAAAGGAGACAGAGTGGACAGTGTCTGTCAGGAAAGGAGACAGTGTGGGACAGTTTCTGTCAGGGAAAGGAGACAGAGTGGACAGTGTCTGTCAGGGAAAAAAGACAGAGTGGACAGTGTCTGTCAGGAAAAGGAGACAGAGTGGACAGTGTCTAACAGGAAAAGGAGACAGAGTGGACAGTGTCTGTCAGGAAAGGAGACAGAGTGGACAGTGTCTGTCAGGGAAAGGAGACAGAGTGGACAGTGTCTGTCGGTGAAAGGAGACAGAGTGGACAGTGTCTGTCAGGAAAGGAGACAGAGTGGACAGTGTCTGTCGGTGAAAGGACAAAGAGTGGACAGTGTCTGTCAGGAAAGGAGACTGAGTGGACAGTGTCTGTCAGGGAAAGAGACAGAGTGGACAGTGTCTGTCAGGGAAAGGAGACAGAGTGGACAGTGTCTGTCAGGGAAAGGAGACAGAGTGGACAGTGTCTGTCAGGGAAAGGAGACAGAGTGGACAGTGTCTGTCAGGAAAGACAAAGCGTGGACAGTGTCTGTCAGGGAAAGGAGACAGAGTGGACAGTGTCTGTCAGGAAAGGAGACAGAGTGGACAGTGTCTGTCAGGGAAAGGAGACAGAGTGGACAGTGTCTGTCGGTGAAAGGAGACAGAGTGGACAGTGTCTGTCAGGGAAAGGAGACAGAGTGGACAGTGTCTGTCGGTGAAAGGACAAAGAGTGGACAGTGTCCTGTCAGGGAAAGGAGACAGAGTGGACAGTGTCTGTCAGGGAAAGGAGACAGAGTGGACAGTGTCTGTCAGGGAAAGGAGACAGAGTGGACAGTGTCTGTCAGGAAAGGAGACAGAGTGGACGTGGTCTGTCATGGAAAGGAGACAGAGTGGACAGTGTCTGTCAGGGAAAGGACAAAGAGTGGACAGTGTCTGTCCTGGAAAGGAGACAGAGTGGACAGTGTCTGTCAGGGAAAGGACAAAGAGTGGACAGTGTCTGTCCTGGAAAGGAGACAGAGTGGACAGTGTCTGTCAGGGAAAGGAGACAGAGTGGACAGTGTCTGTCAGGGAAAGGAGACAGAGTGGACAGTGTCTGTCAGGGAAAGGACAAAGAGTGACAGTGTCTGTCATGGAAAGGAGACAGAGTGGACAGTGTTTGTCAGGGAAAGGAGTCAGAGTGGACAGGTCTGTCAGGGAAAGGACAAAGAGTGGATAGTGTCTGTCATGGAATGGAGACAGAGTGGACAGTGTCTGTCATGGAAAGGAGACAGAGTGGACAGTGTCTGTCAGGGAAAGGACAAAGAGTGGACAGTGTCTGTCATGGAAAGGAGACAAAGTGGACAGTGTCTGTCAGGAAAGGAGACAGAGTGGACAGTTTTCTGTCAGGGAAAGGAGACAGAGTGGACAGTGCTGTCAGGGAAAGGAGACAGAGGGACAGTGTTTGTCAGGGAAAGGACAAAGAGTGGACAGTGTCTGTCATGGAAAGGAGACAGAGTGGACAGTGTCTGTCAGGGAAAGGAGACAGAGTGGACAGTGTTTGTCAGGGAAACGAGACAGAGTGGGCAGTGTCTGTCATGGAAAGAGAGCAGAGTGGACAGTGTCTGTCCGGGAAAGGACAAAGAGTGGATAGTGTCTGTCAGGGAAAGGAACAGAGTGGACAGTGTCTGTCAGGAAAGAGACAGAGTGGACAGTGTCTGTCATGGAAAGGAGACAGATTGGACAGTGTCTGTCATGGAAAGGAGACAGAGTGGACAGTGTCTGTCAGGAAAGGAGACAGAGTGGACAGTGTCTGTCAGGAAAAGGTCAAAGAGTGGACAGTGTCTGTCAGGAAAGGAGACAGAGTGGACGTGTCTGTCATGGAAAGGAGACAGAGTGGACAGTGTCTGTCAGGGAAAGGAGACAGAGTGGACAGTGTCTGTCAGGAAAGGAGACAGAGTGGACAGTGTCTGTCAGGGAAAGGAGACAGAGTGGACAGTGTCTGTCAGGGAAAGGAGACAGAGTGGACAATGTCTGTCAGGGAAAGGAGACAGAGTGGACAGTGTCTGTCAGGGAAAGGAGACAGAGTGGACAGTGTCTGTCAGGGAAAGGAGACAGAGTGGACAGTGTCTGTCAGGGAAGGGAGACAGAGTGGACAGTGTCTGTCGAGGAAAGAGACAGAGTGGACAGTGTCTGTCAGGGAAAGGAGACAGAGTGGACAGTTTCTGTCAGGGAAAGGAGGACAGAGTGGACAGTGTCTGTCAGGGAAAGGAGACAGAGTGTACAGTGTCTGTCAGGGAAAGGAGACAGAGTGGACAGTGTCTGTCAGGGAAAGGAGACAGAGTGGACAGTGTCTGTCAGGAAAGGAGACAGAGTGGACAGTGTCTGTCAGGGAAAGGACAAAGCGTGGACAGTGTGTGTCAGGGAAAGGAGACAGAGTGGACAGTGTCTGTCAGGAAAAGGAGACAGAGTGGACAGTGTCTGTCAGGGAAAGGACAAAGAGTGGACAGTGTCTGTCAGGGAAAGGAGACAGACTGGGCAGTGTCTGTCAGGGAAAGGACAAAGAGTGGACAGTGGTCTGTCAGGGAAAGGAGACAGACTGGGCAGTGTCTGTCAGGGAAAGGAGACAGAGTGGACAGTGTCTGTCAGGGAAAGGACAAAGCGTGGACAGTGTCTGTCAGGGAAAGGAGACAGAGTGGACAGTGTCTGTCAGGAAAGGACAAAGAGTGGACAGTGTCTGTCAGGAAAGGACAATGCGTGGACAGTGTCTGTTAGGGAAAGGACAAAGAGTGGACAGTGTCTGTCAGGGAAAGGAGACAGACTGGGCAGTGTCTGTCAGGAAAGGAGACAGAGTGGACTGTGTCTGTCAGGGAAAGGACAAAGAGTGGACAGTGTCTGTCAGGGAAAGGACAAAGCGTGGACAGTGTCTGTCAGGAAAGGAGACAGAGTGGACAGTGTCTGTCAGGAAAGGAGACAGAGTGGACAGTGTGTGTCAGGGACGGAGAAGGAGAACACAGTGTCGCCAAGGATGGCTCAGATAACATCCTGCCTTTACCTTGTTAACTTTGAACAACCGATCGATGATGTACGCGCGCGCACGCTCGTGTGTGTGTGTGTGTGTGTGTGTGTGTGTGGGTGGTGTGTGGTGTGTGTGTGTGTGTGTGTGTGTGTGCAAACTTATCCTTATTGTGTTGTTGATGTTTTGTTTTAGTGTGGCAGCAGCACTAGAAATGCACCTAATAACAACAGAAGCAACGACAGCATCACCCCATGAAATAGAGCAAACAACACTAGAAGCAACAATAGCATCAGCACTAGAAACGGACCTAGCAACATTAGAAGCAACAACAGCATCAGCACTGGAAACGGACCTAGCAACACTAGAAGCAACAACAGCATCAGTGCTAGAAATGGACCTAGCAAACATTAGAAGCAACTATAGCATCAGTGCTAGAAATGGACCTAGCAACACTAGAAGCAACAACAGCATCAGTAGTAGAAATGGACCTAGCATTACTAGAAGCAACAATAGCATCAGTAGTAGAAATGGACCATGCAACACTAGAAGCATCAATAGCATCAGCGGTAGAAATGGACCTAGCAACACTAGAAGCATCAATAGCAATCAGCACTAGAAACGGAACCTAGCATACACTAGAAGCAACAATAGCATCAGCGCTAGAAATGGACCTAGCAACACTAGAAGTAACAATAGCATCAGCGCTAGAAATGGACCTAGCAACACTAGATGCAACAATAGCATCAGCGCTAGAAATGGACCTAGCAACACTAGAAGCAACAATAGCATCAGCGCTAGAAATGGACCTAGCAACTGTCACACTGTCACTTTGCACACGCGCATTCATGACAGCATTTACTCCATACGCACACGCAATCTTTCCAATCAACCAAAAGGCGCACTACCGAATGTTTTTTCTTCTCCCCCTCTCCTGGGGAAAACACTTTACTAAATCACATCAAACAATTTATAAACAGATTTTATACATGTAGCTCTCTTTCCACTGAGAGGCAAACTAACTCACTCAAGACTTCATAAAGTCACGGCCTTCACACAACATTGGCCCACAAAATCCAGACCAGTAAAAATAAATGATTCTCTCACTCCTTGATGCTATGCCTGCATCCGAATTAAGACTCGCTCCATCCTTTCATGATTCCCTGTCTCTCTCAGACATCATCTCGCCCCTCGATTTCTCCCGTCCTGGAGATATGACTTCCGACTCCTCTCCCTCGACTTTTCCTGTCACTGGAGAGATGAGTTCCAACTCCTCTCCCTCGTCTTCTCTCCTGTCCCTGGAGAGATGACGAGTTCCCGACTCCTCTCCCTGGAGTCCTTAATTCCTGGGGCTGCCTACCGGTGTGTTCCCCACACCATGGCCATCTTCAACCACCTCACGGGTGAAAGGTGAAGGGTGAAGGGCGAAGGGAAAAAGGTGAAGGGCTGGTAATGACTGGTCAGCAGAGAGGACCAACGTCCTGACAGGTTCGAGTCTCTAGGCCATCTGCTGGGCTAAAACTGATTCTTTCCTCCCTCCTCCTAGTGAGTGCATACTCAGTGTTCAAAACACATGACCAGCACCTTACCAGCCCTTGTTAAACTATCACTCAGTGGTCACTTTCACCCAATGACCACATTTGTTTCTTGAATGAGTCATACTCACAATTATTTGGGGACGCCCGCTACACTAGTCAAGCCACATAAATATTCTTTCTTTTTAGTTGTGTCATGGGGAAATGATTCATATCACTGAACTACATGTGATGGAGCGTCACATGCCTTGATGTGAGGCTACGTCACATGACAGCAACACTAGAAGCAACAACAGCATCAGCGCTAGAAATGGACCTAGCAAAACTAGAAGCAACAATAGCATCAGCGCTAGAAATGGACCTAGCAACACTAGAAGCAACAATTGTCATATGCACAAGAGGTCTTTTTTTTAGTGCTCCTAAGTACTTATTAGAAAAGCTTCAGTGTATAGACTCTAAGGTATTCAGATTAGCCCTTGGTGTTCCATTTCATGCGCCCGCTTTAGGAACATACCATGAAGCTGGTGTCTTACCTTTTGATGACCATCGTGAACTAGCCTGCGCTAAGTACATTCTTTGCTGCTCAACTATTCAAAGTGCTAACCAAACGGAACTGGATATGAGGTCTGATGTAGACTTTCCAAAACGTGCTAAAAACATTCGAGCCACTAAAACGATACAAACATATTCTTCTCACTTGCTGACATTTTCAAGTATCGACCATGAAAAGCTTGCTGTGCGTTTCCCCCATAAGTCCCCGAACCAAACGGGGAGCTCTTCAAACCAAAATTTGATAAACTATACTACTGTATCTAAAACTGATAACATGATATTCTAGCTTGTAAAAATTGTGAAGCAAAATTACAATCAATGATTGTTACGCACTTCGTAAAAGTCTATACTGATTGGTCTCATTAAACAATAATGCTGGCTGTGGCTTTGTCATTCCATTTTTAAAAAATTGAGAAGGGGTCCTTTTCATCTGGGCAAATCTGTCAATTTTACAGCCGAACAAATAGCAATATTAATGGCCGTAGAGTACAAAAATGATTTATCGTTTGACTTATATGGTATTCTCTTCTGTGTAGATTCTAAGTCTGTTTCTTCAAGCTTTAGAATCTAAAAATTTAAAAAAAAATCGTGCTAAAATCATATCAGAAATTAAAATACTTATTCAAAACCCTTTATGTCAAGAGGTAATAACAGTTTATTTTTTGTTGGGTTCCTCCCATTGCTTCATATTCCGGAAATGAATGGCTGACAGAATTGCTCGAGCAGGTGCAAAAAATTCTGACAATATGGCTATTTATTCATATTCCCTTGATCTTACATGAAGGAATTCTCTCTTACAAAAAGCCTCTTTTGAAAAATTTGAGGAATACTAAAAAGGGAAAGTTGTTTCTCCCCCAAATACCAACCCCCGACTCTTCAATACTTTGTTGTACGAACTCTCGAGCAAGTAATTTTTTTTAAAAAAACGGCTTCCTCAGTAAATCCAGTAAATCGTAATACAAACATAGCATTATATCCAAGACACAGTAAACAGTTCTCTCCTTTATATACTTGCATTCAAAACAAAATATGTCAAGAATTTTCGATGTGCTTGGGGGCGTCAATGAAAATTGTACAACAATACACGTTCTATACTTTTGCCCAACTTTGATTCCGATTTGTCAGAATTTAGAAAGATGCTTCAAAGTCCATATTCAGGATACCATGTCCCTCTTAATTTTTGTACGAATTCTTACCTTAAGCCCAATT
>CM031629.1:41471345-41473845 GCA_018398815.1 Conus ventricosus | reverse complement strand
TTTCTTCTAACATAAGGTCCCCTTTCTGTTAGAGTAGTTTCCTTTGTTCGTGACTATTTGAGCAATCTTTTGCTTACAAAGTTTCTTTTTTCCAGTGAGCAGAAGTATTTGTTTACTTTTTCCCCTTGTGACGCCCATCTTGCCCTGGACCTTACTATTATTCCTTCCATCTTTGTTTTCCTAATCTCATTCAATTCATCTTTTTCTTTTTCAGGGTTCCACGTCCGCTTCCAATAAAGGAGTTTTGCTTTCCAAAGCTTGAATTTCTTTTCAATGTTCTTTTTCTTTCTCATTTATTAAATAAATGTTAGCGAAAAACCGCCCAGAGAACGTGGGCAAACGAGTCACAAGACAAAACACAACGCGTTTCGACCTCTTTGGTCTTCGCAGGTGAAGTAAAAACAATAAAACAACGAGAATTCCCCTTAGCTTTGATCGCATCAGATCGCTCAGGGTTCAGCGCAAGTGGCCTTCTTCCTTGCGCTGAACCCTGGGGCGATCTGATGCGATCAAAGCTAAGTGAAATCTCGTTTTTTTATTCGTTTATACTTCACCTGACGAAGACCTAAGAGGTCGAAACGCGTTGTGTTTTGTCTTGTGACTCGTTTGTCCACGTTCTCTGGCGGTTCGCTAACATTTATTTAAGATTTTTTTTAGATTTCCGCCTGCAGTCGTCCCCGCTTGCAACTAGATCAACTTTCTCATTTATGTTTTTTATTTTTATGAATGCTAAATGTTATTGTTTCTGCTCTTATTTCCATAATCAGAGTATCTAAGAATAACTGTCTGAAACTGAGAGCTGAATTTGATTGTTTGGATTTTTATCAAAGAATTTCTACTGTATGGTAGTTGCGCATAATTGTTCCTTAATTTCTTTAATCTTTTCATTAATAAGGTCTACATATATCTTATCTCTCAAAGTGAAGAGTTAAATTCCAAAAACCTTTAAGTCTGTCTTCTTTCTAAAGCAATGTTTTATATAACCCAAAAAGTGATCTGTTTTGTATCCAAATAAGATATCAGCATCTTCATATTAAATGATTAATGTATCGGACAACTAAAAAGAAATCTAGCCTGCTTTGTTGGAAAGGGTTTAGTCCCTTTTCCATGTATACCGTCTCGGTCTTCATTCAACTCTCTCCATATATCAACCCAGCTCTAGTTTTGTCATCATTCAGTAACTACTTCTTGCGCATGTCTGTTATTGATATGTTTATAATTTTGATAGTCAATACTAGGGTTTAATAACCAAATTCCAGTCTCCGGCTATTATTATGTTGCTATGTTTAATTCTTTTTACTTTCAAAATGTATGTTTTCAAAGAAGGAAGGATCATCTTTATTTGGTCCATAGATATCACCAAAATTAAATCTTTTCCCATTGTATTTAATAACCAGTATTATGTAATTACCCCGAACATCTTTAATTAATTTTTTTTATTTTGAATTCAAATTATTATTGAAGGAGTATTGCCACGCCCTTGATCTAGAATTGTTAGAAGCAAAAACACACTCTATCCCCCATTACTTCTTATTTAGCGTTCTAATTTCTGTGTGAAATGTGTGTCTTGTAGAAAATAAATAGAGTACTGTTTTTGTCTTAAAACTGAAACACGTCCTTTCTTTTTTGATATCCCCCGAGACCCTGGCAGTTCAAAGATGACATTGCAATAGAATCCATACCTGTTCAATTATAGTAACTTCTTTGTATGACTTCTCATTCTCTAATGTGTGCCTAGGGTTTTCCGTTATGCTGAACACAACAACTGACAAATGAACAACTAAGATCAAAACATGACCCAACATACTAACGTATGAAATCTCATACTAACAAACATACAGGGTAAATCCAACTATAAGCTGGGATTTGAGGTCAATTTTCTAAATTACATAAGTTGCGTACAATCAATAAAAGACTATGCGAAGAAAATGTCAATAAACCTCGACAGTAATACCAGTAATGACAGAACATTAGCGTTACAAAAAATTTGTAGCGCCACTAAAGGGGCACGCATTCACTATGATATTATGATAGAAGATATTGAAGTTTTAAACATCAACTCTTTTATGAAATGGGAACAGCGCCTTAATATACCTATTAATTGGACAGACCCTACTAAAAAGAATTAAGAAAATAAAAGAAATAAAACTGAAATGGTTTCCAGCTTAAAATATGTCACAGAATTTTAGTAACAAACAGTATTTTGAAAAGAATGCAGGTTGTGGATAGTGACATGTGTAACTTCTGTAATAAGAGAAAGATTCGATTAGTCACTACTTTTGGGAATGTGAATTTGCACATACTTTCTGGAAACAACTTGAAAATACTCTAAAAAGTAAGTGTTCACACTGTGAAAGATTGTCATTTAATGTAGAGCTTATATTGTTTGGCACTGATGAGAAAACAAAAACAGATGATATGTAGACTTAATCATTTTAATGGAAAATATTTTATATACAAATGTAGAATTAATAAGATGAAACCCAACCTAATAATGTTT
>CM031629.1:41451345-41463845 GCA_018398815.1 Conus ventricosus | reverse complement strand
AATGATTGCACACTCTCACTGAACAATAGTTCAAGTTAGGTTAATGTACTTTCTTTGAAGAACCATACACTCCCATAAACAATGAGGGTCAGTCATTAGGTCAAGGAACACACTTGAAGGGACTGTAAAGTCCCATGAACAATCAGACAGTCACTGATTTAATTTACACAAGATAAAGACATTACCGTCTTTTTCTTCCTGCCTGGAGGACAAGAACACAATATTTCACTGCCCTAAGGCAAACCTAATCTGCAGATCAATTTTGATCTGCCTTTGTTTGTGATAGTCAGCAACTGGCCAAAACCAACAGCTTGTGTACTTCTTGTAACTGGCCAATAAATATTAACACAGTCATTGACTGGGTACTATACACACTAAATAACAGTCTTGAAAAGTGACTTAGAATAGTTGTTCAGCAAAGCAGAATTTCTAGTCTCCCACCTTATTACCAAAAATTCATCACAATGATACTGTTTCTATCATTTACATGGCAGTAACGTTTGAGAACTATTGTTCATGTCCGGAGGGAGGTAGCATCATTCACACCTGCCTGACCAAAGTGATCAACCTGCCCAGGCAGTCAGGCCTCTGTTACTGTCCTACCATGACACACCCTTCACAGTGATTGTAACACTCATCATAGGAACATTGTCAGTCCATTGAGGTAATGTGCACACTTCACAGTTGATTGTACACTCTTCATGACAGTGGTTCATCAAAGGATCATGTGACACTTCACAGTGATTTTACCACTCTCTTCATTAACAGTGTCAGTCATTGAGGTAATGTTGCACACTTCACAGTGATTGTACACTCTCATTGAACAGTGTCCAGTCATTGAGGTAATGTGCATCTTCAAGTGATTGTACACTCTTCCAGGAACAAATCAATCCATTGATGTAATGTGCATACTTTCAAAGTGATGTACACTCTCTTCATGACCAAATGTCAGTCACTGAGGTAATGTGTTCAATTCAAATGAGTGTACACTCTTCAGAAACAATCATGAGCCTCGTGTATGCCAAGTCATGAACACAGTTTCAAAGTGACTGTATATTCTCCATAAACAATTAAATCAGTCAACCGAAAAAATTAGGCAGTTCTTTAAAGTGAGAAAGAACAGTGCTTTGTCAGCACATAGTTTCTTTCTGCACTGTAATTAATCATCTGCTGATGCATTGATCTGAATCTAAATCGTTCCATTATTAAAACTTGTTTTGACTGCAAAAAAAAAAACAACAATTTACATTAGAAATAAAAAGAGAAGTCATCTGCTCAACTGTTTCACTCTGCCATTTCACATGCAAATCCAATACACACATCTGGAAGTATGATGGTGCGCATATGCATGTGCAACACATGCGCACCTGCTTGCACATAGGCGAGCACACACACACACACACACACACACACACACACACACACAGCACACACACACACACACACACACACACACCGCACAAACACACACACACCACACAACACGACACACACACACACACACGACACACACCCACACACACACACACACACAAAACACACACATTGAAGAATGATGTTCCAGCAATGCAACAGTTGTTGGTGTCTGTACAAGTTCTAATGATCATCACAGGGCCATGACGTAACATCTTATTCACTCCGTTGAGCTGCTCATCTCCTCTGCCAAGGGCACCTTTAATCGACGCTCCACTCAGCCCAGAGAGAGCCCTGTTGGTGCCTGGGTCGCTTCAAACTGAAATGAATACCCCCGCCCCCCCACCCCCCGCCCCTCCCACCCTCCTCACCTGCAGAGCCAGATCTCCCCTTCCCCACCTATTAGTGCTGCGAAATGTGCATCGGTCCTTCAGTGAAGAGGGCGTCAGGCTGTGACCAATGATTGAATAGACAGAGACTGTGGCACCGTGCAGTGAAGAGGGGCGGCAGGGCTGTGACGTAATGATGAATTGAACAGAGGACGTGCACGCGTCCAGTGAAGAGGGGCGTCAGGGCTGTGACTAATGGATGATAGGACAGAGGACGGTGCACCGACAGTGAAATGGGCGTCAGGGCTGTACGTAATGGATAAATAACAGTAGGGGACTGGGGAGCACCGTCAGTGACGAGGGGGTCAGGCTGAGACTTAATGGATGAATAACAGAGGGACTGCGTCCGGGAAGAAAAATGATCATTGGCTGACTTGTGCTTTCTGCTGTGTTGGTTGGTGTAAGAGCGCGCAAACAAATGTGTGTGTGTGTGTGTGTGTGTGAGTGTGTGGGTGTGTGTGTGTGTGTGTGTGTGTGTGTGTGTGTGTGTTGTGTGTGTGTGCATGTGTAAGTGTGTGTGAGTGTCTTTCATGAGGTATGTTGTGTGTGTGTGTGTGTGTGTGTGTGTGTGTGAGTGTGTGTTTGAGTGTGTGTGTGTGTGTGTGTGTGGTGTGTGTGTGTGTGTGATGTTTGTGTGAGTGCTGTTAAGAGGGGGGAGGAGGAGTAATGCAAGCTTCTGCAATGAAGCGATCAACCTACATTTCCATGCAGGTGTATTTGAATATGGCATGCACGAGCCGTGTGTGTGTTTATGTAGGTGTGTGTGTTTTGTGTGGGTGTGCATCTATTAAATGCATACATGTGCATGCATGGTGAGTGCAGCTGCATGCATGCATGAACTGTGTGTATGTGTGAGTTGTGTGTGTGTGCGCACTGCACGTCATGCTTTTGTGTGTAACAAATGTATCAGATAGGAGGGGATATGGTATGTCGTGTGGTGTGCATGGTGTGTGTGTGTGTTGTGTGTGTGTGTGTGTGTGTGTTGTGTTGTGTGTGTGTGTTGTGTGTTGATGTGTGTGGTGTTTGTGTGTGCCACATGTGGCATATGAGGTGCAGGTGCATGCACAAGTAATTGTGCAAGTGTATGCGTGTGTGTGCAGGAATTGAGATGGTAATGGAGAGCAGGATGGAGAGAGGTAGATGTGTGTGCAGGGATGGAGATAGGTAATGATGTGTGTGGCAGGGAATGGAGATTGGTAGATGTGTGTGGCAGAGGAATGAGATTGGTAGATTGTGTTGCAGGGGCATGGAGATTGTAGATGTGTGTGGCAGGGATGTATGTATGTGTGTGTTGATCACTTGTGTGTGGGTCTGCAACGCATGACTGGCGCCGGGAATGACAGGAGGCGGTGGCGGTGGACACTGGCTGCCCAATAGGGTCGTAGCTGGTATGTTGACGTCACACCTGCCGACACTGCACAAAACCGGCGGGCAGCCTGGGGCTTGGCATAGGGTATGTGATTGTCACCACCCAGCAGACCGTGCACCCAATCGTTTCTTTTGACCTTCACTGATCCTTGAGTGTTTGGACATTCCCTTTCTTCTTTTCGATAGGTTTGTTCTACTTTTTTTCTCTGCTTAAAGTTAACATTTCATATCACATAATTTTTCATTATCATTTCTCAGCTGTGGTGACAATTCCACTCCGAATTAATTGAATCAAGAATGTCATGACTTTTGTTGGGCGAGGTGTAGTATGGTTGTAAAGGAGAGTGTCTATCAGTGAAACAAAACATGGGGGCCATGGTGATATGTGTGGTTTATTTGCAACCACACACACACACACACACCACCACACACACCCACCACACACACACACACATGCACGCATGCACGCACGCAAGTACGCACACATGCACGACACGCAGCACAACACATACATACATTCCGCATATTTGTGAATCCAACTCACATCTTACTACCGGCCCCTCCTGTTTTCCTCTGCCTGTCTGTCTGTCTGTCTGACAGAGGGCTGGATGTAAAAAAAAAAGTATCATGCTTAATCCACCTACCCCTCTTAAAATAAAATTCGTTCGTTCGTCGATCTGTCAGTGTGTCGTCGTGTGGGCATGTCACAACACAGAAGCAAGAGTTACGCTACTTGTTTTTTTTTTCTCTTTCATTTTGTTTAATTCACATTGATGTACGGTTTCTTTAGGGCAGCATTTCTACTTATTTTTTATATAACAAAGCTGTAGATAAACCAGTTTGAAACAGAGTTAGTCACATAAAACAGGATGCAAAATAATGCTCATTAACACAGTTGCTAAACAGACAGTGATTGTATTAAAACAGTTTAATCAAGATAGTATAGAAAATGACACAGATAAAAGATAGATAACATTTACAAGCTATTCAAATAACTTAAAATCTAAAAAAGTGAAAGGGTAGTGTAAATACATTTACAAATACATACTCATACTATATTATCAAAATTCAGATTCCGAAGGGGACAGGAAAAAACACTAAACAGAATGACAGAGAGAGAGAGAGGAGAGAGAGAGAGAGAAGAGAAGAGAGAGAGAGAGAGAGAGGGAGAGAGAGAGAGAGAGAGAGAGATAGAGATCTTTAATTACGCAATGATGAAGAATTTTAGGCCAAAACCCGGTCTTAACAATCTGTCCTTGTCACCATAAATGATTTCAGCACGTATTACCATACTGACATTGAAACGTAGTCAACACTACAACACAGGTGTTCATAAACGTGAAACTGACATGGTGGGAAGTCCAGACCATAGCACACTACAACACAGTGTTCATCAACGTGATACTGAAATGGTGGGGTCAGAACATAGCCACACTACAAGCACAGTGTTCATCAACTGTGAACTGAAAATGGTGGGTGGTCAGAACATACAACACTACAATCACAGTGTTCATCACTTGATACAGACATGGGTGGGGGGTCAGCACATAGCAACCTACAAGCACAGTTGTTCATCAACGTGATACTGGACATGGTGGGAGGTCAGAACATAGCAACACTACAAGCACAGTGTTCCCCATCAACGTGAAACTGACATGGTGGGTGGTCCAAACAGAAGGAAAGAAAAAGCGAACAAACAAGGCAATCAAACAAAACTCAAAGAGAAGAGAGAGAGAAGAGAGAGAGAAGAGAGAGAGAGAGAGAGAGAGAGAGAGAGAGAAGAGAGGTCTGAGGAGGGGAGGGGGGGGAGGATGGGCTGAAGAAGTAGGGTATGTAACAGAGTGGAGTGGGGGTGAGCGGATTTATTGGAGTAGAGTGCCAGTTACATGTTCAACGTGAATTCAATAATGCTTTACAGAAAACTTGCGAATGGACGTAATGATTTTAACATTTTTTACCGAAGAATCAAATTATTAAGACTGAAATGGTTCATGGAATGTGTCTTTGAAAAAGTATTTAATGTATTCATATCTAATAGACCTCGGTGGAAGTTGAGTTCCAGATGATCTGGTCAAAGAGTAAAAGCTGGGCTTGTATTTTTTTCTTGTTGAATAATTGCGTGGGTAGGGAGAAGAAATTTCTTCTCGAGCCAGAAGAGCTGTTCGATCTTGTAAAAAGGGCAATCATATAACATGACATCGTATTGTTCGAGATTGAAATCATAAATGATGCCTTGTTTGATTTCCAGTTGGTTACCGAGGGACATGTTCAGACGCTTTATACTTTTTGAATCTTTTGTTAAGGCACACTGGAAGGAGTTGCTTGCTGCACATTTATGTTCTGTGACATAATGCATACTGTAGCAACTGCCAAAATCCCCTCATCTGTCTAGTTGTATAAGATACACATATCTTCTATTGAATAAACTCATCTGTCTGATGTATAAGATACCATATCTTCTATTGAATAAACTCATACTTCCTGTTGTATAAGATACACATATCTCTATTGAATAAACTCATCTTGTCTGTTGTCATAAGATACACATATCTTCTATTTAATAAAACTCATCTGTCCTGTTTATAATACACATTACTATCCACTGTGGAAACCTCATCTATCTGTAGTATAATACACACTTCAGCTTCTTTACAACAAACTATTCTGTCTGTTACATAAATACACACTGTACCCACTCTTGGAACCTAATCTACGGTGTAAAATACACAGTTCTCCTTCTAAACAAACTCAACTGGTTTTTAAAGAATAAACGCCATTTATCCACTGCAGAAACCTCATCCCTTTTGTCAGAAATAACGTCTGGTCAACTTTGGTAACCTCGTCTTCCTTGTTACATAATAATCTACTATAGCATCGCATTAAAACTAATCAAGTCTGTTCAAAATACAAAAGACTTATTGGATATCCATGTATACATCACAGACCACATCTAACTGTCAGAAATTAAACTTCCATTCTATTTGGTAACCTCGTCCTTTCTGTGCATACTATATATTTCATCCTCATTTAAAACTTGACCAGTCTGTTCAATGATACATAAGCTTATTTGTATCCACTTGATACATCTCAAACCTCATCTACTGTTACATAATACTTATCGCACCACTTTAGAAATCTCATCTATCTTTTACATAATGAGAATCTGTCTCCACTCAGAAGCGTCATCTATCTGTGACCTAATACTCATTGTATCCACTTTAGAAACGTCCAACGATCTGTTACATTTTACTTACTGGTAATCCACTTTTTTTAACTTCATCTATCTGTTACATATTACATATTGTATCCACTTTAGAACGTCATCTGTCTGTTACATATTACTTATTGTTTCCACTTTAAGAAACGTCATCTGTCTGTTACATTTTACATTATTGCATCCACTTTAGAAACGTCAATAATCTCTTACATATAGTTATTGTTGTATCCACTTTAGAACGACACTATCTAAACATCTTTACTTATTGCATCCCACTTTAAAACGTCATGATCTCGTTAATAAAACTTATTGTATCACTTCAAGAAACCTTCATCTATCTGTTACATATTACTTATTAGGCATCCACTTTTAGAGACCTCATTACTATCTGTTGCATATTTACATATTGTTATCCGCTTTAGGAACGTCAGCCTTTCTTCTACATATACCTCTTGTATCCATATAGAAACCTCATCTATCTGTTACATATTACTTATTGAATCCACTTTAGAAACCTCATCTATAGATCTGTTACATATTACTCCTTGTATCCACTTAAGAAACGTCATCTATCGGTTTACATATTACTCATCGTATCCACTTTTAGAAACGTCACTGTCTATTACTAATACATATAGTATCCACTTTAGAAACCTCATCAATCTGAAACACAATATTTATTGTTGTCCACTTTAGAATCCTCATATACTGTTACATAAAGATATTTGATCCTTTTTAGAAATCTCTCCATCTGTTACACAATATATAATATATATATATATATAATAATATATATATATATTTAAAATTTATATATAAATATATATAATATATATATATATATATACCAGTTTAAAATAGGATTTTAAAATAAGAGATTAAAACCTACAAGCTTGTTTCATTTTAAACTGGTATGTCGCTCCCTACATGGTTGAGCACTTTTAACGTTCTGATTGGCCTGTTTTAACTCTGAATAATTTATATATATGAAAATATATATATATATATATATATATATATATATATATAATATATCTGTATCCACTTCAGAAATTAATACATCTTTATAATGTTTCTTATTTAATACTCTTTACGAAACCCAAGTATCTCTCACATAGCACACGTTGTATCCCCATTTTAAGAAACTTCATCTATAGTGGTTCATATACAATATTTGTTTTCGGAATGTAGGGTCCTGACTCTGAGTGTCCTCTGGACATCACACTGTGCCCCAAACGTATGGTTTCAGACAGATCATGGCAAGCAACCACCAACACCGTAGTGTGTTGTTGTTGTTGATGCTGCTTCAGCTGCAGATTGTTTGTTGATGTTGTTGTTGTTGTTGCTGCTCCTCGTCTTTATTCATCATCATCATCATCATCATCATCATCATCATCATCATCATCATCATCATCATCATCTTCTTCTTCTTCTTCTTCTTCTTTCTTCTTTCTTCTTTCTCCTTCTTCTTCTTCTTTCTTGTGGTTTAGTAGAAGCACAGGTGTGGTGTGTGTGTGTGTTGATGTGTGTGTTGTGTGTGTGTGTGGTGTGAGTGTGGTGTGTGCCCATGTAAAGCCTGCATGCATGGGTGGCATGAGTGAATGCCTCTCAATCTTTCCTCTCTTCTCTGTCCGTCGTGTGTCTGTCTGTACGCATGTATGTAAGCATCTCTCTCTTCTCATCTCTCTCTCTCCTCTCTCTCTTCTCTCATCTCCTATCTCTCTCTCCTCTCACTCGCTCTCATCTTCCTCTCCTCTCGGTAGCTTCCTTTGCTTGGCATCAACCAAGATGCCCTTTACTATTGCAATAATTTCCCAAAAGATTTCCACCAACATGCCGTGTGGAAGGGACTCCCATCTACCTTAGAACTGATGCTGAATGCCAGCACTTCGTGAAATGCCGCTCTCCTTTTCAAAATTGAAGGCCCGAGGCATCACACTGTGATCGTTCTCACGACTGACGACTACTGCCAACCCCCTGAACACCATTTCAAAATCACTGCACTGTGTTCTGGCAGATGTCCGCTCAAAATCACTGCACTGTTGGTTCTGGCAGAAAATGTAACGGCCTCAAGTGGAACCGAGACAAACAAAGAGCAGGAAAACACAACTGGAACAAAGATGAAAAGCAAATGAACCTTCACATACAACGTCCCCTTCTGGTATTATTGTTACCCACCAACGCCATAAGAACCTTCACATTCATCGTCCCCGTTCTGGTTTATTGTTGCTCACCACGCCCTGATTGTTTTATACTACCGCAACGCCAACAATGATGAAGCTGTTTGTGGGAGCACGTTTCACACGAAAACCATCCCCCACCCCTGCAGATATATTCTAGTTGACACTTGGTGACAGTGAGTAGACTGCATCTCAACCTCCAACGCAGAAAGCACAAGCAGCGACGTCAATCATGGCGAAACAGCAAGACTCGAACCAAATCTTCAACTTTCAGTGCTGAATCGTGTGAGGCAAGAGAAGGGCATACAGGAAAAAATGGATTATGTTTGGGACAAATTCCTGAAGTGCGTTCCATCACGATTGTGAAGCACATGAACAACTGCAAACTACACTACTCCGAAACATTGCTTGGAAATCCTGGCATGTCTGAGCAACTGTAACGTTGGAGGTATTACTTAGGAATGATCCCCTCGCATGCTCTTTGGATGTTTTAGGAGCCTCTACGGCGCTTTGGATTGTCCAGTAGAGACAAGAGTTGTGGCCATTAAGAACGCTCTTATTGGGACAGAATGCCTCCTTTCAAAAGAAAATTTTTGATTTGGAATAATTAGAAATTTATATGAGATGATTTTCTCATAGAAAAATCTGTTTATCTTATCTCTCCCACTCTCTCTCTCTCTCACTCATCGCTCTCTCTCCTCCTCAAGTCTCTCGCTCTCTCTCTCTCTCTCCCTCTCCTCTCTCTCGTCTCTCCTCTCTCTCTCTCTCATCTCTCTCTCTCCTCTCATATATATAATAAATGTGTGTGTGTGTGTGTAGAATATTGGCCTGTATATTTTTGTGACTGAAAGGCATTCTCCTCGAAAGAACGTATCATTTTAGTGATTGAACTGAAAAAGGGATTTATTTTTTGTCTCATTGAAAATATTAAGGTATAGGTGTCTGTGAACCCAGCATGGATTTTGTTTTAATTATGGAGGAAATTGGTTGTTTGTGCTACCTGAAAAGAAGTTATATAGTAAAATGGGCGAAGAATTTGAGGTCTTAGTCTTGACTTAGACATATTTTATAATAGCGAGAACAATGTTATCACTTGTTCAAAATGGAAAACAATCATTACTGTTGTTGTAGAATAACAATATAGCGAAAAGAAAAAAAGAAAAAAAATTTAAAGAGAAAAAACTCTCACGCCAAAAGGAAGTGGTGCCGTTAGTGGAAATATATTTTTTCTTCTTTGTTTTCTTTTTTTTTTTTACCACGAGAGAAATGTTAAATCGTATCTAGTCGCTGTATCGAAGAAAGGAGTCAGATTTTCGTTGCAATGAAGGCGTATGACTGTCCTCTGTGAGCATGTAAGTGTGTACATGTGTTACAGACATGTGAACAGAAGTGACACCCGACTTGGGCAGAGTGAATGCATATGTCTAGTATTTGGGCAAGGGATCTCATTCTTCCCTTTCAAAACCTCCTCCCTACCTTCCCACCATAAGCGCTTATCTAGTTGCATACATCATTTTCATATTCTGCCTGTTGTGTGTGTGTGTGTGTGTGTGTGTGGGGGGGGGGGGGTCAGATAATGTGGTTTTCCTCCCCCCTTTGACGTGTTTGTCTTTTCGCTACTTCATTTTTCTTTACACATGACCAGTGAATGACATGAATGTATCAGGTTTGATTGATTTGCTTTTCTGTTGCATTTCTTTTTTCTTTCGCCATAATATAGTCTGTTTGTTCCCTCCTTTTTTTAATTTGCTCTGGTCGAAGTAGTTATCTTGATGGTGGTGAGTTGTACCCAGCTTCCTAATTGTGGTTGCTTTTACTGATTATTTTGCTGGTCTACCGCAGATCTTTAGTACTTTATTACCTGTAGTTTTCTTACTGTGGTCAATAGCTACTTATTATTTTGCGGTATACCGCTGAATCTTAAGTACTTTATTACACTTAGTTTTCTTACTGTGGTCAATAGCTACTTATTATTTGCTGTTTTACCGCTGAATCCTAAAGTACTTTAATTACACTTAGTTACTTTACTGTGTCCAAATAGCTACTTATTAGTTTGCTGGTTAACCGCTGAATCTTAAGTACTTAAATACACTTAGTTTTTTCTTTACTGTGGTACAAAAGCTACTTAATATTTTGCTGGTTTTACCGCTGAATCTATAATACTTAATTACAACTCAGTTTTCTTTACAGTGGTCAATAGCTACTTAATTATTTTGCTGGTTTACCGCTGAATCTTACGTATTTAATTAACCTTAGTTTTTTCTTTACTGTGTCAATAGCTACTGAATATTTGCTGGTTTACCGCTGAATCTTATCGTACATTAATTACACTTAGTTTTTTCTTAACTGTAGGTCAATAGCTACTTTAAATATTTGCTGGTTTAACCGCTGAATCTTTAGTACTTTACTGCTCCAAAAGAATTCGATTTGAATAATTAGAAATTATATGATTTTTCTCATAAAAATCTGTTTATCTATCTCTCCACTCCCCCCTCTCTCTCTCTATAATATATATATATATATATATAAATATATAATATATAATATATATAAATAAATAAATTCCAAAGACACGTACCGAGCACCATTTCAGCAACTTACAGAGCAGCTTGGTGTTGCAATGACTGCAAAAATATTCAATTATAAACTAAGCTTGCTCTTATGTCTTAGATTGAAGAAATAAGGGGAGATAACATTCATATCTGCAGTGGTAGTTAATACTGCCTAACTAACAGTATGTGCTGAGGTGGGTGGATGGGGAAAAATAAAATAAATGCTTTTCAAAATGAACCTTCTGCAAGCTTATAATCTCCAATAGGAGGAAACTCACTAACACATAACTCCTGGTCATATACCGATATTTCGAAACCTGGTTGTTTCTCCTCAGTGACCGCGGAAAGTGGTAATTTGACTCCTCTGCCTTTTCGGTTTTAAGAAGAATGCAATCCCAGAAAAGGCTGGTGTGCAATACCGTAGTATGTTTGTTGAGTTTTCAAACAACCAACCAAAGGTGCCATCTAAGAAGCAAAAGAAAATCATGAAAGAGCAAAACAAGCTACATTTTCTTATGAAAAGTAGAAAATATAAAAAGATAACCTCTTAAGACACAAGTGCTGAGGCCATTCTTGGAATGAATCCGCAAGGGACTAAATTACAAAAAAACTAATAAATTCCAAGGATAAGTACCGAGCACCATTCCAGCAACTTACAGAGCAGCTTGGTGTTACAATTACTGCAAAAAATATTCAATTATAAACTAAGCTTGCTCTTATGTCTTAGATTGAAGAAATAGGGGAGATAAGCATTCATATCTGCAGTGGTAGTTAATACTGCCTAACTAACAGTATGTGCTCAGGTGGGTGGATGGGGAAAAATAAAATAAATGCTTCTCAAAATGAACCTTCTGCAAGCTTATAATCTCCAATAGGGAGGAAACTCACTAACACATAACTCCTGGTCATATACCGATATTTCGAAACCTGGTTGTTTCTCCTCAGTGACTGCGGAAAGTGGTAATTTGACTCCTCTGCCTTTTCGGTTTTAAGAAGAATGCTATCCCAGAAAAGGCTCATTTTGAGAGGCATTTATTTTATTTTTCCCCATCCACCCACCTGAGCACATACTGTTGGTTTTGTGGCTGTCAGGTTCACTATGCTGAGTGTCGGTACAGTCTTAAACCTTCAGCTGTTTCTAAGGCCTTTCCTAAAAGAGAGGCAGCTCATTGTATGGTCTCTCATGTTCTCACGGATGGTTTCTTTATTGAGCCTTGCTCTGTCAATGGATTTCAGGCTACTCTCCTCAGGGATACAGGTTGCACTACTGCTGGAGGATGTCGGTCTTTTGCTCGCAAAGACCATTTCACTGGTGAGACCCAAGAGTGTCAGTCTTTTGGTGGTCAGATGGAAGTCTTTCCCCTTGCCTTGGTGGAGGCTT
>CM031629.1:41421345-41448845 GCA_018398815.1 Conus ventricosus | reverse complement strand
TTGTCTGCACATGTCTCGTGGTGTGAGTCCTACACTCTCAGATCAGCGGCTTGTGTTACAGAATAGTGTGACACTGACAGGGCTTTTGCTGTTGTCCCCTCTCCTCTCTCAAACCCTAATGGTACTACCAACAACACACTTTAATTTGAATTTGCCGATAGAAATAGTAGTAGTGATTGGAAATGAAGTATTATTTTAATTATAATAATTATTCACTTATTATTGTTATGCCTACTACCATTACTGTTATCAGTAGTATTATTTTGCTTGTAGTAATTATGTTATCCTCTACGTTTCCCTTTAATTAGGCCTACGTTGCTCTACATGCAACCATAGTACATATAAAATGTAGCAACAATGAAGAAATATGTATATATACAACGGTGTAAATACGGCCCCTTTACAAATGCTAACTAACTTTTCATTCACAAAGATTTTTGCCAACGCCTGGCCTACTTCGGCCAAAGATAGTTCGCCCTCGGTAGGGCGTACAGTCTTTGCTTCGGCTTTAGCACATCAGCCAACGACGCATGCGCGCACAGGCTATAGGTTTTGCCGGTCGCAAAGTTCTGTCAGAAAGTTTTAAACACGAACTTAATTATGGTACTCACAGAGAAGACCGAAATGCCAGCTTTTGTCACACTCTCAAGTACTCACTGCGCTATTGCTCTCCTACAGAAATTATAGTCTAAAAACCTCTGTGCAGTAAATATAACTTAATAATGTTGCACCAGTCTCGAAGCGTCCAAACACACACAGCGTCTGGCAGTGTGGTGGCTGACTGGTTAGGGCCTAGCCGGGTCAAAAGGCAAAGCGTTGAGCGAACTAAATGCAGTGGCTCTGAGTGTGCCGGCGCCGCCGTGGCCCAGACTTGTCTTTGTTTGACGTAACTCCCAAACGTCTTGCAGTAACGTGATGACTTATTTACTCCCCTGTTTGCTGCTGTTGTTAGTGACTTACATCCCCCTCGACACTCCCACCTACTTTAGTGACAACGACATTCTTTTCCGTCTTCATCCAAAGATGGTGACGTTGTGAACGAGTTGGTGCATTGCAGGATTCGCGGGACATTGATCTGCATACCGTGCATGATTCGATTTTCGCTGGTCAGACGTACACTTCAATACGTTGTTGCATCATTTTTCTGGCCTTCCATGCCTCGTTCAGTATCAGATTATTGTCAGTCTTGTGTCATCTACCAAGAGACAGTCGCTGGGAATTGAGACAGTCGCTGGGAATTGTGTTCCCTGTGCACTCTTGCACAAAGTGCCTCTTGTTTCCATTCTGTTGGAAAAGGTTGCTGTGGATATCATTGGGCCTTGGGACCTTCATCTTCAGACCATTGATATATTCTTACTATCGCGGATATGGCTACTTGTTTTCCAGGCAATATTGCTCAAACGGATCGATGCTTTTACAGTTGCTGAAACCTTACTGTCAGTGTTCTCTCATGTTGGTTAACAGTCCGATATCCTTACTGACTGAGGTACTCAGTTCTTCTCTGATTCAATGTGTGAGATCTACCAGCCACTGTCTATTTCGCCAGTGACTACGACTATATTATCCTCAGTCCAATGGTATGGTCAAGCGTTTCAATGGCACGATGAAAAACATGTTACGGACAGTCCATCATGAACGCCCTGTGGACTGGAATCATTATATCCCCACACTGTCATTCACTTACTGAGAATCACCCAACTCAACGTTAGGATTCTCCCCCTTTGTACTTCTGTTTGGTCACTCTCCCAGAGGTCTCTTTCTCTCTTAGCAGACAACTAGACCAGTGCACGTACTCCTACAGTGGACAAAAATGTCTGCCAGTACGTATTGACAGACATACCTGCATGCTTGACAGTTGTGAGTTTGAACAGTGGACTGCTGACCATAACACTGACAGATGCAAAGAGTTTGCTGACGGAAAGTCTAAACCCACTCCTTTTTGTTGGTGACGAAGTTTTGGTCTTATTGACTAATGACCACAACTAGCTAAAAGTTTTGTGGAAAGGTCCTTTTGTAATCCAGGAGAAATGCTCCCCTGCCAATTACAAGATCAGCATGGATGGCAAGTCTAAAGTGTTTCACGTCAGTATGCTCCAGTTGTATATCGACAGGTGTAGTGTTGCGATTAATAGGATGTTTCTCTTCCTGTTTTTCCTCCTCGTGTTTGTAAGGATGTTGACTTCTCTGAGGTCCTTCAGGTTGACTGTGTGTCTGAGCACACTTGTTCTCATCCAGTGGCTTCCTTATTTTCCACTGTTGGTTCCTCGCCCGGTGCTTTTGCTTCTGTAGGTGTTGTTGATGAGGCTTTGGATGATGGAGTTCCGCTTCCCATCCTTTCTATGAAAGGAGAGTTGCACAAATATTTGCAAGTGAACCCTGACCTATCTGTTTGCAGAAGCGGTAATTGAGGGATTTGTTTTTGGAGTTCACAGATATATTGACTGATAAGCCTGGTAATGTTGTTGATATTGATCTTCCTGCCATTCACCTGACCACTGACACTTCTGTTCGTGTCAAGTCCTATCCCCTCCCTTTTGCCAAAGGTCAGATTGTAATAATGTTCTAGGCGCTGACAATCCACACTCTCGTGTACGCAAGGACTGCCTACCTGGGTAGTACCAGCTGAAGAGCTTCCTGCCAGTGCTTCATTCAGTTGTTTCCAGAGTCATCCAGTCAATATCGTTCACTCAATTTCTTTACTTCCTTCATTCTTTCAATTTGGTCACGCAGGGTGCATGCTATGTGTAATGTGTCTGTTACAATTTAAAAGGGAGACAAACAAGAGAGGAGGAACTTTAGCGAAAGACGTCATGGCAATAATAACGAGTTGCAAGCCTCCTTTCACTTATCACTTTTAGATATTTGTATTTTCGGTCAGTGTAGTGCTATTGTTGATTTATTGAAAACATTTGGAAAGTGAACGTATGCCCAATTGTTCAGTATTGTTTTTTGGATCGATTGATAATGCGATTGGAATATTCAAGATTACGTTAGAATGTTCACCAGGTTTCTGTAAGTTGCTAGCGCATTACAGAAGATTCGAGCATGTTGTAGAAGCTGATCGAATTACATTTGCATACGGAAATGAAATGAGGCAGGGAACAGTAAACGGAGCAGCAATACAAATATATCCGCCTTCAAAGGGATTGCGATGGTTCCCTTATGCAGCCAGTGAAGAGTTTTCATATCTGTAACATATTTTCTTAATTTTATGTTCCAGTTTCTCCATCTTCACCCCTCCCCCCCCCCCCTCCCCTCCTTAAGTCCAAATCTTTGCCAAGTCATTACTATGAAGACAGTTCAGTTGTTGGCCTGCACTTGTTTTTTTTCCCCACTATTAGATTGTTCGTCTATGTATGTGTCTGACTTTATTCAAGTTTAAAAGGCTGTGCCAGTCTTGAATGAAAGTTACTCTGTGTTAGGTTTTTCTTATGGGAGCAAATAATACCCCACTTGTTTACTGTTTACATTTGCATACACTTGTCACGATTTCAATGGTTAAGCTTACTGATATGCACTGAATGCAGAATAATTATTGTAGTAAAGAATAATCGACTATGTTCGAGAATATTGTGTAGATAACGTATAAAAGAATGAAAGCTGTGCGACTGAAAGAGAGAGAAATAAGTTTTTTTTGAAAAGTTCTAGTCATTGTCAAGAATGAAAGTGTTCGAGTCTTCACTGAGTTTGAGTCTAGTCGATGTAAAGCTGCCATTGGTAGAATATTGAGTTCCAGTACGACTTACTGAACCTGAAGGTCAGTGGATTGGGTTTTATTTGTATATTCTTCAACGTTTGTAAATAAAAGGATCCTCTTCGCTTCAATACCGCCTAGTCTGTTTTGTCGTCAGCAAGCCGAACACCTACCACAAGATCTACAACGAACTATCACAAGCTAGGCTAGTGCACTTACCTTGTACTCAGGAAGTCGTCGTTTTAGCGTGGCTGTAACTTTTGGGGGGCCAAGCCGGGATCCTGCTACATTGGTGTTTATTCCAGAGACATTATTCACTGGCCTGTACTAAACAAACTGCGATTGTGAAGGCGCCAGTCCATCGGCTGTCGTCTGAGGAGAAACGAAACTTAGATCAAAACGCTCAGCGTCAAGAGAGTCTTCAGCGGTGTTTTCGTACACTCAGGGTGTGTATACAGCGTTTGTGCATTGAGCAGCTCCAGGGAAGTGGAGGAAACTGTCGTCTGTGTCTGTGAGAGCAGTTAGGATTCTACAGAGCTATGAAAGTCAAACGTAAGACTGCTGCCTAAGTCTGTAGTTGAACGCTTGAAAGTATTTTTTCAGTGACTGTTTGCTGACGTTAGCCTGAGTTGCCATTGAATACGTGTAGATTGGAAAGGAACTAGCCTTGCAGGTGATGGACTCAGGAAATATGTTCAAGAAGCTGAGGATAAGGCTGCAGCAAGAGAACTGGAAAGAAGAAAATAGAACTGGCAGCTGAAGAGAAGACATGTCTAGAGCAGGAAGAACGTGAAGAGAAGACTAGAAGCAGAAGAATGTGAAAACAGGAAAAGACAGCAAGATAGAGAAAGAGAAGAGCGAGCTGCTGAAAGAGAATTGAACAGACTTGAAATAGAACATCAAGAGAAAGAGAGACAAAGAGAACTTGCGGACTGCAGAACTGAAAGATCAAAATGGCGAACGCGTTTCTCAGTCAGAAACTGAAGTTACCAAGAGGCCATGTCTTCCAGCGTTTGTGGATGGGAAAGACAACCTCTACAGTTATCTGGAACGTTTTGAGCGCCATTCTAAAGCAATGAGATGGCCAAGAGAGCAGTGGGCTACCAACTTAAGTGTGCTTTTGACTGCCCACGCCCCCGAGGTCTACTCCAGACTGCCCACGCCCCCGAGGTCTACTCCAGACTGCCCACGCCCCCGAGGTCCACTCCAGACTGCCCACGCCCCCGAGGTCTACTCCAGACTGCCCACGCCCCCGAGGTCTACTCCAGACTGCCCACGCCCCCGAGGTCTACTCCAGACTGCCCACGCCCCCGAGGTCTACTCCAGACTACCCACGCCCCCGAGGTCTACTCCAGACTGCCCACGCCCCCGAGGTCTACTCCAGACTGCCCACGCCCCCGAGGTCTACTCCAGACTGCCCACGCCCCCGAGGTCTACTCCAGACTACCCAGAGAAGAAGCAATGAATAGAAACACGGAAAACTGAACTTCTTTCAAGTTATGATTTTTCTGAACAAGGCTTCCATACATTTTTCCAGTTCAGTAGACAAGAGAACAACAAAAGTCCAACTCAATTACTGACCAGGGATCAAAACTACCTGAGGGATGACTAGAGTTAGCTGGAAAAAAGACTATGATGGCTGAAAGATCGATCTGTAGAATCCTACTCTAAAGACCTCGCATCCCACTTTCTACAAGAGAACTATCAGAGGCTGAAATCCCTGACTGAAGCTGCCCAGAGGTCCTAGAGTCTCACAACTGACCCTTAACACTAGATCAACACCATCTACTGGCCGTGTACAAACCAGCTCAGGTTCCAAGGACGTCAGTCCCAACATTGAAATGCTTCAACTGTGGATGCCTGGGTCACAAGGCTGATGAATGCAGACTGCCCAAAAATCCAGATAAACTCAGTCCTCCACACTTCAGTTATGAAGACCGGAAAGACCAGCGCCAGGTGGAGATGAAAGAAACCTGACACCTGCCAATGTTGCCATCGGAGAAAGAGTCAGGAGAGACGACCATCGCTGAGGAGAAGGGGATCTACCTCACGTCAAGTCACTGAGTTTGAGTCAAGCTGATGAAAAGCTGCCATTAGTGGAATGTGGCTGCTGCATGTATGATTGAGTTCCTGTGCCTGAAGGTCAGTTGATTGTTGTTTGCTGTTCCTATATTCTTCAACATTTGAAATAAAAGGATCCTCTTCGTTTCAATACCACCTGGTGTGTTTTGTCATCTGCACGCTGAACACCTACCACAGGATCTACAATGAATTCTTGCAAGCTACTGCACTTACCTGTACTTTTTCACTCACCTTGTACTGAGCAAGTCAGCAATCTGGCGAATCGCAACTATGCACTCATATCTAAAGAATATTTCATTGTTCTTTCTGATGATTAAAATGCTCGTACTGGTAAAGTTTCTCAACCTATGACAACAACAACAAAATGATTTCTATGTACATGAAAGTGGTCTGCTTATTGCTGGAAGGAATTCCCAAGAATATGTTTAAAATGGATTTAGTCAGTCTTTGATGAAGGTGTGCATTTCCTTAAACTTGTGTATTCTCAATGGTTTGTGTCGTGGTGACACATGAATCTCTTGAACTACGTACACCTAATGATCTAGTCTACAATGAATCGAATAGATAGGTCCATTCTATCACTGTTAATTCGATCTGAATTGCCTCTGTTATTGGCTGCGATTACTGCAAATCGATATAAACAGGTAATCACTAAGAGCTTATATCTTGCTAAAGGATTTAAATAATACAGGTAAGAATACTTGGGATACGTACGTACGATTATGTTTACAGCAAACTGATTTTGGAGATTTATGGATTAATCAGGCCTGAATAACAGTGAACGTTTTTGAAAGACAACTGAAAAAAAAAAAAAAAAAAAAAAAAAATAATATATTATATATAATATATATAATATATTAATATAATAAACAACAAACTAATAAATTCCAAGGATAAGTACCGCACCATTCCAGCAACTTACAGAGCAGCTTGGTGTTGCAATGACTGCAAGAATAATGAATTATAAACAAAGCTTGCTCTTATGTCTTAGATTGAAGAAATAGGGGGAGATACGCATTCATATCTGCAGTGGTAGATGATTCTGCCTAACTAACAGTATGTGCTTGAGTGGGTGAATGGGGAAAAATAAAATAAATGCTTCTCAAAATGAGCCTTCAGCAAGCTTATATTCTCCAAGGGGGAGACATCCTCCAATAGGAGGGAAACTCACTAACATATAACTCCTGGTCATATACCGATATTTCGAAACTTGGTGGTTTCTCCTCAGTGACCGCGGAAAGTGGTAATTTGACTCCTCTGCCTTTTCAGTTTTAAGAAGAATGCAATCCCAGAAAAGGTTGGTGTGCAGTAACGTAGTATGTTTGTTGAGTTTTCAAAAAACCAACCAAAGGTGCCATCAAAGAAGCAAAAGAAAATCATAAAAGAGCAAAACAAGCTACATTTTCTTGTGAAAAATAGAAAATATAAAAAGATATCCTCTAAGACACAAGTGCTGAGGGCCAGTTCTTGGAATGAATCCGCAAGGGACTAAAATACAACAAACTAATAAATTCCAAGGATAAGTACCGCACCATCCCAGCAACTTACAGAGCAGCTTGGTGTTGCAATGACTGCAAGAAATAATGAATTATAAACAAAGCTGCTCTTATGTCTTAGATTGAAGAAATAGGGGAGATACGCATTCATATCTGCAGTGGTAGATGATTCTGCCTAACTAACAGTATGTGCTTGAGTGGGTGAATGGGAAAAATAACATAAATGCTTCTCAAAATGAGCCTTCAGCAAGCTTATATTCTCCAAGGGGGAGACATCTCCAACAGGAGGGAAACTCACTAACATATAACTCCTGGTCATATACCGATATTTCGAAACTTGGTGGTTTCTCCTCAGTGACCGCGGAAAGTGGTAATTTGATCCTCTGCCTTTCAGTTTTAAGAAGAATGCAAATCCCAAAAAGGTTGGTGTGCAATACCGTAGTAGTTTGTTGAGTTTCAAAAAACCAACCAAAGATGCCATCAAAGAAGCAAAAGAAAATCCATAAAAGCAAAAAAAGCAAACATTTTCTTGTGAAAAATAGAAAATATAAAAAGTATCTCTAAGACACAAATCTGAGGGCCAGTTCTTGGAATGAATCCGCAAGGGACTAAAATACAACAAACTAATAAATTCCAAGGAAAAGTACCGCACCATTCCACAACTTACAGAGCAGCTTGGTGTTGCAATGACTGCAAGAAATAATGAATTATAAACAAAGCTTGCTCTATGTCTTAGATTGAAGAAATGGGGGGAGATACGCCATTCAATACTTGCAGTGGTAGATGATTCTGCCTAACTAACAGTATGTGCTTGAGTGGGTGAATGGGAAAAATAAAATAAATGCTTCTCAAAATGAGCCTTCACAAGCTTATATTCTCCAAGGGGAGACATCCTCCAATAGGAGGGAAACTCACTAACATATAACTCTGGTCATATACTGATATTTCGAAACTTGGTGGTTTCTCCTCAGTGACCCGCGGAAAGTGGTAATTTGACCCCCTCTGCCTTTTCAGTTTTAAGAAGAATGCAATATATATATATATATATATATTGAATTATAAACAAAGCTTGCTCTTATGTCTTAGATTGAAGAAATAGGGGGAGATAAGCATTCATATCTGCAGTGGTAGATAGTACTGCCTAACTAACAGTATGTGCTTGAGTGGGTGAATGGGGAAAAATAAAATAAATGCTTCTCAAAATGAGCCTTCAGCAAGCATATAGTCTCCAAGGGGGACAATCTCCAATAGGGAGGAAACTCACTAACATATAACTCCTGGTCAGATACCGATATTTCGAAACCTGCATGTTTCTCCTCAGTGACCGCGGAAAGTGGTGATTGACCCCTCTGCCTTTTCGGTTTTAAGAAGAATGCTATCCCAGAAAAGGCTGGTGTGCAATACCATGGTATGTTTGTTGATTTGTTGAGGTGACAGCTTTGGTTGGTTTTTTGAAAAAACCATTTTTTTGCTATTGAAAACGATGTACGTCATGACCCCCAGATAATTAGAGGACATTCTGCACAGCAGAAAACGGACAGCCCGTGTTGAACACATCTCCACTGTGCACTGCGTGGTGAAGGACACCAGAGCGCATTCTGACTGATTTCACACAAACATCAATTATACGCACACTCATTACATAGCCTTAAAAAGGTATCTCTAATTATTTTACTGCAATAATTTTGTTATATCAGCTCCACACGCATTGTCCCTTAATGTCAGAAGTGCCACACTCGCGGTGTCAGATAGAAAAACGAATGTGTGCTAATGGAAGTGGGAAAAACAAACAACAAACAAACAAACAAAAAAACCGACAGGCGTGAGTATAATGACATCAGGTGCACGCGAAGTGTACACTACCATCATTCGCTTAAAGCAAATCCGCTCTTTTAGACTTCATAGTCTGGATGAAAAATCCCGAATCGTTCAGCTCCTGTAATTGGTGAAGCAGTTATAGCTATAACCTGTGCATAACCCAAAATGATATTCCAAGGCTTTTTAAGTGGTTAAAGTAAAAACAGACTGCGAAAGGGTAAAAAATTTCCCCCCCCACAAAATTACATCCCATGCCCAAATTCCCATCCTATTTTGAAAACGTTTGGAAAATCACGTAAAAAACACATACTTGTTTTACTTCCATCAAAATTTTTTAGAAAGAGAGGGGGTTTAGTTACTGCCGGAAGGGACATTGACAAACAAAGCACAGGACAAGACCCCCAACCCATTTCGACCTTTTTGGGGGCCCTTCGGGAAAAAAACCGGGATCACTTTTAACATTTAGGACATACAAAAAAAAACGAAGATCGACTTATCTGCCCCCAAGTGTTCAAAAAAAAGTGGCCACCAGAGGGAAAACGAGGGGGGCGTTTATGGGAAGGAAAAGGAGGGGGGGGGGGGGGGGGGGAGGGGGGAGTGAAACAAATGGGGTTTTGCGGGTTTTAAATTTTAGTTTGGTATTGGGTGGAGTAAAAATGTAAAATTGTAATGGTTGTTAAGGTGGATTGATAATGGTAAAAAGAGGGGGGGGCGGGGGAAAATAATATTTTAAAATAAAAAACCTAAATAATATATTAATAAAAAATAAATATATAAAAAAAAAGATAGATAGAAGAAGAAAAAAAGATAGATAGTTTAGATAATAATAGAAAAAGGAAGCAAGTCCCACAGAGTTTGGGAAAAAAGCTAAACCGTGCGGGGAGCAACATTTGAAAAATTTAAAAAAAAATTTTTAAAATTTTATCAACAACGTTTTTTTTAAAGGAACCCAAAAGGGGTTTCCCAATCGCGGGTAAGGGGGGTTTCGTGTTTGCCGGGGGTTTTAAAACTGCTTTGTTTCGGGCCCATCCCGTGCTGTCTGTTTTTTTTCCCGGTGTTTCTAAATTCCTGTTCCCCGATGGGAAATTTTTCCACTTGTGCCTGCAGTTGTTAACCTTTTTCTACCCGGGGGGGGGTTTTTAAAAATGCCATTTGTTTTTTTGCAATAGAATTGTGTCTTTTCTTTTTGAGCATGGGTTTAAACATTTTTTTTGAAATATTTTTTATAGGGGGCCCTGCTCTTTTTAGATTTTCCAGGATATATTGTAGCTATTTTTTTCCCTTTTTAGTTTCCCAATTTTTACTCAATTCTTTTTGGGTTTTTGTATCTTTCTTTTTAAAAGACTGTTTGGGGTTTTGGCATATCAATTTTAAAATTTGGGTTTTCAGAAAATACCTACATAGTTTTTTCCCTGCATTCTCTGATGTTACAGGGGCTTGGAAACCCCAATGTTGTTGTAGAGAAAATTTTTTTGCTCAAGGGGCACTGTTCTTTCTTGATGCATTTTGCAAGATTTCCTTCCACCCAACCCTCGTTTTTCCTAAATTTGTTTTAAAAACACCAGTTAGAAAGGGTTAACAACTGCAGGCACAAGGGAAATTCCTACCCATTGAACGGAAATCAGAAACACACGAAAAAAAAATAGAAAAGCAGGGAATACAGAAAACCACAAGCAGTTATAAAACCCCCGGCAGCACAAAACCCACCCACCTAAAAGATTGCAACCGCATGGGGTTTCCATGAAACCCTTTGTAGATAAATTTTTAAAACCTTATTTTTTAACATTATAAAATATATATATATATATATATAATAAATATCAAAAACCCAATAAAAAAGTGCCTTTAAAAAAATCGGGAAATCCCAAAACCCCTTTGGGGAGCAACATCTGTTAAAAAAATTTCATTCAACTTCATTTTTTTAAAATAATTTTAACAAATATATATAATATATTAATATAAATAAATTGAAAATAAAAAAATAAAAAAAAAATACAAAAAGGGGATAGTAATGATAAAAAAGATATTAGTAGTAATTTAATAAATAAATAGTGAAAAAAAAGAAAGAAATTAAAAATTCAAAAAAAAAAAAGGGAAATTAAAAAAAATTTTTTTTTAATTTTTGAATAAAATAAATAAATGTTTTTGGGGGTTTAGTGAAGGGGGTGAAGAATTTTTTTTGGTGAGTAGTTGTAAAAGGTGTGTGGGTAAATTTGATAAGGGGGGGAAAGGGGGATGGAAATTTTTAATGGGTGATAAGGTAAAAAAATTGGGGGGAAAGGGGGGGAGGGAAATGTGTGTGGGGGGGGGAGAGGTGAGCTCCCCTTTTCCCCCTTTTTTGGGGCTATGGGGTGGGGGGAAAGGGGTTTGTGGGGGGGGGGAAGTTCATCCCAAAAAAGGTTTTTGAAAAAGTAAACAATGCTGGGGATGATGACCCCTTTTTTAACAGGTGAAATAATTTTTTTTGGCTTTAAATTATGCTCTGTTGGTTGAGAAAAAAATGGAATATCAAGGGGAAAAACAGGGTATCATGTTTTTTTACACACCAAAAACCCACAACACACAAAACACAACACACACCCCACACACACACACACACCACACACACACACACACACACACCCCACACAAAACCAAAAGGGGGGGGGGGCCAAAAGCAAACAGTTTTAAAGGGTGATTTTAATGTCAAAAAATTTGAGACTAACTGGGGAAAAATTTTTCATACACACACAAACACACAAAACACACCACACCACACACACACACACACACCCCACACAACACACACCGCGCGCGCCCACAACACACCACACACACACAACCAAAACCCCCCATCCACACCCCACACAAACACACACACACACACACCACAACACACAAACACACCCCACACACACACACACCCACAACACACACAAAACCACACACAACCCCACACACCACTTAAAAAAACAAAATTTTAAAAAAATCATAATTAATCATCACTGAAGGTTTTAACCCATAATGAGATCAACACACAATGGGAAAAGCCCTTTTTCCCCCTTTCATTTTGGCCGGAACCCTGAGGTACGGGCAAAGGCTGCTGTATGGGAAGGCCCCCCCGTAGTAAATAAATTTTTGCCCCCCTCCTGGGTGGTTCCGGCCCTAGGTTTCTATTTTTAGTGATCGGGGAAATTTTCCGCTGTCACGGGCTGTACTGCTTTGGAAAAAATTTGGGAAGATCGCCAGTGGGGAATATTGGGGGATATGGGGATGCCCCAGTCGGGAGTGCCCAACCCCCGGGTTTCTCACAATGTTCACTTGGTCCGATCGGGGAACCCGGGAAAGTATCCATCCCTCTTGTTGAATTTTGGGGCTGTTTTTGATATTTTCATTTTTTTCTAAAACCAGAAAGGTTTTTTAAGGCCCAACCCCTCCTATCGCACAGCGTCGAGATTTAAATTTTTATAAACAGTTACAAAAAGACACTTGCTCCATGGGGCATGGCCCAAAACCCATTTTTTTCCCCAAAGTTTTAATAAAAACTTTTTAAAAGACTCATAAATAAAACCCCCCCTTTCTGAGTCCCTTGCTTTGCCCTTTTTTAATCATTATCTGTGTTTTAAATTCCCCTCTTAAATTCCCGTCTTAAAAACGTAACGCTATCATTTTCCCTAAACAGAAAAATGAAAACTGTTTTAAAAAAACGGCACACCCATTTTAGTTCTTCCCAAGTTCTGTGATCCCCTTCCATAAAAACCCATTGGCCTTTTAAAATTTAAAAAAAAGGAAAAAAGGGATTCTGCATCACTTGAAAAAAATTGAAAATGAAATCTATCAAAATCACGCCCACTGCTTGTGTAAAAAATGCCAACAAATCCCTTAATCACGGAAAAGGAGGCAGCAGACAAGAGCCCGGTCGAGAGATCCCTTCCCCATCGCCTAAATTCCCCGGGGATGGAAACAGAGAGGTTTGGGACCTAAACCTCCGGGGTTATCCTTGGTTGGGGGTAAAATTTTTACAAAACGGCCCCGGGGCCGAACTTTTAAACCGACACGACGGGAAATTGAAAGGGAACTGCCGGGAAAACCCTTGGGTTTTTTGTGGGGACAGCCCCCAAAACTTTTGGGCTGAAACGTTTTAAAAAGGAGCATTGATTTCTTTGGGGGTGAATTTTTAGGCTGTGCAAACTTTTTTAATAAAAACAACCTAAAAAAGATAAATGAATAAAAAAATAAATGAAAATTGAGATGATAAAATAATGATAACATTGAAGGAGAGATGAAAAAGATGATGAGATAAAGATGATGATATAATAAAAAAAATAAAAATAAAAAAAAATAATAAAAAATAATAAAAAAAAAAATAATAAAAATAATTATAAATATTTTATAACAACAATAACAAAACAATAAAAAATCCCAAAATGACAAAAAATATTGATTTTAAAATAAATTATAAAGATGATAAAGGATGATAAAGAGAATAAAGTTTATGATGATAAATGTTTTCCCTCAACCCGGGGTTTTGACGAAAGGGAAAACAAACAAAAAGGGTTTGAGGTTTTTTTTTGCGGGCGGGGGTGCCCCAAGGGGCCGGGGTTTCCCCTTTTAAACGTCCAGGGTACCCCGATCTCCCTTCAGACAACCCTTTTCCCTTAAACCCCCCTTTTTTTTTAAATCGAGTTCCCACACTGGGGAAACTGTCGCGGGCAGATTGCTCTTGCCCGACAGAATCCACCCCCCCCCCCCCCCACACGTGGCAGCCCTGGGCAACAGAGACGTTGCCGCCCTTATCCACCACAATTTTCACACCCTCACAGCCACCAATCATCACGGCCATCTACAAAATCACACCCATCAACATCATCACACCAAAAACGTCCTCACACCCCATCAACCCATCACAGCCATCAACGTCCTCAAAACCCAACAACCTCATCCCCAGTACTCCTCACCAGCAGGCACAGTTTTTCACAGACAACCCACCAGGCCTGCAGGAAAACACGCCAGGACAACTGATCGTCGGGTTTATGGGGCCTGTACCATTTCCCCGGGCTATGAAAAATATCAAAGAGAAGGGCAGAGGCCCTTTTTCTAAATTTTGGGGTTTCCAAGAAGTATTTGGGGGAAAACCCAAAAAAAACCCCCCCAAAAACACATCCCCCCCCACCAACATATCTTTTTCCAACCCCCCTCTTTTAAACTCACGCTTCCTTTCCCCCCCAACATTGTTGAGGGGAATGTGAAAACCTAAATTCCCACCGCCAGAAAGGGCATTCTGGGGGGTGGGGTTCAAATCTTTTTGGGGGAGGGCAGAAACCTCCAACCCAGCCCACCAGCAGCCCAAAAATAAATAATCCCAAAAGGTTTCTTTAAGGCCAAAAAGCAACTGACAATCGGGAAATCGCCTCAAGAAACCTTTACAGCCATGGGGGGCGCAACACCGGGTGAAAAAGGGCCCCTCTTCTACCTAACAAAAACCTCACTCAGCTGACTGGGGAAAGTGAACACCTCAGCAGCCCCAAGCGGTGATTAAAACTTTAATAGGCAAAACCTTAGTGCTGAAAACAAGAAAAATTCCTTCTCTGTTAAAATGTAAAAATAAGACATCAAACAGATTACATCCTAGATCGCCTGATGAAAAAGATTGTGTTTTTCCCATACAGGGGCACAAAGACAGGTTTGCACACTTTGAAATTTTAATAAAATTATAAACACTGTAAAAACGGGGTTATACAGGGAAAATTTCTGTACACGTTGTTAGACACAAAAAGGGTTTTCTTTTTCCCCACATGTACGATGGGAAATTGAAAAGTGCTTAGAGCATGGCTAAAACCCAAAAAAAGGGGTGTTATAAAACACCAAAAATAAAAATGAAAAGTAAATAACAATAAAAAACAACAACAATAAAACTAAAAAGGAAATAATAAAATAATAAAAGAAAAATGATAACCATAAAAGGTAGAAAGAAAACTTTTAAAAATTTTTAACATTTTCATATTTTTCCCTTTCTTTTTCTTCTTCTTCTTCTTTTTCTTCTTTTTTCTTCTTTTTTTAAATTTTCCTTATTGTTTTTTGTTGTTTTTTGTTTTTTTTAATTATTATTTTTAATTTTATTTTTTAATTGTTTTTAAATTATTAATTTAAAATTTTATTATTAAAATTATTATTATTATTATTATTAGTGTTGTTGTTTTTGTTGTTGTTTTTGGGTTATCATCAATGTTTTTAATTATTTTTAAACTAAAAATATTATTATTATCATCATCATCATCATCATCTTTATTGGGGTTTTTTTGCTTTGTTTTTTGGTTGTTATTACAGAAAATAATAACAAAAAAAATAATAAAAACAACAATGTTTAGATGATAATAAAAATAATAATAAAAATAAAATGATACAACCTACTACTACTTATAATACTACCCCACTAACTACTACTACAAACTACTATTTCTACAAACTACTACTACAACTAATGGTGTGATGATGATGATAAATTATGATGAGTTTATGATGATGATGGAAATAAATAGAAATAAAAATTTATGGCCCAAAATTTCGATAAAATTTCCAACGCATACAGCAACTCGCAAAATTAAAACCCCCCAAATGGGAAACTGACGAAAGGGGTTACACTTTGAAACCCCGACACATCCCTTTGCACACTTTTTGAACGGACTACTCACATTGTAATTGACACAATTTAATACACCTGTATGAGAAGCACCTTTGCCACTGTATGTGTCCGGGTATTATAAACCTGCATGAGATGGGCCCCCCTGCCTACTGAAGGTGCCCACGGGGGGGGGGTTAAAAACACTTTTAATGAGTTTGGGCCTCTACCTACTTTTGGTGTCCCTTTTTATAAAACTGTAGAGAGGGGGCCTCAAACCTCATTAAGGTGTCACGGTTTTTTAAACACGTTTTGGGAAAAGGGGCCCAAACCTACTGTAGGGTCACTGTAAAAAAAAACCCACGTTTTGAGATGGCCCCCTCGGCCTACTGAGGTTTTCCACTGTAAAATAAACACTGTATAAATTGGGGCCTTCTACCTACTGTAGGTGTCACTGTTAAAAAAACACTGTATGAATTTTGGGCCTCTACCAACTGTAGGTGTAAACCGTATTATAAACACTGTAAAAAGGACCCCACCTACTGTAGGTGCACAGTATTATAAAAAAAAACGAGGGGAGATGGGCCTCTACCTACGAAGGGTCACGGGTTTTAAAAACACGGGAATGAGTTTGGGGCCTCAACCTACTTTATTTGCCACTGTATATAAAAAAAGTCGTTTGGCAATTTTTTGCCCCACACTGCATGATTTAACTTTGGCCTTTCCACCTGAATATAAACTGTCTGTACCGCCCCCTTAAATGAAGGTGTTTTCATGTCATATAGCAGGTCCAATTTAATTTACCCATGAAAAAAGGTCTGCCCCCTGCCCCTTTTCTTAATCTGTACAAATTTAATACAAAAAATCTTTTACAAAGAAACAACAAGCTGAACCTACTGAGTTTAAATAGGTGTTTTCCCACAAAACAACAAAACAATACTTATGGCTGCACATACTGTACTCCTATTCTGAACACGCTATAACGGTTTTAAAACCCCTATGACGCGTGTAAAACTATATAAAAGGTCTGAAAACCTAAAATGACATGGGTCGGGTACACACTGCTTTACAAAAAATTTCTGGTCTGTTCTGCCAGGCCCTACACACGCCCGTAGCTTCTGTATTATACGGGTCTGTATATAAATTTAAACAAATTACCCACTTAAAAAAAGGGAAAAAATGGCTTCGAAATTAAATTAATCGTCATGCAAATTTTTTTAATGATTCAGCTTTTTTAACGGCACTTGAAATTTTGGGCCCTTCTTATTCTGCCCTTTTCCCCCTCTTTTTTGGGGTTTTTTTTTCACTTTTTCCCCTTTTCCTTTTATTTTTTTTGGGTGGGGTGGAGGGTGGGGTTGGGGTGTCAGGGAAACACCCTAACCAAAAGCACTCCCCAGCAACCCTCCCCTCCCCTCCCTCCTACAATACCCCCAGCACCATTTCCCCCCCCCCCCGCCCACACACACACCACCCCCACCCCCCCCATTCAACCGTGACTAAGCATAAAAAGTAATTTTTAAAAAGGGGCTTTTGGAGTAGAAAGAGGAAAAAATCCAAGCGGTGGAACACAGGCCCTTTCGCAACATTCATTACTTTTTAAAACGGGGCATTCAACCCCGAAGAATTTTTTCCTCAGTTGATTTGCACTTTTTTTTTTAGTTCGAAATCACAGCAGGGAAGCCCTCTGCAAAAATGTTTTTCGTGTGAGAAATGAAACCACAGGTGCAAATGGCTTTTCTCTTTAACATGTTAAATTTTTATAACCCCTGACTTTTTCACAAAAGCCGACTGTGGCAAGGGAAAACCAGGGCAGGTTGCCTTTTACCTGTGATTATTTTGTTTTTTATACTGGACGTCACCATCTCCCGTGTTTCTTTCCCCTGATTTTTCCGCTTTCCCCCCCCTCTTTTAAAGGTTTCCCAAAAAAGCAAGGTGGAACGGTCAATGTTCCAAACACCCAGTTTTTAAAAAAAAAAAAAAAAGGATTTTTTCACCCGACAAAAAAAGACAAAACCCAAATTTTCCCCATGGTTTTTGGGGGAACTCAATTTCCCTTTTTTTTTTAAAATTTTCTTCATTTTCCCCCCTCACCTCGTTTTGGGAAACTTCCCAAAACCCCAGGGTTCCCCCTCTGCTCCTCTGGTACACTGGTTTGCTACATCGTTTCAGAAAGTTTTTTGGGGTTTGGTTCCTTGGGTTTCCCCCTGTTACCCTGGTTTGCTTTCATCGTTTAGATGTTTTTGGTTTTGGTTTTTCTGCTTTCCCCGGGAACAGGGGTTAAACTACATCGTTCAGATTTCTGTTGGTTTTTTTTGTTCCTCTGTGTACAAATGGTTTTGCAAAAAATCGCCAATGTTCTGTTTGGTTAAACTTTGCCCTTGGGAAACTGGTTTGCTACAACGGGCAGATGTTTTTGGGGGGTTACTGTTCCTCTGTGACAAAATGGGTTTGCTACATCGTTTAGATGTTTTTAGTTGGTTCTCTGTTCCTCGTGTACACTGGTTAAACTACAACGTTTAATGTTCTTGTTGGTTTTTCTGTTGCTCTTGTTTCACTGGTTTTGCTACAAACGTTTTAATGTTCTTGTTGGTTATCTGTTCCTCTGTGACACTGGGTTTCACATCGTTCAATTTTTCTTTTTTGGTTGTCTTGAAACATATTTTGGGAAAAAACGGGGTGGTGCTTTTAAAAAATTTGGACTGGTCAATCATAAATTTGTGGACCTTGATGTTCTCAAAATTTCCCTGTGATAACCCCCTTTTAGAAAAACACTAGCCAGTCACCACCGTAACGTTTTTAAAAAATAAAAAAATTAATTTTCCCCTTTGGTTTTAACTTGCAGGGAGCGGTAATTTTTTTAAAATTTGATTGACTTTAAGGGGGGAAAAAACGACGGGGAGAAAGGCCTTCCCGAGGGGAAAATTGATATCCCCAAAATACGGGGGTGGAATAAGGGGGGTGTGGGGACAATAAACACCCGTCCCGGGCCAAACCCTTTCGTTTGATGAGAAAACCTTTGTAAAAAAGGTTTTAAATGGGGACAAATGAAGTGATTTGGCTTTGGGGTAAACAATTACTACAAAGGGCAAATGGAACCCCTGGGTGTGTAAATTTTGGGTTTTTGGAAAAAACAAATTTCTACAAAGGTCACTGGGGACACTAAGTGTTTTTTGGTTTTTTGGAAAAAACAATTAAAAACAAAGTTTCCCGGACAAAACTGATGTGGGATTGGCTTTTTGGAAAAAAAATTAAAAAACAAAAGGTTTAAATTTTCGCCAACCCGAAGAAATTTGGCTTTTGGGAAAAAAAAATTACTACAAAAGGGTTTACTGGGGCCCCTTTATGGGGTTTTTTGGGTTTTGGGGTAAACAAAAAACTACAAAGGTCCGACCACTGAAAAGTTAAATTTTTGGGTTTTTGGGTAAACAAAATTAAAACCAAAAGGGCACTTTGGGCACACGATGTGTATTTGGCTTTCGGGGGTAAACAAATTTTTAACAAACCCCCTTTTGGGGACACTTTTGTAATTTGGCTTTAGACAAACAATTTCAACAAAAGTTCAAATGGGCACACCCACCAAAGTGTATTTGGCTTTGGAGAAACCCAAATTTCTACAAAGGTTCACTGGACACACTTTATATGTAAAATTTTGGGTTTTGGGGAAAAAGTTTGCTCAAAACCCTCAATTTCCAAAACCCAAAAGCAAAAGAAACTTTTTACAAGCATTACAACCCCCGCAAATTGACATAACCCCAAAAAAATAGGTTTTTTTAAAATGAATTAAAAAATCCTGTTAATGACATAACCAAAAAAAGGGAAATTTTTTTAAAAAAAAATTCCCGAGGATGGGTCTGTCTGCTGTTTCTTCCGCCGGATTTTTTGGGGTGCTCCACTCTCAGCCCGGATGTGCCACAGGCGTCCCCCCCGCTGTCCTGTGCCGCCACAGCAAAAAACCACAGAAACCCGGTGGCAGGGCTTTACGGGCAGGAGGGCCCGGGGGGCCCGGGCCATTTACAACTTTATCTATTTAACCCTGGGTTTTGCCGGAAAAGGTTGAAACGGGAAATTTACGGGGAAATTTGATTAGTAAAGAAAACTTTCCAAAAAATAAATAATTTTACACACACCCACACACACACACACACACACACAACAACACAAACCACACACACACACACACACACACACACACACACACACACACACTACAGTCCTTGAAGTGGCATCAATACATTTGCCTCAAAAATTTTTTCTGTAAAAGCAGAGCTGAATGGGAAAAATGTTGCCCAAATAAACCTTCCTTTTCCCACTTCCAGAATGGGAAAAAAATCAAAACCCAAAAATTTGGGGCATTTTATCCACAGTTTTTTCCAAAAACCTTTTTCCCCCCAATCCAATTTAAAAAGTTTAGTTTTTTCCCCACTCGGGAAAATAAGAAAAACAGACTAACCAAAATTTAAAACCGATGGATCATTTTTTCCGATTTTGGAAATGCAAAAACAGCTTTTGTAATTTTCCCTTTTTAAAATCAGAAAAACGATACTACATTGGTAAACATTATTCCAAACCCAAATGCGAACTTTTGGGCCCTAAATTATGGCTTTAAATTTTAAAAAAATAACTTTCGACGGAATACATGCAAAAATTTTTTTTTTTTTTAAAAATTTTGTGTGGCTCAAAGTCTTTTTTAAAAACCATTAAAAACCCGAGGGTAAAAAAATCGATAAAATGACTATTGAAATAAAACATATCATGCCTTTATTGCCCCCTAAAGGGGACCAGTATTAAACCCTTTTTCTGGATTCCTTCTCACTCCGGAAACACCCCCCCCAACCGGGGGCAGATCATTTCGGCTAAAAGAGCCCCCAAAAAAAATAAAGGATCAACCCCTCTCGACATTCACCAAAATCTTGGGAGAATAAAGCGGGATAGAAAAAGTGGGCTCAAAAACGGGTTTTCTGAACTGCAAAAAAAAACAACAAATAGTCAGTAATTTCCCAAAAACTGGAAAAAGTAAAGAATGCAGCGAATCCGAAAAACCTTTTTTAAACCCAAAAAATCTGTAATTTCATTCAGACATGTTACTAGATTGAAAATAAAGGTTTCCCCATTAAAAAGCTTTTAAAAAAAACCTAAAAAAAAAAAAACTTTTTTTTTTTAAAAAGTGGCAAACAAAAACTGTAAACCCCAAATTTTTACTGCCCAGGAGCTAGGCACTGGTTCCCGGGAAAAATTAAACAAATTTAATCATCAGCCAGGCACCCTTATCCACTTAAATAATTTTTAAAAAACCACTCAATTTCTTTTCGTTTTTCTCTGAAAAAATTTTAAATTTCCGGGGCCACTTTGGGATCCATCTCTGAAGAAATTTAAAACCCAAAATTGTTGTTTTTGTTTAAAGGGCATTTTATGAAAAAAAGTTTGAAAAATAAGTAAAGGTTTTTCCATAACCTCCACCCTCCCACTCCCCCTTTCCCCTGTTTCCCTCCCCTTTCCACCCTGAAAACCCCCCCCTCCCCCCCCCGCAAACTTCCCCTCCCCCCCCACCCTCCCCTTCCCTTAGCTTCATTTTCCCACAAAAAGGTTTTTTTTTAAATACTTTAATTCCCCCATCAACATACACAAAAAGGCTAGAAAAAAACAACCAGGATAATAAATACTACTTACTTTACAACCCCTCCCCTCCTTCCCTTCATACCCCCAACACATTTCCCCCTCTCCCCTCTTTCACGCACGCACACACACACACAAAAACACACACACACACACACACACAAAACACACACACACACACACACCCCACACACACACCCCATGCACACACACAAACACACACACACACACACACACCACACCACACCCCAAAAACACACGCACACACAAAGCCACACACACACACACCAAAACACACCACCACCACAACACACACACACACACACCCACACACCCGCACGCGCGCGCCGCGCGGGGGCGCACACCCCCACAAAACCCACACACCAAAACCCCACACACACACACACACACACACACACACATGCACTCCAAGCACAAACGCGCACCCCACACGCGTACACGAACCAAAAAACAAACCAAAATTTTTTTTCGTCTAATAACCCCTTATAGGGGGGGAAAAGACGGAAAAAACCAAAAGAACTAACCCCCCACCACACACACCACAACACACACACACACCACACAAAACACACACACACACCCACACACACACAGGGAGAAAAGTCTTACCCTGCCCCCCATGATTTTGGGGGAGGTGGATGAAGGGGGGTGTTTTGGGGAAAAGGGAATAAAGGGGGGAGGGGGCGAGGAGGAACAAGTAACCATTTTCACTTTCTGGTTTTTTTTTCCGGGTTTTAAAGGGAATTCTGCAGCAAAGGGAAAAGTTTTAATTTTTCTGTGTTTTAAAAAACAAATTTTAATGTCTTAATTTTTTGTTCAGGGTGCAAAAAGAGCCCTGAAAGGGAAAGGAAGGGAAAAGGAGGGGAGGGGGGACGGGGGGCCCAAAGGGGGGAGGCTGGGCAAAAAGAGAGAAAGGGGGGGGAGGAGTAGGGGGGAGGAAAAAGGGGGTTTTGGGGAAAGGGGGTAAAAAGAAGAGGAGGAGGGGGGGGGTGGGGGGGCCAAAAAAGGGGGGGATGTTTTGGGGACAGGAAAAAGGGAAGGGGTGGGGGGGAAATGGAAAGGGGGGAGGAGAGGTAGAGGGGAAATGGGTTAAAAAGGGGGGGGGGGGGGGGAGAAAGGGTGAGAGGGATAAATTTTAAGGGGCCCAAAAGTGGCAATATATATATAAGGGATATAAAAATTATATTTTTCTTCAATCTTTAAGGGCATAAGAGCAAGCTTTGTTTTTTAATTCCCCTATTTTTTGCAGTCATTGCAAAAACCCAAACTGCTCTGTAATTGCTGGAACGGTGCCCCTACTAAACCTTTTTAAATTTTTTATTTGGGTTTTTATTTTAGTCCCTTGGGGGATTCAATTTTTTTCCCAAGGGAACTTTGGCCCCCCAGCACTTGTGTCTTAGAGGAACTTTTTTTTTATTTTTTAAAATTTTTTACAAGAAAATTAAACTTGTTTTTTCTCTTCATGATTTTCTTTTGCTTTTTTAGGGTGGCACCTTTGGGTTTTTTTTTGAAAAATCAAAAAAAACTACACAGTATTGCAAAACCAGCCTTTTTCTGGGGTTGCATTTCTTAAAACTGAAAAGGCAGAGGAGTCAAATTACCACTTTCCGCGGTCACTGAGGAGAAACCACCAAGTTTCGAAATATCGGTATATGACCAGGAGTTATATGTTAGTGAGTTTCCCTCCCTATTGGAGGATGTCTCTCCCCCTTGGAGAATATAAGCTTGCTGAAGGCTCATTTTGAGAAGCATTTATTTTATTTTTCCCCATCCACCCACTCAAGCACATACTGTTAGTTAGGCAGAATCATCTGCCACTGCAGGTATGAATGCGTATCTCCCCCTATTTCTTCAATCTAAGACATAAGAGCAAGCTTTGTTTATAATTCAATATTTCTTGCAGTCATTGCAACACCAAGCTGCTCTGTAAGTTGCTGGAACGGTGCTCGGTACTTATCCTTGGAATTTATTAGTTTGTTGTATTTTAGTCCCTTGCGGATTCATTCCAAGAACTGGCCCTCAGCACTTGTGTCTTAGAGGATATCTTTTTATATTTTCTACTTTTCACAAGAAAATGTAGCTTGTTTTGCTCTTTCATGATTTTCTTTTGCTTCTTAGATGGCACCTTTGGTTGGTTTTTTGAAAACTCAACAAACATACTACAGTATTGCACACCAGCCTTTTCTGGGATTGCATTCTTCTTAAAACTGAAAAGGCAGAGGAGTCAAATTACCACTTTCCGCGGTCACTGAGGAGAAACCACCAAGTTTCGAAATATCGGTATATGACCAGGAGTTATATGTTAGTGAGTTTCCCTCCCTATTGGAGGATGTCTCTCCCCTTGGAGAATATAAGCTTGCTGAAGGCTCATTTTGAGAAGCATTTATTTTATTTTTCCCCATCCACCCACTCAAGCACATACTGTTAGTTAGGCAGAATCATCTGCCACTGCAGGTATGAATGCGTATCTCCCCCTATTTCTTCAATCTAAGACATAAGAGCAAGCTTTGTTTATAATTCAATATATATATATATATATATATATATATATGTGTGTGTGTGTGTGTGTGTGTGTGTGTGTGTGTGTGTGTGTGTGTGTGTGTGTGTGTGTGTTGGATTCTTTTTTGAACCCTTGGTGGTAAGAACACCACAGAATTATGGACTGTGGTATGTCTCTATTTGACACCAAGAGCGCAGACACAATCAGCCGTGTCTCCCTGATGAGTCCGATCCAGCGGACGAAAGGCCTAGGAGCAGGCAATACAAATAGATCTGCCTTTGAAGGGGAGTACGATGGTTCCCTCAGACGGCTGAAGAAGGGTTTCTCATAGTTATAATATATCCTCCCCCCCCCCTATTTTTCTTTATTTTTTTATAATTCAAATCTTTGCTAAGTCATTACTATAATGACCGAAGAATTGTTAGCCTGCACTTGTTTTCTCCCACTACTTAATTGTTCAGGATTATATATATATATATATATATATATATATATAGAGAGAGAGAGAGAGAGAGAGAGAGAGAGAGAGAGAGAGAGAGAGAGAGAGAAGAGAGAGAGAGAGAGAGAGAGAACACACCACTTGACACTTGACACTTGACGCGCGTTAACGCCGCGCCATTTATTGTGGGGCCAAAGGTCCATTCACAAAGAGTTCGCAGCGTCAGTTTCAATTTTACACAACAAAAATAAACCACTCTACAAACGCAAGACATTTGAAGCATAACAATAATATTCTATTAACTTCAGTGTCAACCAACTAACAGTCTAACCAAAGAATCTGTTCATTTCAATTAAAACTAGTATGTCGACACACATATACATACACATAAGTACGCATACATATGTGCATACACACATACACATATATATACACACACATGCACATGCACATATACATACAAACATATGCATACACACATGCACATATGTACATATTGTGTTCTTTCATCTTATATCCTGTTCCTTTTAATCTACCTTACACCTTTATTTACCCCTAGCGTTAAACATAAGTATCATTCATACATATTCAAACATATATGCTTGGATGTCTTATTGTTACTAAAACATTTCCATCGAAATCGTCTCAGTTATATCTCAACCATGCTTCTACTGTCCTCAGCTTTGATCCCTGTTCTTTATGTTGTACTGCGAAGCCCTAATTATCAAAATTACCTTCCAGTTCATACACAAATCCTGAATTCAAAACGTGCACATATTCAGTTACGCACACATCTATATACAAACGTACATGCATATGAATTCTAGTCAAGCAAACATTTCTCCCCGCAACATAACCATTCTACACAAATCTATTATTAATAATATAGTATCTTCTTCATAGCATGATTACATCATCGTGTTACGCATAACATATATATTTTTAATAAAATCCCGTCTGACCTACTTTGTACATTCCTTTTCTCTGCGCATGCGCGTATTATTTTATTGTCACCCCTGTTGACCTGTGTGACCCCCATATCTTAGGCCTAGTTAAGCAAGCGTTGTTTGCATTTCCATTGCGAGATGGCGTGTTTCCTTGCTGAAGTATTCGTTCGCTATTTATACATTTACAACTTTGGAGTTCGTGCATGTTCGTGGTTCTCTGGATTAAATTATATAAATGATTTGACTTGGATTTCTCTGTCGTCATGAAACAGGTTGGTACATTTTCTATTTTCCGTTGGATCATGTAATGTTGGTTAATATTTGTTACTACGTTCCACTTGAAACTTGCTCATCTTCTTCATTATGTAATTAGGTTACGTTAGGACAGACAGGATTTTACTTCAACTATCGATCGACAACATCTGAATCTTTCATGAAAGCTGTTCCAACCTCGAACAACAATCGAAGTCGTTCTTTACGTGGTAAATTTGCTACTTGGGACAAAATCCCTTCGAGCGAGCGTGGAACTGTACTTGTAGTTCTAACTAGGTCAAACTAGGTCTGTGTGTTCGAACAGAGACGTGGTTAGAGGCGAGGCACACCGCGCGCGTCATCTGTCTCGTCTCACGGAGGAAAAAGCCGCAGGCTGCGGAAATGACCGTGACCTTTGTTGATCTCTCAAAAGTTAGCCATTGACCCAGATTCTCAAAAAGATCCATTCATTGCACACACGCGTCACAATAAGTATATATATTTAGCTACAATATGTATAACACAGAGTTTGTGCTAAATAATGTCGCTCAACACGAAACTGATCAGCACTCATTCCCAATCACCTCTAATGCATATCAAACTTGTAAATAATGTACAGCACATTCGACAGCATCTAATCCTGTTTTGTTCCATTTTTGTACCTTTCCATCCCTCCCTACTTCTTATACGTGTTATTTATTAAATTTCTAACTATCTCATACAAAAAACCTTTCTATCTTACCCTCCTCCTTTCCATTTTCCGTATATTGTTTACAAGTCGGTTTTAACCTGTAGGCCACATTGCCAGCCCTTGAGCTTTTAATCCTTATAATTGATTTTCTCTGGATTTGAGAGCATAAAAGATGTACATAGAGAACTATAAAACCTTCATTCTGGGCCACTTTCGCCCTCAACCAGTTTTCGGGCGAAAGTGGCCCAGAATTAAGGTTTTATAGTTCTCTGACAAGTAAGACGTCAATAACCAAAAAATAACGATTATCTACAAACAAACATACTGTGCAGGGTTATCCATTTTAATACTAATTTACTAAAGTTTTTAGAGAGTAGCGTAGGGAAAGTAGCCAGGACTGAACACGCCCATAGAGTAACGCAGGGAAAAGCAGTTGCGGCTGAACGCGCCCATATACACGGTGGGTGCACCAGGCTATCCGATTACTTTGCGGTATGTTAATTACAGCGTGGGGAGAGAGAGAAACCCTGACAAGTTAAGGTTAAGTTGCCCTCAGAACAGACAGACAGACAGAGAAGAGAGACAGACAGACAGAGAGGCGGGCACACACACACACACACACACACACACACACACACACTAACACGAACACTAACATATAATGATGAACAATTAAGTAGTGGGGGAAAACAAGCACAGGCCAACAATTCTTCAGTCGAACACTAACATACACAGACACTTTCTCTCTCTCTCTCTTTCTCTCTCTCTTCTCTCTCTCTCTCTCTCTCTCTCTCTCTCACACACACACACAGACACACACACACACACACACACACACACACACACATACATACACACACACACACCCACGCAAACTAACACGGACACCTGCACACACAGAGAAACACACACACTCACACACAGGCCAAAAAATCAATACTGCCGCACCTCCTCCACCCCTCTTCCCCCCTCCTCTTCACCCCCCCCCCCCCCCCCTTCCTTCTTACATCAGCTTCCTAGAACGGCGGCGCTGTTCTAGCTGGCCAATCAGCGGGCTAAGCGTAGCCTTCTGGCCGCTCACGCCACACATTCTTCCACTGACTGCTGTGCAAGCGCGTTGTGGTTACTGCGCTGTGATTTTACATTTGACAGGCGGCTGGGCGGAGAGAACTTGTGTGTGTTAAAAACATGGCGTGTCAAGGAAGTGGTGTTTCAATGCTTTCTGTCAGTGCTGGAAGTGACACTAATATTACTCAAGAAATGGATGAAGTGTTGTTATCTTCGCAAGGAAAACTTTCCGATCAACAGACCGATCTTGTGAAAAAATACATTTTTTATCAGCAGCCATG
>CM031629.1:41383554-41411692 GCA_018398815.1 Conus ventricosus | reverse complement strand
ACTAGTAGAACTGGTCTTTCTACAAAACATCAAAAGAACTGGAAGAAAGAACAAGCAGTTCCATCAAGATTGAACAAAGGCTGCTCTGAAGGTGTCAAAACGGGATCATACCATTGACATATAACACCCAGACATTAGACTGCAGTCTTGAGAGAAGAGAGAGAGAGAGAGAGAAGAGAGAGAGAGAGAGAGAGAGAGAGGAGAGAGAGAGCAGAGAGAGAAGAGACTTTGACAAATAATCAAAGTGTCAAAGTCTGTCTGCCCTGTCTGTTCTGTCTGTTTTTTCTGTCCCTCTCTGCTGGCTCTCTGTTTGCTGTCTGTCCTTCCTGCTGTCTGTCTCTCACTCTCTCTCTCTCTCTCATCTCTCTCTCTCTCTCTCTCCTCGATCTCCACTCTCTCTCTCACTTTCCCATGACACACACACTCTCTCTCATGTATACGACTATCCTTCCCATACCGCTATTTGAAATGAGACGAGAAAACCAAGGTTCCGTGTGTGAACACATCATAACAACTTACATACATGTAAACATCCCGTCACCAACTGTCGGAAGAGAAAAATTTGGCCGTTTTATGGATGAGCATGTTATACATAGCATGCACCTTCCCCGAACTTGGAGTATGGCGGATAAAAAAAAAAAACGGTCATACACAAAACTCCACTCCCTTTTGTTGGTAGATGGGATTAATCCTTGGCCTGTCTTACAGGGAGTGTCCGCAGGAGTATCAGCCTGCGTACGCAGAAAGAAGGGAAAGTCCTAAAAATGTGACCGCTATCTTTTTCTTTAATTCAACACTCACCGCAGCACACAACGGACGCACGCAATGCACACACACGTTTTACACTTGCATAACCATTTGTCTGTCGGCTTGATCCTGATTTCACACCAAAATAATAATAAAATATAATAATGGCAATAGTCAAGATTTTTTAGAAAAGCCCAAATAGAAAGCCTTGGAAACTGAAATATCGAAAAATGTATTGCTGCTTATGTTAGAAATAATAAGTACACGTATGCTAAAATGCACGCACCTATTCATTTGCAGCCATCAATCAATCTGATCTGCTAGAAATAAGTAAGAACATGTACATAGCCAGCACGTATTATAACCATCGATTCAAAGAGTCTGTGAAATATCACGAACACATGCATAGAGCACAAATTTAAACCACAAGTTCGATCTGATCTGTTTAGAAGAAGTAAACCACATACAGTAAAGTACATAATTTAACCATCATTTCGGTCTACCCTGTTGGAAAAAAGACAAAACAACGTAACAGAACAGTACTATGTTAACCATCCATTCGGTCTGACCTGTTGGACATAGCAAAACACGTACAGAACAGTACATTATTTTAACCATCAGTTTCGGTCTGACCTGTTGGAAATATCAAAACACGTACAGAACAGTACCATTTTAACCACAGTTACGATCTGAAACCGTTTAGAAATAGTCAAAACACGTATATAACCGTACATATTTTAAGCATCATTCGCTCCTGACCTGTTTGGAAATAGTCAAAACACGTACAGAACAGTACATCTTTTAACCACCCCAATTCGATCTAATCTGCAAGAAATAGGGTCAAAAACACGTACAGAAACAATATATTTTAATTAACCGATCAGTTCGGTCCCTGAAGAATCACTGACACGTAACGTAACGTACCCACTTTCATTCGGAAGACTTCTCTCCCTTTATTTTTTCCTCAACTCTCCGTTACCTTCCCCCGGGTGGAGTTTCAGGACGTCGGGTCCGTTGTGCTCCTGTCGCTGAAGCAGATCAGCTCTGCCCGTCAACCTTGCAGGCCTTTCTCTTCCAGCGCGGTCATTGGCTCTCCAGCAAAGACGCTGCCGGTGCCGCGCAGTACAGGAACAGTTGCCTGTCCATTGTGCTCGTGGTGCCGTGATTGCCGCCAAATGACAGAGTCTTCTCTTGTCTGGCGTGGGTGGTGAGAGTCCGTGGCGTGCCTACCCTTGACCCTAAGTGTAACGGGGCGGCCGTGATTTTTTTTTTCTTCATTATTAATTCTTCTTGTGGGTCGCCGTGAAAATTTGGGATCTGACTCTCCCCATCGCTGTTTGTTGGGGAATGAAACAAAGAAATAGACTGTAAGTTCGTCAGTGGAGATTTGGTCATTGGATTCGATAGATTATTGCTTATTTTGGTTGAATGGCTGTTAGATGTGTTTCATTTAAAACAATATTGAATTATTTAACAATCAGCTAAATGGATAAATAACAAGTAAATTAGAATTGTTTATACAGAATTGGCTGTACGATCTATCTGTCTATCTATCTATCTATTCTTCTGTCTAGAACTATCAATCTAGCTATCTATCTATCTATCAATCTATCTATCTTATATTCTATCTGTCTGTCTGTCTGTCCTGTCTGTCTGTCTATCTATCATCTAGCTATCAAATCTATCTATCTGTCTGTCCCTGTCTGTCTGTATTTATGTCCACATCACAGGCAAACGCGCAATGTATAAATTTAATTTAATATATATCTATGTCTCTCCTCTCTACACACACACACACAACACACAACACACACACACAACATCACACACGCACACACACACATCACACACACACACATATATATATATATAATATATAATATATATATATATATATATATATATATATCTATCTGTGTGTGTGTGTGTGTGGATGTGTGTGGTGTGTGTGTTTGTGTGCTGTGTGTGTGTGTGTGTGTGGTGCGCGCGCGCGTGCGCCACGTGTGTATACTTAATTGGTTCTGTGTCACAGAACCAGTTATATGTTTGCGGGTACAGTGGACATGCGACATAATCCGCAGTCAATCGTGTCAGATTTAAATCGTCTGGAATTTCTTCATTCACCAATTTAATTTTTCCGACAGTTAATTGAACCTGTATGTAAAACATCAAGCACATTTTACAATAAACAGATCTACTTACTGATTACGTGAGCATACACCCGCCCTGACCAAATATGTTAAGCGTACAAAACAACCGGTCCCACGCTGTTTCAATGAAGTACAGACACAGTCATCCAGCGAGTTAATGTACATCAAACCAACCACATAGACACAGCTAACTTGTTCTTATCTCAACTCACTGAGCTAATGGTACTTGCAGGGCACCTATCTCACTCTCTCATTTATTAACTGTATACATATACCATTTTACCACTGATCTCCATGGACAAAACGCCTCCCACCCAACAATCCCTCACTGAGGTTAATGGTAACTTTGCTCCTATCTCATCTCTCACTCATTTAACTATACATAAACCAGTTTTTACCACGGATCCTCCATGGCCATCCCCCCCACCAAACTCCACCTCGCTATTGCAGGCAACCAGTCCCAGCAACTGAGCCAGCAGCATACAACACACCGATGCCATCCACTGACTCCACCATTATCCAATCTGTGGCCTGATCCAAACTGGGCAGTCCATGCAAAGCAGAGACGTATACTTGATAACGAGATTAACGATTCTTTTCTAAAACTTGAAATGAACATGACACATTTCACTTGTTGCTGTTCAAATGTTGACATTTCTGTAAAGGTGGCCATGTGATTGGCAATCGGAAATATATTTATTGAAACCCAGTGGATACAATTTAGATACGCCATCTTTAATTTCGGTACAAGAATTTTCAATATGTTTATTGAAAAATCTGAAGGGAGGTTGTGGCTGAAGTGGAGAAGAACACAATGACGGGGAAGTTGTGGTACCTACTAATCACTTAACAATCCACACTTCACAAGACGGGGAAAGTTGTGGTACCTACTAATCACGTCAACAATCCCAACACATCACCAATGACGGGCGAAGTTTCTGGTACCTACTAATCACTTTTTCAACAATTCTCCACACTTCAGATCATCGGAGACATCTTTCACAAGGGAACCGAACCGGCTGGAGATTCCAGAGAGACCTGACCTCAAAGAAGATTAAGGCGTGTGGTGTTTATTGGGGGGGGGAACCCCTTAGGCAAATGCTTCATCATGGTTTGTCCTGCCTGATCTCATGACTTTCAGTCTGTCTGTCTGTCTGACTTGTCTCTGTCTTGTCTTTTGTTGTTTGTTTGTTGTAGTTGTTGTTGTTGTATTGTTGTTGTTTGTGTGTTGTTGTGCTGTGTTTGATGGCCCGCTTCTGTGCCACCTCGGTGGCGATGCCTCCAAGCCACTCATTCCAAACCCAGTCCACAACCATAGCCCGGTCAGACCCACCGCAGCCCCGGCCCCGGCAATCCACATGGAGCAGTCATGTCAAGCTCGTCACTAGGCAACCCACCAAGAACTGCTGCCGAGTCCACTTCGGTGGGTGTTCAGTGGCGCCTGTTCTGATTCTAACATACACAGGACAACCACCTACAGCCCCCTATGACGAACAAATAATGGCTTATCGCGGAGCCTGCTGAGTGAGCTTTCCCTCTGGTGGGCGCCACCATGTCCGTCCAACAACAGCCCCTATGGACTCACGATACCGGTGACCCCGAACAGAACTAAACCAAGGCCACGACGAGCCGAGAGGACATCCGAACCAGTCGGTAACAATGAAGCAGGGCATGAAGGCCACAGAATTTTTGAGACTTTCTTGCTGACGATGATAATGGGAGGATGATTAAGATGATGCATGTAATTTCTATCTGGTCGTGAACTGCATGACAGGGCTGTACTCGACGCTTCCTTTCCATGATATATCCCGCATCAACAGGCCCGCGATATGCAGACACCTCGTGTTGGTCAGGAAATTTGAGCAACACTCTTGCTCTCAGTTTCTGGTAGGAGCCAGTCAGAGCAGAAAATCCCACATGGCTCTGATGGAAATTGAACTCCACACCTCCCAGCCAGGAGTCTGTGACCTAACCACTTTTGCCACGTTGGCTGGGTTCTGATTGTCTGTTCCTCTGTCTTTAGTCGCGGTCCTGTCTTCTGTCTGGTCTGTCTGTCTGTCACCTCTCTCTCTCCTCTCTCTCTCTCGTCTCTCCTCTCTCTCATTCTCTCATCTCTCTCTCTCTCTCTCTCAATACATACAATGCATGCATGCCCACGTATTCACATGAGTCCTACTCAAAGTGGAACGGGGTTAGGGTGCGGTGATTCCAACATTGCCATCAGTACGTCGTGTGTTTCGTAACGATCGAGCCAATAGAGCTATTATCATGAATATAAAATTTAATAGTGCTTTATCAAAAAGTGTGAAAAATGGAGTAGGATACTGCTAAACAGCGCTATACGCACCAGATACTATCAAATTCATAGCGCTGTGTCACAAAGAATAAGGCTCTGTACCATCAATGCTATGTACCATCACTATCAAATTCATAGCGCTGTGTCCACAGAAGAATTGAATGGGCTCTGTACCAACAAAGCAATGATACCATCATCACAAAGTGCATAAGGATTTGTAAACAAAAAAACGAACAAAGTAGAAGGGCCGAGTGCAATCCAATGCTACTAAACCATTAGTTACAAAAGTTCATGTGGGCTATGTCAACAAAAGAGAAGCGCCTATGTGCCAACACAGAATCATTATTACAAAGATTCATGTGGGCTATTCAAAAAAAGAGACGACTCCGTGCCAACACAGTATCATTATTACCAAGTATCATGTGGGCTATGTCACAAAGAGAACGACCAACGTGCCAACACAGTATCATTATTACAAAGTTCATGTGGGGCTCTGTCAAAAGAGAACGACTACGTTGCCAACACAGTATCATTATTCCAAAGTTTCATGTGGGCTATTCAAAAAAAACGACATACGTGCAAACAGTAGCATTATTACAAAGTTTCATGTGGGCTATGTCCAAAAAGGAAACGACTACGTGCCAACACAGTATCATTATTACGAAGTTCATTGGCTAAGTCAAAAAGAGAACACTACGTGCCAACACAGTATCTTTATTACAAAAGTTTCATGTGGGCTATGTCAAAAAGAGAACGACTACGTGCCAACAAACAGTACATTATTACAAAAGTTCCATGTGGGCTATTCAAAAGAGAACGACTACGTGCCAACACAGTATCATTAGTACAAAGTTCATAATGATGTGTCAAAAAGAGAACGACTACGTGCCAACACAGTATCATTATTACCAATACATGTGTGCATGCACAAAGAGACACGACTCGAGCCAACACAGTACATTAATACCAAAGTTCATAAGTGAAATGTGTCCAAAAGAGCACGACCTACGTGGCCAACACATACCGTTTAATACAAAGTTCCTGTGGGCTATGTCAAAAGAAACGACTTACGTGCCCAACACAGTACCGTTATTACAACGTGCCAACACCGTACCATGATTACAAAGTTCATAATGATGTTTTCAAAAGAAAATGACCTACTAGCCCAACACCAGATACCATTATTAAAAAGTTCATAAGTGATGTGTCAAACATGATTGGACGTGTGCTAATACGCTATGTACCCTTAGTTACAACAGTTCATTGGCGCTGTGTCGAAAAGAGTACAGTTCGCGTGCCCAGCTGTGCTGTATACTATATTACACCGAACATAAGGCATTGCCAAAACGAGTAGGACTGTGTGCTAATAATCCTATGTACCACTATTACCAAACAGTTCAGAGTGCGGTGTCTATCGAAAAAGAGTAGAAGGAGACATTGTGCTGATTATTCCTATGTAACCATTTTCACAACAGTTCAAAGCGCTGTGACAAAAAAGAGCAGAAGGACTGTGTGCTATTAATCCTATGTACCACTATTTCCACAGTTCAGAAGCGCTGTGGTCAAAAATAGGACTGTGCTGAGAATCCTATGTACCATTTATTACAACAGTCAGACAGCGCTGTGTCAAAAAGGAGTAGAAGGGCTGCCAGAGCCAGCAGTGCTATGCACCATTATCTGTTAACAGCCATGCATGCCGACACTCACCACCTGTGGCTTTAGGAGATTTTTGAAGTCAGGGAGCGGTGGGGCAGGAGTGGGGTGACGGGATGGAGGAAGGAGAAATTAGAAACACCTGGGGAGGGGTGGAGACGGGAGGGGTGGGAGAGGGGAGGGGTGGAGAGGGGAGGGGGGTGGAGAGGGGAGGGGGGAGGCGAGGGGACGGGTGGAGAAAGAAAGTGGGGGGGAGGGGTGCAGAGGGAGGGTGAGAGGGGAGGGGGTAGGAGAGGGGAGGGGGTGAGAGGGGAGGGGTGAGGACAGGGGGGAGGTGGCGTAGGGGCGGGTGGCAGAGGGGAGGGTGGTAGGAGGGGCGGGCGGGGGTGGCGGAGGGGGCGGGTGGTCCGGGGCGGGGGTGGAGCGGTGCTGGGGGTCGGAGAAGGGGGGAGGCGCGGGGCGGTTAGGCGACTGGGCGGGGATGGAGCGCGGGGCGGGGGATGCGAGTGGCGGGGTAGGCGCGCGGCGGGGAGGCGCGGGGCGGGGTGGTGGAGCGGGGCGGGTGTAAGGCGCTGTGCTGTGTATGGCGGCGGGGGCGGGGGAGGTCGTCGCGTCTGGGGTGCGCGGGCGGGGGTGGAGTTCGCGGTGGCGGGGGTTGGCGCGCGTGGCGTGGAGTGCGCGGCGCGGGGGGGGTGAGGCGGTGTAGCCGGGTCGGGGAAGGTGCGCCGAGGAGTGCCCGACCCCTGGAGGACCGGCCGCACCCCCGCAGGTATTCCTCGCCGGAATAGCCGCCAACGGCCACATGCCCTACATAACCCGTCAGTATGGAGCCCCGCCCCCCCCCACCCCCCCCGCCCGAGCCCACCCGACCCCCCCCGGGGCGCGCCCGTGCCGAGGCCGGGGAAGGCTCTGTGTCCCCCCAGCTGACCCGTGGGCGTCGGCAACCGTACAGGCCCCACCTGGGTCCATGGCAATACCTCACCAGGGAGCCGGGCTGCACCTGGGTCCATTGGCCCTAACCCTCCATCCAGGGACCGGGGCTGCACATGGGTCATGGGCAATACCTCCACAGGGAGCCGGGCTGCAAACAAAACATGGGTCAATGGGCAATACCCTCCACCAGAGAGCCGGGGCTGCCACATGGGTCCATGGGCAAAATACCTCCCCCAGGGAGCCGGGCTGCACATGGGTCCATGGGCCATACCTCCACCATGGAGCCGGGGCTTGCACAAGGGACCATGGGCAATACCACCTCCACCAGGGAGCCGGGGTGGGGGGGTGCCCCCCCCCCGCACAGAGTGTCCATGGGCACTACCTCCACCAGGAGCCGGGGCTGCCACATGGGTCCATGGGGCAATAACCTCCACCAGGTGAGCCGGGGCTGCACCTGGTTCCATGGGCAATACCTCCACCAGGACCGGGGCTTGCAACATGTGGGTCCAAGGGCAATAAACTGTGGCGTCCACCCGGGGGAGGCCAAGGGAGCCGGGCTGCACACATGGGTCCATGATGGGATGGGCAATACCGTCCACAGGGAGCCCCGGGGGGAACCGGGCTGTCACATGGGGTCCACATTCCATGGGCAAATACACTCTCCACTCCACTCTCCACCAGGGAGCCGGGGCTGCAGGGAGGAAGAACAGGGAGGAGGGGGGGGGTGGGAAGGTTCACCCCTCTCGGACGTTAAAAATTTGTTTTTTAATTAAATTTTTCAGAGTGAGCTGGAGGATGTCTCCTGAAAATGAAACGTGTTTGGTCCGCTCACACTAAATGTAAACGTATGTAAATCTATCCCTGTTTGAAAAAAAAGAACAAAAATGACCAAGACCAGCAAGAGACCGAAACCGGAATGGCAAAGGGGGATGGGTTCTGATATTCCGAACCATCGCTCCCCTCCTGTACCATCACCCCCCATCCCCCCTCCCCACCCCACCATCACCCCTTGCCACCGTCCCCGAAACCTGCTTGGCCAACATTTCGCACGCAGAGGTGGTCTGCTTTTAGATTATTTTCGGTCCGTTTCCACTCAAAACCCAAACAAGCACATGCATAATTCGAGTCTTCCCCTGGGTCGCACATTAAACACTGCTAAAGGTTGTCTAATCCTTTCCCTGAGAGCGCTGTCAAAAACGGCCTTGGCATATGAGACCGGGAGTGGGTGTGAAAGGGAAGGGAATGGGGAGCGGGGCTGCGCGGAGAGGGTTGTTGCCCGCCCCGCCTGTCCCCCCTCTCACACACCGCCAAACACCCGGTTTGTTGTTCCCGCCAGCGACGATTTGTTTTTTCTTGCACTTGACAAGTTACAAGGGGTCGGGGGTGGGGGTGGGGGGTGGGCTTCTGGTCGCCCTCTTTCAATTTCAACTTCCACCCCACCCTCCCCACCTCGAGATCTTTTCCCAGGGGTCTGGAGAGAGAGGGCGGAAGAGGGCAACCCCCCCCCCCCCCCCCACGCCTCCCCTTACCGTCTCCTCCAGTAATCACCCACACCCACACTCCTGTTTTCACCGCCCAATTTCCAGTTTTAGCGTGTTTCTCCGTTCACGAACCCCTGTCAGTGGTGCCCGCTGACTACCTGTCTGCCTGTCTGCCTGTCTACCTGGGCTTCAAAGTAGATTTCGTTGTGGATATTTCTGAGCTAGTTGTGGCGTTTTCTTCTTTTTCTGTGTTTGTCACCCTCTTTTCATTAACAGGGCGGTTAAAGGTCACAAGACCGACAAACTTCTATCGTTTTCACGAACCAAAACGGTTTCTTTTGAATATCTTCTGTTGGTCGTCGTACCCCTGCCATCTGTCTGCCTGTCTGTCCTGTCTGCCTGCTGTCTGTTCTCTTCTCTTCTGTGTCTGTCAGCCTTCCTCTCTGTCTATCTCTGTCCCACTGTCTCTGCCTGTCCTGTCTCTCTTTCTCTCATCCCTTTCCTCTCTCTTTTTCTCTGTCTCTCAGCTTTGCCTCTCTGTCTCTTCTCTATCTCTCCTGCCTACTGTTTCTTGTCTCCATCTGTCCCTGTCTGTCCAGTCTGTACATCTGTCCACTGTCCTGTCTGACTGTCAGTCCTCTGTTCGCCTACATAAGGATCTGCATCCCTCTTTCTTTCATCCACTTTCAGGGCTGGAGACCAAACAGAACACACAAAGAGCTCCAAACGCTCCATGATTTTCCACGGCCTGGGTGGAGCTTTGCCTCCACCAGCACCTGCAATCCTAGCGCTACCGATGCAGGGCGGACACTTGGGCGTCCTCCAGCTGATGACAAGGCATCACAGCATCTTCCCAATAACAAGAAACTCCCCCAATAATGTCTGTTTCCATGCGGTCAATTCAGTTGACTGCTAGGTCCAAAAGTGTATGGACAACGAGCATTCTGAGTTTGTACAAAAAACACACAGGAGCGTCTCTCCTCTCTCGGCGTCCTCTCGCGCGGCGTCTCTCTCTCCTCACAGGAGCGTCTCTCTCCTCCCTCTCCTCTCTCACCCTCTCTCTCCCTCCTCTCTTCTCTCTCCCCGCTCTCTCTCTCTCTCCCTCTTCTCTCTCTCGCTCACTCTCCTCTCGAACTTCTCTCTCTCTCCGACGTCCTCTCTCTCCTCTCCTCTCTCTCTCTCTCTCTCTCTCCTGTATGTCCTCTCTCTCTCTCTCTCTCTGTAAGTGAGTGTGTGTGGTCTCTCTCTCTCTCTCTCTATCTCTCTCTGGGCATGTCTCTCTCTCGCTCTCCTCCTCACTGTATTGTGTCTCTCCTCTCTCTCTCTCTCCACCTCTCTCTCTCTCGTCCACTCGTCTCTCTCCTCTCTCACTCTCTCTCTCTCTCTCTCTCTCTCTCTCTCTCTGTATGTGGTGTCTCTCCTCTCTCTCATCTCTAATCTCTCTCTCTCTCTCACTCGCTACCTCTCTCTCTCTCCTCTCTCTTCTCTCCTCTGTCTCCTCTTCGTTCTCCCTCTGCGCGTACAATGCGCGAGGGTTGCTGCGCGGCGATGCTATCGTTTAATGTAAGTCACTCTCTATTTCCAGTTTTCCCTTTTCCTCCTCTCCGTCTTTCTCTTCTTCTTCTCCTTACTCTTTTTCTCTTTCTAATTCTCGTCTCCTTCCTTCTTTCTCTATATCACCCTCCTTCTTCTTTTATTTCTCTCCTGTTCTCTTCTCCCAATCGTGTTTCCTACTTCTCTTTTCCTCCTGCCGCACCTGCCCCGGCCCTTTCCTCCTTCCTCTCCCCTCTTCCCCCTTATTTCCCCTTTCTCCTGCCCCCTCCCCCCCCCCCCCCCTTCACTCCCACCCCTTCACCACCCCACTGTCACGTTTCTCCTCTCTCTATCTGAATCATCTGAAACGCGCGTGTTAGTGTCCCAACAAAAAACAGAAGGGGCTCTTTTGTGCAGATCGAACCACAACATACAAATCAACAAAAGTAAACTCAAAGACGACACAAACCAAACACAAAGGTAACCAGCACAACAACCGCTGGCGAGAGCTGGCATCTCGAACCCCCGTATCAAAGAAAGTACCACCACCCACCACCCGAGTGGGGCTGAACTAGGAAACCATCAACGTCATGTCACAGCAACTGACAACACAAAAACTGTGTACGCTTTGCCCGCGGAAGTCGAGTAATCTCCTTCTCCCACCACCACGGTGCCATTCCGTTAAAGAGAGCGAGAAGAGAGATAAGCGAGAGAGAGCGAGAGAGAGAGCGCGAGGAGAGAAACCGCGAGGAGAGAGCGGGAGGTGTATAAACACATTACATGTCCTGACTCCCCCTCAGATGTTCGCATCACACCCAGTCCTACCCTCCCCCTTCTCCTGCCAGCCCAGACGTCATCCTTTCAGCACGCCACAGCGTGCCCACCAGTTCTCCCCAGGCAGGCCATCGTGTGTCCGGACTCCCAGTCCACACACACGACCTATACTGTGACACGCACTCCCTGTCCACCTCACCGACCTATACTGTGACACGCACTCCTGTCCACTCAACCCGCCTCTACTGTGACACGCACTGCCCTGTCACTCACCGACCTAAACGTGAACGCACTCCCTGTCCCCTCACCGGACGGCTGTACTGTGACACGCACTCCCCTGTCCACTCACCGACCTATACTGTGACAACAACGCACTTCCAGCTCCCTGGTCCACTCACCGACCTAACTGTGACACGCACTCCCTGTCCACTCACTGACCTGTACTGTGACACGCACTGCTCCCTGTCACTCACCGACCTATACTGTGACATCGCACTCTCCAGTCCACTGACCGACTTATACTTGACACGCACTTTGTGTCATTCACCCCTCTCCCTCCGACAACCCCCTTTCCCCCTTTCCCCACCACTCCAAAAAGAGAGGGTCGGACTCTGTTGTGTGGGTGTGTGTGTGTGTTGTGTGTGTAGTGTGTTGGTGTGTGTGTGTGTGTGTGTGCGTGTTTAATTAGGCGAATGTGAGTGTGTGTGTGAGTGTGTGTGTGTTTGTGTGTGTGTGGTGTGTGTGTGTGGTGTGTGTGTGTGGTGTCCTGTAGAGGTCTGTGTGTGAGTGATATTAGGAGTGGAGTTAAGCTTTCACAAGCGCCTTGGGCGCACAGAGTTTGAATGACGTGACTGACACTTTGCCCCTTCACGCCAATGAAGCCACATGAAAGAACCGTGACACCACGTACCACTGCGCACTGTGATTCCCATCTTCTGAAGAACCCGTCCCGGATGACAGACCAGATCGCGACCTCCTGGGATCCTAACACGTCATTCACCGTCCTGTCAATAACGTGGATAAGTGAGGATCCAAACCGACATTTCCCCATCCTGTCTTTACCGAGGGTAATTGATGAACCTAACCCTCATTCACACATCCTGTCTTTAACGTGGATAAGGAGGATCCTAAACCGTCATTCACCATCCTGGTCTTTGACGTGGGTAAGTGGAGGATCCTAACCCTCACGCCACCAACCTCCTGTCTTAAAAAACGTGGGTAAGTGAGGATCCTAACCCTCACCCCAACCATCCTGTCGTTAACGTGGGTCAGTGATGATCCTACACCCATCCACCCCACCATCCTGTCTTAACGTGGGTCCAGTGAGATGATCCTTTCGGACTGCCGTCTGGTCCTCTAAAAAAAGAAGCGATTTAAACAAGTTTGTATTTAGAAGGTTCCTATAGTGTATAACTACTACGTTATTTATCTATCTGTGTTTGTCTAACTGTCCTCCTGTATCTGTCTGTGGTGTTCTTCTGGTTGTGTGTGTGTGTTGTGTGTGCGTGGTGTGTTTGTGTGTGTGTTGTGTGTGATGTGTGTGTGTTGTGTCTGTCGTTCTGACTGTCTAGTCTGACCTGTGTCATCTCCTCGTTGCAATTTCTAATTCCTTTATACTGAATCCTCAGGTACTTTAGTAACTGTCTGAAGAGAGTAGTTACTAGCATATGCATAGGAGCTGGTAAAAGAAAGCATTTAATTTCGGGATGGAGGACCACGCCACACATCAACATACAGAGAGGCAGCAGATGCAATTTTTACCCATCGTGCACGAGCCATTAAAAATAAATCAAGAAATCTGGATTTAATGAGCTAAACCCACTATTTTCATAACAAGGGTCCATCCGAACAATAGTTGGCATTCGTTCTACTCGAAAACTGGCGCAAAACGAAAACAATATTTCAGATTTTAATCAATCATTCCAAAACCATTACATTGTTTAACAAGATTCATAACAAACCAACACTGTGTCCTATGTAAGATAGGTCCGAAGACGGTATAATTTATGGCAATGACCTATATCGTTCACAAAAGATTTTGTACAATCTGTTCTGGAACAACTGCAACAAACAGTATCAGTTATTTCTCCTCTTCGTTTCTGTGGACATTAACATTTTTTTAAAAAAAGCTGTTTCATGAAACAAATTTTCACATTGCAATTCAAAACTTCAGTCCTATCAGAGTTTTGCAACTCTACAGTCTAGGTTCGAAAGTCGAGAGGTTTGTCTGTCTTCCTGTCTGTCTGTCTGTCTGTCTGTCCGACTGTCCACTCTTCTCTCTCTCTCTCCTCTCTCCTCTCTCTCCCTCTCCCTCTTTCTCTCTCTCACTCTGTCTCTCTCTCTCCTCTCTCTCTCCATCATAGAGTTCGGCATGACATCATGTTTGACTTGCTCGATACGGTAACTGACATGGCGTTTTTGACGTCGTCAGACCAAAGCAAAAAGATATTGCTCCTATGTAACAATGTCAGAAACATTGTATTTTAATCTTTTTTGTTTATAGGACTCGTGATCGCCAGTGCCTATCTGGTTTTCCTTCCCTTTCAAGCTGAATCTTGTTGTTTATCATGTCATCTTTTTTTTTCTGTTTGCTGTTTGTGTCCCTTTCTCGTTTTGTGTTTTACTTGCTGTTTTTATTATTCTTGTTGCTTTGTACAGGACAGAATGTGGTAGCCCTTTGTACACACACACACACACAACACACACACACACACAACAACACACACACACACACACACACACACACACAACACACACAACCCTCACAACCACACACACACACAGCACGCACGCACACACACCCACACACAACACACACACTACACCAGCACTACTCCTAACACATACACAGTAAGTGCTGGCCCCGCCACGGTCCTTAACCTCACTGGTGCGTGGGTTTAGGGTTAAAAAACCGACAAGCGAAATCGATAACATGCACCAGGCAACAGAAAAATGAAAACTTTTCCGCCCTGACTATGGGTACGTGGATTGTAAGGACAATGATACCAACAAGGCTTTCTGACGACCTCAGGAAGTAAACGATGTTCGCCAGACAGCCGTTCCTCGACAAGAACTGAGCCAGACTGCAGATGGACATTGTCCCCTTCAAGAAACCGAGCACCGCCAGAAAACCAGATCTGTGAGGAGAGAACTTCACCCTGTACTTGGCAGGGCGAAAACCAACAGAACGAGGTCAGAGAACACGGGGTGTGATTCGCAGTTCAGAAACAATTATTGGAGTCTTGTAACTAACCGCCCCCCCCCCCAACCCCCCCCCCCCCGGCCCCCCCCGCTCCCCCCCCGGCCCCCACCCCACCCCCCCCACCCCCCCCCCCCCCCCCACCCCCCCCCCCCGCCCCCCCCCCCCCCCCAGTAGAAAGGAAACAGAACGAATCCTTCTCCTCTGACTCCAAACATCAATCGGTGACCAGTCAGTCTAATTAAGAGCCCCTTACGCACCCAACTTTGCATCCACAGCCAAGAAGCAAAAAGACAGTTTTATGACGCCCACCGTCAGTGCTGCCATAAGGAGAATCCCACAGAGAATTACTGTTCATCGCAGGCGATTTTAACGCCAGAGTAGGTGGTCGATCACAACTCCTGCCCCCCTGCTATGGGATGTCAGTTCGGCACTGGGAAAATGAACAAGAATGGGCCAGCGCCTGCTAGAGCTCGCTTCATCATGGTTGTCGTCAGTAACACCCGTTCATTCACCACGAAACGCCCAGCATCGAGTCTCCTGAGAACACCCTCGATCCAAACACTGGCATCAGCTCAATCTGGTCCTCGCCAAGTTGTCAATCTTTCCAGCACAAGGTTCTTCCCTGTTTCGTTTGCCACACTGAATGTTGTTTTGAAGAGATCCATGTGTCATACCCAAAGCCGCGAGCGCCCTTCTCCTGCTCCTACAATGCAAACTAGCTTTTTGAGAACACATCAAAAAAGGACTTCTTTATATGAGGAACCCTAAGGAGTGTTCGCGCTAACAGGCGCCATATCAAGAAGTGCTACGAATGTCCATGTATGTAGAAAATACCAAAACACAATATGACTCACTCAGCTAATGTACCGCCATTAGGGTCAAGGAATCACAAACAGCTCAAATGTTCACCCCAACAGCCATTCATCCTATCAAGAACTGAAAGAAAGCCTTGGGGGGGGGAGTGGGGGCAACTCGTAAATAGAAGAAAGTGTAACTCTCTTTCCTCTCGCTGCTCTCTCTCTCTCACTCTCATCTCGCTCTCGACCTCATCTCTCTCTCACACACACACACACACACACATACACTCACGGCATACACCCACAGACACACACAGGCACACACACACCCCGCGCACGCGCGCGCACAACCCACACACCACACACACACACACACACACCAACACACACTCACACACAACACACACAACACCACACACCAACACACCACACACACACAACACACACACACACACACACACACACACACAACACACACACAAACACGCACACCACACACACACACAACACACACTCACACCACACACACTCCACACACACACAACGCACGCATCGTCGTCATGCACGCAACGCACGCACACATCACACACACACACACACACACACACACACAACACACACACACACACACAACGCACACGCACACACACACACCCACACACACACACACGCACACACGCAACCAGCACACACACGCACACACGCACACACGCGCACACACACCCCACCTACCACACACCCACACAACGCAGCACACGCACAGACACACACACACACACACACACACACACACCACACAAAACCACACACGCACACATGATCTAACACATCACACACCACACACACACCACACACCCACACACACCCGACACACACCACACACACACACACACACACTAGCACAACACACACACACACACAACACACACACACACACCCACACAACAAACACGCACACACACCACCACACACACACACACACACACACACACACGCACGCACCCACACACACACACACACAACACAACACACGTACGCACGCACACACACCACAGACACACTACACACAGAACGGCCTATGACAAGGTCTTCATCATACGACGACCTCACACCCCTCCGTTCCCGGCTGATGGGGTACGGGTCAAAAAGAAGAAAAAGCCCCCTAAACCGTGAGAGGGGGGTTTGACCACTAAGATGGGACCATCCACGTCGCCAGAAGTCCATCCCAGGACATCACCCGGAATAAACCCAACACCCCCCCAAGCCCGTGCACATTAAAGAGACTCCCCGACGACTGTTCCCGCTGGGGGTGACGAGTTCGACTATGAATCGACTGGGCCTGACCCACCCCTGATCCTTCGCCAGGACCCAAGATTTGGAAATAGGGTTGCCCTGGGGTCATCGGGCGTTCTACAGAACCCCCCAGTTCCAGCAGTGTCGGGAGTGATGTGAGCGTGCCAAAGTCTGGGCTCTGTTAACGCAGAGCGAGGGGGGGGGGGGGGGGGAGGGGGGGGTGGATGGGGGTAGGGGGGGGGGGGGGGGGTGGGGGTTTCATAAGAGAAAGAAAGCGTTGGAAAACATGAGTATGAATGAGAAGCGAAAGGTATGGGATGGGTGTGATATGAAGGAGGCAAGTTTAGTGCTTTGAATACAAATGGATCTGAAACGAGTGATAGTTCGAACAAATATCTTGTGTAAAACCGATTGAAAACTGAGTCTATGTCTTGTGCATTGAGAAAGATATATCTTGCTTAGTGCGTACGAATGATGGATGCGTGGTATATAATGACCGTAATACATTTCGCGGCGATGTGAAATGTTAAGGTTGCAATCAAGTGAGAACGGGTTCTAAGTGACCTTGCCACCGAAAGCAGTGAAGACAGGAAAACTTTACAGGTACTGGAAGCCTCAAGAGCGGCCCTTCTAGCTATTGGTGCTGACGCATGGTTATGTCTTGTGAGGAGGAGTTAGAGTGGGCCGGGAAATGGGAAACCAGCTGACAGCACGGGAACAAACTCTAGCATTTCTTCTAAACCACGAAGGGTGACGGAGCTAATTACCCCCTAAATTAGTACCATGTAGATATTATTGATGGCACAAATTATATGCGAACATGGTTGTGTGTATGGGCTTTAGATTCATGATGTTGTCCGACCGTAATGAAGCTCAACAAATGGTGCCAGAACTCTGCTCCGTCCTCCCCGTTCTACCTGCTACTGCCCCGCCCTGATGCATTTGACACCTAGTCAACGTGCCTATACTCACAGTGTATATGAATAACCCAAGTTGACACATGAATGGATCGAAAAATTGCTCTGCTCAGCCTGGTCCAGGAACAGTCTGCGAAGTGGAACCAGGCTCGGAGGGCCGTCAACGCTCAGTTGCGTGATTGAGTTGACAAACAATCACGCTATGTTTACGATAATCCTGAGTGTGCGAAGGTCATCACATACAAAGTGGGTGTAGGCCTATTGGTACTGGGGCCCCCCTTAACTTGGGTGCTTGTTATCATCTGACAACAGCCCTGCAATTTGTACAGGCTGGTCAGAAAGATAGTCCGAAAGATCATGCCCCCTAGTCTGATTCCGCAAAACCTTCAGCTAGCAGTGTTAGCAAATGATGATGGCAATACTGGTGACAGTACAGATATACAAAAATGAGAAAAAAGAGCAATCCTAAGATAGTACAGAAGATGCCGATATAAATCATGACCATGAGGGCAGCGCAGTAGATGACCTTTATGCTATACATGAGACATGCCAATAGATGCCTGAAAGGTGTGTTGCTCTCCAACGTGTGTGGTTCCCCTGTCCAAAAGCTATTGCTTTTCCTGATTTTGTGGACTTTATTAACAGGTATGATGTTGTTCTGCATTTATTCAGAAAGTAAACTTGCTGATGTTGATAACTGGTTATAAATAGATGGATATACTGCGTTTTTATAAAAATAGCAAGTGAATATAACAGAAAATCTGGAGGAATACCACGACATCATCCACAGCCTGCTCTTGTCACTATGACACTGACTTATTGAAGAAAAAGATTTAAAAAACCATAGTGCTTGAGGACTGCAAGTAGATACAAGTTAGTGGATTTTGTATGTGTCAAAGTGCAATGTTTTTTTTGCTTTTTGTGTGAACTCCATTTTTGAAAAAGAAAGTTTTTGTTTGTGTTGTGTTGGCAAATATTGAAGCCAGAGGGATCGACCTATACATAATAGAAATTTTAAATGAATATACACGATACAATACTGAATATTGGAATTGATGAGATAGCATCTGTTTGTTAGGGGACATGATGAACTCAAGCTCGGGACAGCTACCATGAATTGTTGGTCCATAAATTGATTGCATTGCGTTTCTTGATATAGATATATTCCCTTTTCCTGATAGATCCAATCATCGGAAGATAGACAGAACCCAACCAATATGGGACCAAAATGAATTAATTTTAATAAGTTTTTGCAAAGCATCAGCTTATATTGTGAATGGTAGATCTGGTAGAGATTATGGTAAAAGGTAAACTGACTTGTAAAAATGCATCTGTAGTGGATTACCGCTGTAGTTTCGTATGATTATTCGATAGTGTTGTAGATTTAGTGTGGACGATTTTAATGAATTATTTTCAGATGTTCATTGCCCTATTACCATAAAGTTCGCAATCGCATCAAGGGGTAGAACAGAGAAAACAGCGCCGATTTCGCATGCTAACGACGCCAATCATACTATGTCTTCTGTGAAGACATCGTCCTCGAGACAAGACATGCAAGATTACCCCAACAACAAGCCCTGGGTGACCCCGGGTATGAAGAAAATCTTGCACAAGAAGAGAGACGCGTTCCTGAGGTGACAGGATGAGGAGAAGGCCGCCCAAAGCAGCTACCAGAGACAGATCAGGGAGGGACAAACGCCTCTCACATCCAGGGTGGAGTCCAACTTCCGGAGGGCAACGCCAGCAGTACTGGAGAGACATCGGGACAATTACCGGCCACAAGCAGCAGGAAGTCCCTCTCCAGACCAGTGATGAAGCCAAGCTGGCCAGAGAGCTGAACACCTTCTATGCCAGGTTTGACCGTTGGGACTTCAGTGAAGAGCAGCAGCGGGCCATGCAGGAGTGGCAAGTCGAACTGCGCATCCAATCACCATCTCAGCCGATGAAGTCAGGACATCCTTCAAGAAGGTCAAAGTGCGCAGTGCTGCAGGCCTGACAACATCACTGGTAGGCTGCTGCGGGAATGCCGGACGCTCTAGCTCCGGTCTACTGTGAGCTCTTCAGAGGCCATTGACGAGGGCTCCATCCCAGCCATCTGGAAATCCCAACTATTGTAGCCTGTCGCCAAGAAACGTTCTCCCCAGTCACCAGAACGACTACAGGCCAGTAGCACTCACTTCTGTCCCCTTTAAGTGCGCTGAGAAGATCATCCTTCGCCTGCTGAGGTTGGAGACAGAGGAGCATCAGGATCCTCTTCAGTTGCTTATTCCCGCAACCGGAGTACTGAAGATGCCATCCTCACTCTCCTCCACATGTGTCTACACTCACCTCGAGAAGCCTACTTCATACGCAAGGATACCTCTTCATCCGACTCAGTAGCGCTTTAACACGATTCAACCACATCTCCTTGTCACCAAGCTTCTCCGCTACAATGTCAACCCGGTCCTCATCAGTTGGATCTTCAGTTTTCTGACTCAGAGAACACAACGAGTCCGAGTTGGGCACACTCTCTCGATTCCTGTGACCACCAACACTGGCGCTCCCCAGGGGTGCGTGCTGTCTCTGCTCTCTTCACCCTGTACACTGCCGACTGTCGCAACAAGGATGATTCCACTCTGCTGATCAAGTTTGCAGACGCGACACCTCGCTGACTGGATTCATCCTCAATAACGACGAAACAGTGTACAGGCACGCCGTGGATGAACTGGCAGATTGGTGCAGCACAAATCATCTGGAGCTGAATGTGTCCAAGACCAAGGAGATCGTCGTGGACTTCAGGAAGAACAAGCCCAGCACCGAGGCCCTCGTCATCAGTGGTGAGCCAGTCGAGATCGTCGAGTACTACAAGTACTTAGGTACCATCATCGACAACCAACTAGACTGGTCTCCCAATGCAGACGCAGTGTGCAAGAAGGCAAACAGAGACTTTCTTCCTGAGGAAAGCTGCGACAGTTCCGTGTCAGCCCACAGATCCTCCAGTTGTACTACCAGTCGACCATTCAAGTGTATTGGCCTTCAACCAACTGTGTTACCACAGTAGTTCCAAGACGACAGACATGGACAGGCTGGAGAAAGTAGTCAGCAAGGCAGCCTCCATCGTGGGGGAAGAGCTGGTACCGTGAGCGCATGGTTCCCAGGTGTGGCCATTAAGAAGCTTGACAAGATCCGAGCAGACAATCACCACCCACTCACGAGGTGCTGGCATCCCAGGAGCCCAGGAGAGAATCTTCCCGAGTCCTGAGGAGTTTCAGTGCCCGGACCAACCGACTGAGGAATTCCTTCCTGCCATCTGCCCTACGCCTCTTCAATGAGAGAGTTAATGAGAGAAGGGAGCAATGTGTGCCTTATGTTTTCGGTTTAAATACTGACCCCTGTGGCATGCTTGCGTGTGTGCCTCTGTGTGTGTGTGAGTGTGGTGTGTGTGTGTGTGTGGTGTGTTGTGTGTGTGTGTGTGTGTGTGTGTGTGTGTGTGTGTGTGTGTGGTGAGTGTGTGAGTTGTGTTGTGTGTGTGTGTGTGGGGGGGGGGGGGGGGGGGGGTATGTGCGTGTATGCATGCATGTGTGCATAGGTGTGTATGTTGCCCCCCCTCACCCCCCTACTAAGTATTTAAGTCCTGTTTTACAGTGTGTGTGTGTGTGTGTGTGTTGTGGTGTGTGTGTGTGTGGTGTGTGTGTTGTGTGTGTGTGTGTGTGTGTGCGCGCGCGCTTGCGCTTGTGGTGTGTGTGTGTGTGTGTGTGTGTGTGTGTGTGTGTGTGTGTGGTGTGTGTGTGTGCATGAGTGTGTGTGTGTGTGTGTGTGTGTGTGTGTGTGTGTGTGTGTGTGTGTGTTGTGTGTGTGTGGTGCCTGTGTGTGTGTGTGTGCGTGTGTGTGTGAATTTGATGGACCACCCCACCTTGAAGCTATCTTTTACTTTTCTATCCATGAATTATATGAATCATATGATTTGACTTTGATTGTCTTCTTTACTGTTTTGATATTATACATTTAGTGATGTCATTGCATGGCATGAAATTTTGTTCTTATTTATTCCTTTCTACATGTCTGTTAGGAATGTTATGTTTTAGTGTTCAAATGTTTATACAGTGTGTGTGTGTGTGTGTGTGTGTGTGTGTGTGTGTGTGTGTGTGGTGTGTGTGTGGTGTGTGTGTGTCTCTCTCTGTGTGTGTGTGTGTGTGTGTGTGTGTGTGTGTGTGGTGTGTGTGTGTGTTTTAATCATTGAATTTTACATGACTTAATTATCTTTTTACTATTTAAATAATCATACTTTTCTGTGATATCATGGCATGGTGCAAAAATTTCATTGTTTGAATGTCATGTTGTATTGTTACATTATATAAATATATATGTGTATGTGTGTGTATGTATGTATTTATGTGTGTGTGTATGTATATACATGTGTGTGTATGCGTGTGTGTACATGTATATGTATGTGTATGTATGTGTATATATGTATGTATGTGTGTATATATGTTGTGTGTATGTATAATGTATATGTATATATATATGTATATATATATATATATATATATGTGTATGTATATATGTATGTATGTACATGTGTGTATATATATATTTATGTATGTATGTGTATATATGTTGTATGTATGTGTATGTATATGTATGTATGTGTTATGTGTATGTATGTATGTGTATATGTATATATGTGTATGTGTATATATGTATGTGTGTGTTTGTATGTATGTATGTGTATATGTATGTGTGTTATATTGTATATGTATGTATATATATGTATGTATGTTATGTATATATATATATGTATATGTATGTGTGTGTATATGTATATATATTATGTATTATGTATATATATATTATATATATATATATATTTATTATGTATATATATGTGTGTGTGTGTGTGTGTGTGTGTGTGTGTGTGTGTGTGTGTGTTGTGTGTGTGGTGTGAAGGAACCCCCCCCCCCCCCACCATCCAAGCCTTTTTACTACAAATATCTTTTATTTGATTGTATTATTTTTACTGTTTTTAGAATCATACTTTTTGTGATATAATTTCCTGGCATTGAAATTTTGTGCTCTTTATTTTCCATACTTGGTTTAATAGAGAATGATATGTTGTTTTTTTTTTATAGTTAAATGTTCATACAGTCTGTTTTTCAATTTTCACACCCCTGTGAATTATCTCCCTTCGGTCTCTCTCTCTCTTTCTCTCTCACCCAACTTCAAACATCTTACTTAGCAGTAAATCTTTTATTCCTGATTTGTATTTAACTCTGCAGGTTACTTTTACAGTTTACGTAATTATACATTTTGCAATATTATTGATCTTTCAATGGTGCTATTGTTTTGTTTTTTCTTTCTTTTTCTTTTTTATACTTAACTTTGAGCTTATCTTGGAGCATTCTGTTTTACAGTTGGAGTGTTTATTTAAGTGTTGTTATAATAATTGCATTTGTGATGGTGGTTTGTGGTGGTGATGTGTGCACCTGTGGTGTGTGTGTGTGTGTGTGTGTGGTGTGTGTGTGTGTGTGTGTGTGTGTGTGTGTGTGTTTGTGTTTGTGTGTGTGACACTGTTTTGGCGGGGGTGTGTGTGTGTGATTCTGTATTGGTGTGGTGTGTGTGTGTAACTAGGGGTTGGGGGGTGGGGAGAGAGGGTGGTAGGATGTGTGTGTGCATGTGTTAATATTTATATATAGAGAGTGACACAAGTGGATAAATGAATTGACAAGGAATGACTGAGCACAGTGCAAAGAGTGGAATATTTTTAATGATATACTAGTTTATAAGTTGTTGCAATATGTGAATTTTGATAATGGCACCACAAACAAATTTTCCTTGTATTCTATGAGGACAAATAAAAATATCGTGTATCGTGTATCGTGTGTATCGTGGAATAATGCTTATGAAAGCAACTTTTGTTGATGACTTAGATGTTGAAAAAATTACATCATTAGAGATTGAACTAGATGACTTGCTTACAAGTCCAGATAATATTACTGTAAACAATGTAAATAAATTAGTTGGCAGAGTTAATGATATATTACTTGAAAGTGCAAATGCACTAAACATGCTAAAAAAGAGGAGGAAAGGTGCCAAACCAACTAAAAAGAAAAAGAAGGATAAACCATGGTTTAATGAAATTTGTAAAGTTAAAAGGAACAATTTCTGCCGTTGTAGGAGAATATGTTTACTTATGAAAAATGATTATTTTTAAAGGCGGAAAGGGTACGTGCAGCAAAATCATACAAGAAAACAGTATAAAAAGGAAATGAGAAAATATAATCACGAAATGGCAAAACAGCTACGCCAATTACAGTCTAAAGACCCAAAGGCTTATTGGACTATCTTAAATGGACAGAAGAGAAAATCCAACCGTAATCAACCCAGTTGCCATGCTTCTTTGAATTATTTAAAAATATGAATGTAGATGATGTAGATGATGTTGACGAAGTTTTTGAACATTTGCCTTTTAATGATACCAGTTATGCCTTGTGGGATAATTTAATCACCGAAAAGAGGTGATGCATTGCATTAAAAAGTTAAAGAAAAACAAAGCCAGTGGACTAGATAATAATTGCAAATGAATTTCTGAAAAACTCGGCGGCGAAAATGCTAAGATTATGTGTATGTCAACATTGTTTAACCTTATATTAATTACTGGTAAAGTACCAACTGAGTTGGCGCTTGGGGTTATACATCCAATATTCAAAAACAAAGGATGTGTCTTAGACCCTGGTAATTACCGTGGGATAACTATACTTTCCTGTTTTGGAAAGTTGTTTACGAGTATTTGAATGAACGTTTAAAGACATTTATTGAAAACATTCGATTTGATGGTGTGGAACAGGCAGGCTTTCGGAATAACTTCTCAACACTCGATCACTTGTTTACCTTATATGGCCTGATTGATATTCTGTTGTTTAAGAAAAAAGCGTTTATACTGTGCTTTTCTGGATTACGAAAAGGCATTCGACAGAGTTAATCGATCGTTTCTATGGCATAAATTGATAAATAGTGGCATTAGTAGCAAAATATTAAAAGTTATACAAAATATGTATTCTCAAGCCAAGTCATGTGTATCTGTCAATGGTGATTATTCTGATTTTTTCTGTTCCAATGTTGGTGTAAGACAAGGAGAAAAACTTGTCACCTGTATTGTTTGCCTTGTTTTTAAACGATATGAAAGAATTTATGTCTAGCGACATGGCAGGCCTTGCAACTGTCGCAAAGAAGCAATTGGAAATAGGCATAGGCGAATCAGATGTTGACATTTTGTTGAATTTATTTCTTTAGTATATGCTGATGACACTGTGATCTTTTCGGAAACTCCGACTGGACTACAGAAGGGTTTAGAGTCTATTAAAAAGTATTGTGATAAATGGAAATTGAAATAAATGCAAACAAATGTAAAGTTGTTATTTTTTCTAAAGGTAAGGTTAGACGTTTTCCTGATTTTCTTATAGGTACAGAAAAACTAGAGGTCGTCCATGATTTCTTGTATCTAGGGTTGAGGCTGAATTATAATAACGAATGAATGTTTGCACAACGTGAACTGTTTGACCGAGCCTCTCGAGCAATGTTTGCTTTGATGAGGAAAGCTAAATTATTGATGCTTCCTGCAGACCTAGTGATGGATTTATTTGATAAAACTGTATTACCAATTCTTACATATGGATGTGAAATTTGGGGATTTGACACGAAATGATCTTGTCCAAAGATTACAGTAAAATTTTATAAACTGGTTCTAAAACTACGACAGTCGACACCTTCTTTCATGGTTTTCGGTGAAACGGGAAAATCCCCATACCGGTCACTGTTAAATCCAGAATGTTATCATTTGGTTTAACCTTGTATCTGACCGTCATAGTTATAAATTATCATTTCTTGTGTACAAAGTCTTCACAGAATGTATGAACTAAATGTACATGAAAACAAATATATCAAATACAATCCATACATTATTAAATGAAATTGGTTTGAGTAGTTTCTGGCTAAATCAGAACACACTTGATATACATCCATATGGTTTAAAGAGAAAGTAAAAAGATGCCTTAAAGATAGTTTCATACATACCTGGTACACGCAATGTTGACAAATGATTGAATTATATATCAGTTATAGAATGTTTAAAACATCATTTGGTGCTGATCCATACTATCTAGTTTTACACAGAATTACATGGTTACTCTACTCAAATTTAGAACAACAAATAATAATTTACCTGTAAATAAGCTACGCTATGCTGGCATTCCTAGGTGTGAAAGAATTGTGACAAATGTGCTATGCATGATATTGCAGATGAATTTCATATTTGTTCGTGTGTCCTTTTTTTGATGCAGAAAGAAAAAAATACCTCCCGCGATACTTCTTTGTATCGGCCGAATGCTGTTAAATTCAACATTTTGTTTGCATCAAAAAATAAGAAACTTTTAATTAAACTAAAGAATTACATTACAGTTATAAATAGGTTTTTCCAATAATTCATATAGCTAAAATGACAACATGACACACAGTTTTGCACTCTGTGTATAGGGAAAATTCTCTATGAAATTTTCATTTATGCTTCTCGTTTGCTTGTTTATTTTGCTTAACTTGATTATGGATATCACTCTATTCTGATGTGCGATTATTCATTTTGTGTGAGTATTGTCTTATATTTCTGTGCCCCATGTGGGTATGAAATAAAATAATTGCCTTGCCTTGCCTTGCCTTGCCTTGCCACACCACACACACGAACACACACACACACACACACACACACACACGCACACGCACACACACACACACACACGCACACACACACACACACACACACACACACACACACACACACACACACACAACACGCACACGCAACACACACACACACACACACACACACACACCACACACCACACACACGCACACACACCACATACTAACACACAGAGGCGTGGGGGTGGGTGGGTCGGACAGATGAAGGAATGAAAGAGAAGCTAGATAGAAAGAAGAGCACAAGAAGTAGCCGATAAATATGCAGCTGTGGATGGAAGTAGAGGACGGGAGAAGATGGAGGGGGGACGGGGCAGGAGAGGGGAAGGGGGAAGAGAAGTGGGGAGAGGGCAGGAGAGGGGAAGGGACTACCGCAGCTTAAGTTGTATACGTAACAGTTCTCCAAAGTATTTGTCAAGTAAGGTTGTCTTTGCTAGGCGCAGTCATGACGGATGCCTACATCATCCGTTATTGAGAGCACTTACGTCTCGTCTGTCGTCCGTTGGAGACCGAGCTGTGAGCGCTTTGCAGTTTACACTTTCGTTTACACAGCAGGCTGTTTACACAGCAGGCTGTTTACACAGCAGGCTGTCTTCTGGGTAGAGCCCACTGAATGGCTGCCTGCTGGCGCTGACCATTGGTGCCCGGTGTCCTTCACTCCAAATTCACTCAGACATGGTGTCTTTACTGATTTCCATCTTCTTCCCCCCAGAAGATGCATGCTATATGGTACGGTTAGGCTGACCTTCTCTTCTAACAGCCGGTCATGGAAGTCCTATGCGCGCAAGATGCTGGACATGTCTTATACCAGGAAACCAGTGTGGGCGGACTTTCCGAAAAATAGACAGAACATAGGTTATTCTCACATACCCCTGCCCCCCCACCCCCCCCCACACACACACACACATTGAAGACCAACACACACAACACACAACACCACACACACACACACACACACACACACACACACACACAACACACACTCTCTCTCTTCTTCTTCTCTCTCTCTCTCTCTCTCTCTCTCTCTCTCTCTCTCTCTCTCTCTCTCTCTCTCTCTTCTCTCTCTCCTCTCTCATCTCGTACCAGACCAGTCCAGCAAAGATTCGACCTGCAACACTGGAAGCACTAGGATGATAAGTCCAGTATCTGCCGCTGAGATATGTGAGCCCTCATAAATGTACATAATTTAAACACTGTTATTGGAAATAAAAGGTCTGAATCAAGACTTAACTTCTTATCTCCCCCCAAAAAAAAAAAAAAAAAAAAATAGACCCATTTGTACTCAACCAATTCTGCAAAAAATTCTGGTAAAATGGGGTTATCATTATCCACTGAAAATACTTTCTTGTCGTATTTATTTTGTTGTGGATCCACAATATTGCCCTCATTCCGAATCAGTGGTAATGTAGCGGAGCATATCTTACTCCAACATTAACACGGGACTGACACACTGAATGGTTGCTTACTAAAGGAAAAAGAAACAAAACAAACAACCAACAACAAATCACCGTCATGTTCTTTAGTAATGATTACTGAGCAACTACCAATGTTATGTTTAAGCATGTATCGTGTGTTTTTATGCACTGACGATTTTCACCAGCTACAGCTCTAAAAATTTTGTATCAAGATTAAAGA
>CM031629.1:41371378-41381378 GCA_018398815.1 Conus ventricosus | reverse complement strand
GTTGGTCCTCAAGAGTTAACAGATTAGCTGCTCTGTATGTTTTGAGCGTATTTGTGTGTACTGGCACACCAAGTGACAACTTAACAGCCTTACTATCTATGCTTTGTAATTTTTTTAGCAGCGTCCGTGGAGCTGAGAAATAAACCTCTTGACCATAAGTTAATTTTGATCGAATTAAACTGGTAGCAAGGTGTAAAAGTGTTTGAGTATCTTGTCCCCATGACTGAGCATTCATTATTTTGAGAAAATTTAATCTTTGTCCAGCTTTACTTATTATGTGTTCAATATGATATTGCCACTTTAACTTAGGGGTTAAATAGACTCCTAAAAATTTTACAGCTTTTGAATATTTAAGAGTGTTGCCTTTTATAACAAGCTGAGGAGGATGCTTTGGAGTATCACCATTAATAAAAAGCATTAATTGTGTCTTTTCTCCGGAAAGTTCTAAACCATTTTCTTTCATGTATAAATCTAACTTATCTAGCTCAACTTGGTATAGTTTTTGAACATGTGTTATAACTCTCTTATTTGTTTGTTTTCTGACGTTTGTATTCATCCATATAGCAATGTCATCAGCATATTGAACGAGATGAATATTGTTAGATGGAACGTTTGGGAGATCATGAATAAGAATAGTAAAAAGAATTGGAGCAATGATAGATCCTTGAGGAATTCCAATATCAATATCCTTGAATGACGAATAACATGTGCCAATTCTTGTACAAATAGATCTCCCAGACAAGAAACATTTTACAAATTGATACATTGCTCCACTAATTCCAATATGTTTTAGCTTATAAAGCAGACGAGCATGCCATACACTATCATAAGCTTTTCTAATATCAAAAAAAGTAGCAAGTGTACTTTTTCTTCTGGAAAACTGTTTTTTAACTTGATTCGTAATTTTGACCAGATGATCAGTTGTACATCTTCCTTTCCTGAAACCTGCTTGGTTGTTTGGAATAATATTGTTCTTTTCGCAGAAATGTAAAATACGACGTTCAACAATTTTTTTCCAATATCTTACCAACTTGCGATGTTAAAGCTATTGGACGATAACTGCCAATTTCGGATCTACGTTTACCTTGTTTTGGAACTGGTATTACAACCGTCCTCTTCCAGATAGTAGGGAGAGTTCCATTTGACCAACATTTTTGGTTAAATGAGAGAAGTAATTGCTTCCAAGATGAAGGCAAATGGCAGAGCAATTGATATGAAATACCGTCGATGCCAACACAGGGGCTGGATTTGCTATTCCTGCTTTCAAGATAAGAAAGTCATTTTGTCTAGGAAAAGGTTTTTCTGTATTTACTGCAGAACTATATGCAATTCTTATGGCCTTATCCTTCATAGCTGATATTGATACTGTGATTTATAGCATTTTACTTTGTGTTGACTCAAAATCTGTTCTTTACAGTCTGCAAAACTGGAATGCAAAAGTTCGAAAAGATTTTATATTTGACGTAAAATACTTAATACATTCAATTATATGTAAAGGTATTAATGTAGAATTTTGTTGGATTCCATCTCACTGTGGTATTTGGGGGAATGAAATGGCTGATAGATCAGCGAAAGAAGGAGCTATTAGAAAATATCCTGATAGTCCACTAAAATTAGAAAAACATGAAATAAATTCGATGTTAGAAAGTCGTTTAATGACAGAAAAGCTTCCTTCAAAGTCAAAATACTACCGTGTTCGAGATCCTTGTCTAGTCTCATTTATAAAATTCGATTAAATTCATGGAAGACTAAATTTTCAAAAAATGTAGAATGTGCTTGTGGTCATCCAATATCAATTGAACATATTCTGTTTGATTGCCCATTGCTATCCCTGTTATACAACATATCTGGGATAGATGTAGCAAAAATGGGATCTTTAAATGATATAATCTACAGCGAAGAAATGATACAAATTGCATCAGTTTTATCCAGCACTATACTTGCAAATTTATTGTAAACATTAAATCATTTATAGTTATTGTATTAATGTTTATATGTAGCCTTTCACACATAAGTGCATATTCACACTAAACACACACACGCACACACTCGCACGCACACACACACACACACACACACACCACACACACACACACACACACACACACACACACACACACACACACACACCACTCTACACACACATGCATACGCACAGTACACAAACACACGCACACACACACACTCACACACACTCACACACACACACACACACACACTCACACACACACACACAGACGCGCACGCACGTGCGCGCGCACGCGCGCAAACACAGGCACAAACTCTTACGCAGCCCGTTTTAATTTGTTGTTGTTGTTGTTGTTGCTGTTGTTGTTGTTTGTTATTTTTTTGATTGGTTTATTTTTAGTCTAATATCACCATTGTTGTGAACAGACGTTAAATTAATCAATCAATAAATCAAATCAATCAAGTATTCGTCCGTTTACGTATATGTTTTCATATATCATTGCTTATACCTTTTGTTGAAGATTTCTGTTTTGTTTGATTGTTTGTTTGTTTTGGGGCTTTTTCTTTCTATTCAATCGTAGCAGACACATCAGAGAAATGACTGGCCGTAGATCGGTACACCACTATTCACAACCCCACCAATGCCACGGACAACGTCAATGTCAAGGTGCAGTATTCGTTCCGATTTGGGGCCTGGTGGGGGAGTGGGGGGTGGGGGTGGGGGGTGGAGGGAGGATCTTCGGACTACGGACACAGTCGTGTAGTGCTTTCGCAAAACATGCTGATCACACAATGCTTAAAGGAACGAAAGATTTCCTCTAGATCAAACTACAACAACAACAACCAGCACAAGGGGCTGCCGCCAGTCAAGAATTTTGATCGAACAGTTCCATGCAAACATGCCCTCTCTCACATGTCGACCTTGTTTATCTGTGCGTGCATTGGAGGGGGGGGGGGGGGAGGGGGGGGGGCGAGAAAGAGAGGGAGGGGGAGGTAACAGACACCAGGTTTATTAACAGAGGATCAGAACAACACAGATCGTCAAGTGAGCAGTGTATGCATTATGTTGGAGGGAGGGAAGGGACAGGGAGGGCCGTGACAGAGGGGGTGGTGGGGTGGGGGTTAGCAAACAACAAAAGCAAACAACATCCACACGAAAATGACATGTCAAACTGTGTAAATGAACGCTGATTTTTATAGCAAATTCGCGACATGACATGACATGACATGACGTGACATGCCCTGTGACAATGCTACTTATAGATCTGTTGTACAGTGTCACACGACACGACTGCTCCACTTTCTTCTTTGCTCTGTGTTTCTTTTTCTGACAGAGGGGGTGGTGGGGTGGGGGTTAGGATGGATGAAATCAGGCCTACCCTACACACTAACCTTGACCCAGAGAGAGAGAGAGAGGAGAGAGGAGAGAGAGAGAGAGAGAGAGAGGAGAGAGAGAGAGAGAGAGAGAGAGGGAGAGAGAGAGTTAAGGGGGACGATCACCGATGTTTGTGTTTCTCGTATACGTGCGTTTTCTCGCAGTTATTAACTTTGATATCGAGCGCGCTCGCTCGATCACTCTCTCTCTCTCTCTCTCTCTCTCTCTCTCTCTCTCTCTCTCTCTCTCTCTCTCTCTCCCCTTCGATAGGAGGATCGCTTGTTCCATACCTGTGTGTGCTGATTCTTTTCTTCTTAGTAATCAATTTCTTTGTTTTTGTTTGTTGTTTCAATCGTTTCTTTGTTCCTTTTAAAGTCATCTACACCTCAAATGTCATGTTAATTAAAAAAATGTTGTGAAGATACGTGTGTTTGTTAACAGTTTTGGTCTGGCTATAGGGTGCGGCCCACATGACAAGCTGCGCTGCAGCCGCACTGTGCGTTAGTAGCGGTAAGCGAGCTGTTGAGCAGTGAGCGCTGTAGCTGCACTGTGCGTTAGCGGTAAGCGAGCTGTTGAGCAGTGAGCGGTGGGTGGCCACACCAAAAGCGGCGACAGCTAGCGGCTTGCCAGCGAGCAGCCAGCTGCGCTGCTGGTTAAAGCTTGCGTGGCCACATGAATAGCTGCCGTAGCTAGTTGTATGCTAGTTGTATGCTAGCCTGCCGCTAGCTGTGCACGGTTTGTTGTAATATCTGTTTACAGCTGTACGAGACAGAATCAAAATGGCAGAGAGGAGGTATCTCCTACTTTCAGAGTTGTCTGAACCATCGCCATATATACAGCGAGGAATTCTTGTTGATGACCGAGATTATTGGGTCCTTCCCATTAACACGCAACGGAATAGCTATATCAAAATGCTTTGCTGTTCAGACGTCCGTCGCAAATTCATTGTGTACATTCACTTTTAAGATAGCGCTTTACATAAGTATTTCTTGTTGCCCTGTCTCATTTACTCTTGTAACATTTGTGACAATGTTGAAATAAAATACTGTTTAAACCAGAATGTGTATGGAGAATATCACCATTTGGTTCCCAACCTCAAGCACGATGCTGAAAGGTTTCTGTCCTACTTCAGAATGCTACCAACCACTTTTGCAACACTGCTGGACCTGGTTCAGCCTCACCTTAGCAAACAAGACATTGGCTTCAGGCAAGCACTGACGTTGCGAAAAAAAAAGACACAAGGGACGTAAACAAAACAAAAAACCCATTGCATCACATCTATTTTTGGCACAGCCGCTCGAGCTTTGAGCGGTGATAATTGTTTGGAACATTACCACCGCTCGACGCTAGCAGTGGGCTCGCAGTAACCGCGCGGTGGTAGCGAATCGTGTGGCCACTCCAACAATAACCCCTATGACTATTTCTGCAGCGCGGCTACAGCGCAGCTCAAGCGCTTTTCATGTGGCCGCACCCTAAGTAGTCCCTTAACGGGCAAGGGCCGGATGAAAAAAGCATGTGTTTGCTTATCTGTTACCCTTGGAAATAAAGATTATCATCATCATCATCATCATCATCTCTGGATAGAGTAGGTTTTTGGCTTTTATTGAGTGCTTTACAAAAAACACATAAAATTAATGTTTTTCATCTTTAGAGACAGAGACAGACATGCAGACAAGAGAAAGGCAGCGAGGAGCGCCGAAGTTCGCCTTGACCTTAACAACAAGGCCTTGACCTTAACAGCAAGGCCTTGACCGAAACGTTGCAGATTTTTTTTTTTTCTAGACAGCATCCGTCGTCTGGCACGTCGTGGTGGTGTCAAACGTATTTCAGGCCTCATCTACGAGGAGACCCGTGGTGTGCTCAAAGTGTTTTTGGAGAAAGTTATCCGTGATGCCGTCACCTACACCGAGCACGCCAAGAGAAAGACTGTCACGGCTATGGACGTCGTCTACGCCTTGAAACGCCAGGGCCGCACACTGTACGGCTTTGGTGGTTAGACGCTCGCCGTCGGCAGCCCTTCTACCAGTCTCTTCACGAAAGGAAAAAAAAAAAAAAGCCCTTTTCAGGGCTACCACTACTTCCAAGTGTGCTGGGCATTTTCGTTGCAGAGTTGGCTGGCTGTGCCGTGCTGTGTTGTATTGTTTTGTGTGTGTGTGTGTGTGTGTGTGTGTGTGTGTGTGTGTGTGTGTGTGTGTGTGTGATACGTGATTGTTCTGAAAAGTGACCAGTACATGATTGTTCTGAAAGTCTACTATTTATTTCATCGTAAATCATGTAAGCCGTCATACGTGATTGTTCTGAAAAGTGACCAGTACATGATTGTTCGGAAAGTCTACTAAAGGTATACTTGCTTCACCCGTGAAATGTTGTCAGATATGGAACAATATACCCCCAATGAAGTTGGAGGGGGGGGGGGGGGGGTTGTATACTGGATTCACTTTGTCTGTCTGTCGGTGTGTATGTCTGTATGTAAATGGAACAATATTTTTATACAAATATACTAAATCTGAAGTGAAATTGATATTTATACCTCCGCCCAATAAAGACCAAGGAAACAAGTGATACGTTTATTGAACATGTCTTCTTTATTGTTCTCAACTCAACATGTCTTCTGTATTGTTCTCAACTCAGCATGTCTTCTTTATTGTTCTCAACTCAAAATTGAAATTAAATGTTCAGACAAAAGTAATTTACAAGTTTCAAAAATTTAATGATTCTTCTTGAGTATTCCCAACTCAGAAATCAAATTACATGTTTAAAGGGACACATAGAAACTTTTGATTTTTCTCTTTGCCATGCTTAGGTGGCTAGGTCACCGAAAGGCATGGCAAAGAGGGAAAATGGAAGTTACTTTTTGCCCTTTAAAGACGAAAGACACAAAAATTAATTTTCACAAATGAGACTATTCTTCCTAATTTACATGAACGAAAAATTCAAGTTAATACAAACGAAATAAATAATAAGTTTCATAAATTGAACAATTCTTTATTGTTCTGAATTTAAAAAATTGCTTGATATAGAGTGCACCCTGACTAATCAAGGACCCGTATCAATTTGTATCTCTTGGAAAATGGTTTCTATCTGGAGAGAGAAATGCATTTTCCTTAAAATTTTAAAATGTCTGTACTAAAAAGTATGTAGGTTTATACAGTGTTTATACAGAAGAAGCTCACAATATATTTGAGAAGAAACTCAATCACCATCCGATACACCTTTTTCCAAAGCACTACCTCCGAATGGAACGGCCTCCCCATCATCAACAGCTGCTTTATCCCAGGAGATGTTTCGCTCATGACTAAGTGGTAGAAGTTATTAGCATTTTAAATATGGGCGGTTTTTTGGGGGGGTCACCCTGTATAAGTTATAGTTTGCCTTTGCATTTCATTTCTTCCCACTGTAACCACAGATCTTCTTTGTCTGTAGTGACTGTGGACTAGTACGTATGTCTCTTACCTTTGGAATAACACAAATACGATACTGCCCGACAAACAAGAGCAGATAATTACATGCCTTTGTATAGTAAAATGGCTTTGGGAAGAACGTCTATTTTGTAATCAGTTTTGTTATTGATCTTCTGTTCGTTGTAGTTCAGTTGGCATGAAGTAGAACAGAAATCATCATCTTGATAACAGCGTGGAATTCCATTGGTCCACGGTTTAAACCACTGTAAGTAGTGAAGTTTTTGCCACAAAACTCACAACATTTTTCCACACAGGATTTCTATCGGAAGAAAAGCTTTCTTAAAATTTCTGAGCATTTTCTCCAATTGAAAACAGTCTTAGCCCATTCTCAGTATTGCAACTGTGGGAAAGTGTCATCGTTTATTAAATCATTAAACTTTTTGCACACTAATGAAATATTATCCCTAGTCTTGTCGCTAAAGCGTGTAGCCAATGCAAAGATTAACAATAACACAGTGTCTGGAAGAGTAAATATCGTTTTGTTTGATATGAATATGTTGGGTTTTCACACGTATGTTTACCAAAAATTCCGCAGTCGAAGCACAAAGGATCAACTGCATGTGGTTTGCCATGGAAACTGTGAGGGATTCCTCTAGACAGTCATGTTCACCAGACAGGCCACATGCTTCGCAAAGGGTTTCATCAGAATGAGCATAGTTTTCATTAACTTCTATACATGGACTATCCACAGGGATCAATCCAACGTAATGTAACTCACTGATGTGGCCAATCAACAATGTGGGGACATCTTCATTCACATTTTCTTTTTGGCAATGGTATAGAAACAACGTGGTCCATGGAATCCGACAGTACAGTGACAGGAACGTCAAAAACAAATGGCACAAACAAGTGGTGTATTCTCGTCACCCCATTGCTCACCCTTCTCCATTCTGTCCAAGTATTGTTCCCATGTTTCATTGATTATTCTGTCTCGTAAATCCAGCACTCCATCGGCAACATTTAACACAGGGTTTTGTCTCAGAAACTGGACAATTGCTTTTCTTACTTCATCTGCAGACATCTGCTTATTTGTTTGAATTTGTAATTGCTGCGCAATGGCATGAAATTGACAATTGCCATCTTTCGGAGTGTCTAAAATTCTTACTCCGTAGGTCTGCGCAACAGCTTGTAAGCTTGGATATTCAATGTCACGTTTCTGTTCCACTATCAGCTGTGAAGAAAGTCTCTGTAACAAAACTGACGTTTTTCTTTTCATTTTCTCTCTTGCCAGTGTTAAAGATGTTATATTTTCAACACCCACCCACATTTCGTTGTCTTCACACCTCACAAAGAACTTATCTCCCCCCTTCTTTTTTATAATTTTGGCTCTCTTACATGGTGGATCTTTAAGGGATTTGCCACGTTTTAGTCTCTCATCCTTACGCTTGGGTTTAATAAAAACGTCCTCATTTAAATCATACCGCTACAGATGTTTTTCTTGGCATGTGATTTTATACATTTCAATGCTGAAGAAAGGGAATGTTCATTAGCTGCGGTTCTCTTTGTTGCCTCAAAGTGGCATTCCCGTGGAGTCATTTGTATAGATTCGTGAAATGCGGTAATGTAATCGTTTTGATAATGAAACAAATCCCTGTCAAAATTACTTGTCTCGACATGCTTTGACATCAAGTCGAACTTCATTTTAGATTTCCAGGACTGATGGGGGCCGTTCAACTTTCCCTTGACTTTGAGGGTGATTAGGACTGCTCTAATAATACGAATTCCATGCTTAACAGCTTGTGCTTCGAACTCTCTTTAAACTCGCCACCGTTGTCGCATTGAATGATGCGAGGGCTCCCCATTCTTCATATACTTTAAACACAGCACTTGCCACTGATTTTGCGCTTTTTTGCCCCGATGATCTTAGCCAGAGATAGCCACTGAATACCTCCAGAATGGCAACCACATAACGGTTGCCTGTGGTTACAGAGTCTAGATCACCTAAATCGATCTGATGTCTCTCATTTATAGAGTGTGCCAATACTGTCTTCATTTTAGGTTTGTTTTTGAAAACTGGTCTTGTTTGCTGACGTAATTCCATGCTGTTGAGTGCTTTTTGGATTCGAAATTCGCCTATTCCAAAGTAGTTCTTTTTCATTCTATTTGGTATATCTTTCTGGCACCTTCACCGTGATGTTTCCGTAAAACATAATCAATAGCTCTTGGAATTTTATTCATAGAAAGAAAAATAAGGTTATCTTTGTCAACCACACGAACATCATTCTTTTCCAGAAAGGGTATGTATGTGTGTATCACTTTGAGATTGTATTTGGATATTTGGTTGTAGAGACGTTTATCATTTAAGGTCCTCTCTGCTACTGGAATGGGAAACCTTCTTTGGATTGTCTCCAGTAGCTGCTGTAGAAATTCAGCAGTGTAGATTGGCGTTTGTCGTTGCTTCGCCTTTCTTGCAACTCCAGGCTCTCCTGGTCCACAAACACAGCTCTCAGACACCACCAGAAGGATGGCGATACTTGTCAGGAGCCTCATTTTCCTTTAGGTTCATTCTGTGTAAGCAAAAAAAAAAGTTTAACAGTAATGGGTGTATATGTATTTATAAAGACTGCATAGACGTTAATCAGGTACTTTACTTTTGACCTCCCAACTACACATTTGTTAGCAATGTGTAAGGCTGACAGCGTGCATTTAAAATCAATGTACCAGAAGCCAGCACCAAAGATCGGTTGGTTTTGCAGATTCGTCCCTTTTATCACAAGATGTAATTGACCAATCATACAAAAATATGATGTTTTTATTCAATAGCCGGAAGCCGTCCCCAAAGAGAAAAGCTTGATTGCCAGAGCTCTAGAAGACTCATAAGCCCCCGCAAATGGATAATTCACTAAGGGTGGTTCCTTGTGATATATAGATCTATCAAGAATGATTCATTGATTTATCTTTCTCTCTCTCTCTCTCTCTCTCTCTCCTCTCTCTCTCTCTCTCTTTTTCTCTCTCTCTCTCTCTCTTTCATAACATATTTTATTCAATACTGCAACCAACATGTTCGACGGTATCTATACATATGTCCTATTACATAGGTCGCCAAATCTAGCCAGTTTTTATCCACCATCTGCCCAAAATACAAGATGTCTCATTTCTGAAGAAACAGACAACTTCAGTCTTAAACAGACTTCTATTATTTTCTCGTATCTCATAAACAAACAAAATAAGATAAAAAAAAAAAATTAAAAAACTT
>CM031629.1:41358350-41367878 GCA_018398815.1 Conus ventricosus | reverse complement strand
ATCCGTGAGAACATGAGACCATACACTGAGCTGCCACACTTTAGAAAGGCCTACAGAAACAGCTGAAGCTTAAGAACTGAACGGACACTCAGCATAGTGAACCTGACACCACAAAACCAACAATGAAATCTCTGTGACATTCTCAGACCATTGACTGAAGCCAACAGCCACGACACCACGAATCATAACACATGACACGGCTAATCCATGATCACAATAGGTGAATGCAGAAAAGCACCTCTCTCTGATAAGGAGTACTGTATGCACGCAGTGTAAAGTCAGAAGCCTGTATATGCTGCCTGAGTGAGTACCCGAAGCAGGAAGACGCACGAATTGTTGGACCACATACCACGAACATAAGAAAATTCCAACCGCATTGCAGGGCTAAGCTGCTGACACACCTTGCTTCAAAAATGGAACCCATATTTTTTTGTTGTTTGTTGTTTGTTGTTGTTTGTTGTTGTTTGTTTTTGTTGTTGTGTTGTTTTGCCTCGCTCAGCTGTTTCCAGTTTACAATTTACATGATCAGCAAGACGAACATTCTCTTCACACTCTCAATAGATCAGATCTTAAGACACAGCGAGGTTCTTTGGAGACACTCTGCAAAATGTGTTCCTGGAACAAGTTCATAAAGGGAATGAAAATCATCGTTGTACTGGACAATACGAGCCATCAATTAAAAAGAGGCAACCTTCGAAAAGGCAGAAAAAGATTCATTTCCTCTGGACACATGATCGGAATTTTTTCTCGGAACCCTCAGTGCACATTGAAACCTTTTTTAGAAATTTTGACTTTAAGTCCACCCAGTGAGCAATTCTTAGTTGGCTAATGAATGGTAAGAGAGCAAGGGCATTTACTTGAAAAGGACTCAGTGTGCAAGACCCATTTGGGGAGGTGGAGGGGGGGGAGGGCAGCCACACGTATAGCGTGAAGTCAAAAGCGATACAGCAAAGCATCAATTCTCATCTTTAGACACATCAAAAACGGGATCTTGATTAAGGATGTTTTGACTGAGGGTCTTGAGAGCTGAAATACAAACTATAGAGTCCTCAATCCTCAGATCTGAGTCAAGGGGTTTTCTAAATCAATCTCAGCCTGCACTTGGAGACACTGTATTTCTCTGTCCTGTGCTTTTCCTTCATTTTCCCATTTGTTTCAGTCCAAGATTTGCTCATTTCTTCTTTCTGTAATTTAAGAGTCTTTTCCCAGCAATGCAAGAACATGTTCCGCTCCTTCTCTTATTTTCCTGTCTCTATTGTTTCTTTTTCTCAGTTCCTTAATTAAGTTTCTCTGTCCTTGTCTTTTCTGTTCCTTTTCCCTGCCATTCAGATCTTAGTCTCTTTGCATTAACGCTGAAGATGTTGTTCTCTCTTTCTCGAAGCCCTAGCCGTCGATCTTCACATTGAGTATGTAATGACGAAGTCTTTCAACCGTCCAAACCAAGTGTTGGCCTGTGCCAAACACACATTGAGTGATGTAATGAGCGAGTCTTCCACCGTCCAAACCAAGGTTTGGCCTTGCAAACACACATTGAGTGATGTAATGAGCGGTCTTCCACCTCCAAACCAAGTTGTTGCCTTGTGCCAAACACATCATTGAAATGAGCCGCTCGATCTTCCCATTGGGAGTGATGTAAATAGTGAGCTTTTAACTGTCGCAAACCATTAAATGACTCCTATGGTGTGACTCCATGATGGTGTGACTTCCATGATGTGTGACTCCATGATGGTTGTGACTCCATGATGTGTGACTCCATGAGGTGTGACTCCATAAGGTGAGACTCCACGATGGTGTACCCATGATGGTGTGACTCCACGATGGTGAGACTCCACGATGGAGTGACTCCATGATGGGTGTGACTCCATGATGTGTACTCCATGATGGTGTGACTCCATGATGTGTGACTCCATGATGGTGTGACTCCATGATGGTGTGACTCCATGAATGGTGTTGGGGGACACCATGATGGTGAAGACTCCATATGTGTGGACTCCATGATGGTGGTGACTCATGATGGTGTGACTCCATGATGGTGTGCCTCCATGAGGTGTGACAACATGATGGTTGTGACTCCATGATGGTGACTCCCATGAAATGGTGAGACCCTGATGATAAGAACTCCATGGGTGTACTCCCATGATGGTCTTTGAAGCAAGAAACCCATCGAGAAAAGAAAAGAAAAAAAAACACAGCAAAAAAACACTGACTTCCGAAAAAAACTCTGGCTTAAAACACTATTTATGGCTGATGAGTAAGAACATTTGAACGAAAAAAAGAGAAAGGAATACAAAAGGAAATTTTTGTTTGAGAAACACATCCTGTATAGCACAGCTATTGACCACAGAAAGAAAAACTAAGTTGTAATAAAGTACTTAAGATTCCAAGCGGTAAACCATCAAAATAAATACGTAGCTATTGACCACAGTAAAGAAAACTAAGTGTAATTAAAGAACTAAATATTCAGCGGTAAGACCAAGCAAAATAAATAAGTAGCTATTGACCACGAGTAAAGAAAACAAGTGTATTAAAGTACTGAAGATTCAGCGGTAAACCACAAAATAATAAGTAGCTATTGACCACGACAGTAAAGAAAACTAAGTGTAATTAAAGTACTGAAGATTCAGCGGTAAACCACAAAATAATAAGTAGCTATTACCACAGTAAAGAAAACTAATGGAATTAAAGTACTAAAGATCAGTCAGCGGTAAACCAGCACAATAATCAGAAAAAGCAACCACAATAGGGGCTGGGCACAACTCACACCTTCAGATACTACTTCAGACCAGCCGCAAATTAAAAAAAGGGGAACCAAACGACATCTTTCATGGTGAAAACAAAAAAAAATGCAACAGAAAAGCAAAATCAATCAAACCTGATCAATCATGTCCATCACTGGTCAAAGGTGAAACAAAAAAGAAATGCAACATGAAAAGCAAAATCAATCAAACCTCATCACATTCATGTCAATCCACATGGTCAATGTGAAACAAAAAAGAAATGCAACAGAAAAGCCAAATCATCAAACCTGATCACATTCATGTCCTCACAGGTCATGCGTAAAGAAAAATGAAGAAGCGAAAAGACAAACACGTCCAAAGGGAAGAAAACACCCATAATCCCGACACCCCCCCCCCCCCCCCCACACACGACACACACACCAAGCAAATATGAAAATGAATGTATCAACTAATTAGGCGCTATGTGGGGAAGGTAGGAGAGGTTTGAAAGGAAGAAAGAATCCTCGCAATACAAACCTGCATTCACACATGGCCCAATCGGTCACTTCTGTCACATGAATGTACCCATCACACACTTACATGCACACAGAGACAGTCATAACGCCCAGCATGCAAACGACACATCTGAACTCCTTTTTTTCGATTACAAAACATACTAGCATACATTTAAACATTTCTCTCATGTAAAAAAAAAAAAAAATCCACTAACGCACCACTTCTTTTGCGTGAGATTTTTTTTTTCTCTTTAAATATTATCTTTTCCTTTTCTTCTTTCACAACATGTTATTCTACAACAACAGTAATATTGTTTTCCATATTTTAACAAAGTGAAACATTGTTTCCTCGTATAAATATTCTAAGTTCAGACTAGACCCAATCATTCGCCCATAATACAAACTTTCTTTTCCAGTCGCACAACGACATTTTACCTCTACATAAACAACAATCCTTGCTGGGTTCACAGACACCAATTACCTTTAAATTTCCAATGAAAAAAAATCCCCTCTTTTTCTGTTCAATCACAAAAATGATACGTCTATCCGAGAGAAGCCTTTCATCACAAAATAATATACAGGCCATCGTTCAAACACACACACACTACAACACACAACACACACCACACACACACACTCACACACACAGAGAATATTATAATATATATAATAAATATATATATATAATATAATATAATATATATAATATATATATTAATTATATATAAATATTTGTTTAAAACGTATGGTTTAAAACTATCTACAGCGCTGTTCATGCAATGCAATTCATCAGGATCATTTCGTTGAGCAATTTTTTTAAATCTCTCTAGTATTCACTACATTGTCCTATATAATATATATAATTATATCCTATATTTTAAAATGGCCTAAAACAATTTTTTAAGTGCTCAACCCCTTGGGAGCAACATTAGTTAAAACAAGTAATAAGAGAATCTTAAAACTGTCTACAAGATTCCTCTTTTACTTGTTTATATATATATATATATATTGGATATATAAATATATATATAGGATATAAAAATGCAAGAAGAGAGAGAGAGAGAGAGAGGAAGAGAGAGTGAGAAGAGAGAGAGGATGGGAGGAGACAGAAAAACAGATTTTTCTATGAGAAAAATCATCTCTTAAAATTTCTAATTATTCCAAATCAGAATTTCTTTTGACAGGAGGCTATCTTGTCCCAATGAGAGCGTTCCTTATGGCCACAACTCTTGCTCTTTCTCTACTGACAATCCAAACGCGTAAGCTCCTAAAACATCAAAGAGCTGCGAGGGTCTCATTCAAAGTAATACCTCCAAACGTATACATGCACAGACATGCCATGAGTTTCCAAGCCAATTTTCGGAGTAGTGTTAGTTTGCAGTGAAACCATTGCTTCACTCTCGATGGAACGCGCTCTCAGAATGTGTCCCACACATACTCACGTGTCCTGTATGCCTCTCTGCCCCACACGATTCCGCACTGAAAGAATTTTTCGAGTCCTTGCTGTTCGCCTGAATGACTGTCGCTGCTTGTGTTTCTGCGTAGGAGGTTTTGAGGCCAGTCTACTCACTGTCACAAGTGCACTAGGAATCATATCTGCAGGGTGGGAGAGGCTTCCATTGACAATCGACTAGAATCAAATCCTGCAGGGGTGGAGGATGGCTTCCATGTGAACATCACTAGGAATCATATCTGACAAGGTGGGAGGATGGTTTCCATTGACAACATGTCCACAACAAAACAGCTTCGTCATTTGCTTGCGTTGTCGTATAAAAACAAACAGGCGTGGGCGGGTAACAATAAACCAGAAGGGACGATGAAGTGAAGGTTCATTAGGCGTGGGGGTAACAATAAATCCATAAGGGACGATGAAGTGAAGGGTCAATAGCGTGTGGTAACAATAACCAGAAGGGACGATGAATGAAGGTTCATTAGGCGTGGTGGAAACAATAAACCAGAAGGGGAACGAATGAATGTGAAGGTTCATTAGGCGTGGTGTTAACCATAAACCAGAAGGGACAATGAATGTGAAGGGAATGTTTAAGGGCTGGTGGTAACAAATAAACCAAAGGGAACATGAATGTGAAGTTCATTAGGGCGTGGCTAACCAATATACCAAAGGGACGATGAATATGAAGGTTCATTAGGGCGTTGGCGGGTAACACATAACCAAAGGGACATAATGGTAAGTTTCCATTAGGGCGTGCGTAACAATAAACCAGAAGACGATGAATGTGAGGTTCATTAGGCGTGGTGGTAACAATAAACCAAAGGGAACATGAATTGAAGGTTCATTAGGGCGTGGCGGTAACAATAACCAGAAGGGACGATGAATTGAAGGTTCATTTGCCTTTTCAATCTTTGTCCAGTCTGTGTTTTTTCCCTGCTCCTTGTTTGTCTTCGGTTCCACTGAGGCGACATTTTCTGCCAGAACACAGTGCAGTGATTTGAAACTGGAGTGTCAGGGGGTTGGCAGTAGGTCGTCGAGTCTGAGAACGATCACAGTGTGATTGCCTCGGCCTTCAATTTTGAAAAAGGAGAGCGGCATTTTCAACGAATGCTGCATTCAGCACCATTCTAAGGTAGATGGAGTCACTCCAAGGCATGTTGGTGGAAAATCCTTTTTGGAAAATTATGCAATAGTAAAAAGGGCCACTTGGTTGCTGCCAACCAAAGTAACTACCGAGAGAAGAGACAGAGAGAGAGAGAGAGAGAGAGAGAAGAAGAGAAGAGAGAGAGAGAGAAGAGGATGGAGAGAGAAGAGAGAGAGAGAGAGAGAGAGAAGAGAGAGAAGAGAGAAGAGAGAGAGAAGAGAGAGAGAGAGGAGAGAGAGAGAGATGCATACAAACATAGCATAATCAGACAGACACACGACAGACAGAGACAAGAGACAGATAGAGAGGTCATACACATGCACCCATGCAAGCAGGCATACATGGCAACACACAACACACACACACACACACACACACACACACACACTCACACACACACACACACACTCACACCAGCCACACACACACAACACCTGTGCTTCATACTACCAACAGAAGAAGAAAAGAAGAAGAAGAAGAAGAAGAAGAAGAAGAAGAATGATGATGATGATGATATGAGGATGATGATGATGATGATGACAGGCAACACAACAACAACAACAACAACAACAACAACAACAACCAACAACAACACAACAGCAGCAGCAGCAGCAGCAACAGCAACCCCACATACCGGTGTGCTGTTGCTTGCCATATCCTGTCCTGAAACCAACGTATGGGGCAACAGAGTAGATGACCAAAGGACACTCAGAGTCAGAACCTACATCGAAAACAATTATGTATTTGAACCACATAGATGAAGTTTCTAAAATGGATACAAGTGTGCTATGTGAAGATACCGGGTTTCTTAGAGTATTAAATAAGAACAATGTAACGGATGTAATAACATTTTGAATGATACAAATAGATATATATATATATATATATATATATATATATAAAATAAATATATATAAATATTATATATATCTATATAATATTATATATATATATATATAATATATTTATATATAATATATATACATATAGTGATACAAATATCTATATCTGTATACACAATAAATATATATAAATAGATATATATATTATATAATATAACATCTATATATATTATAATATATTATTGTGTAACAGATGGAGAAATTTCTAAAAAAGGATCAAACTACCTTTATGTAACAGAGAAATGAGATTCTAAAGTGACACAATAAGTATTGTGTTTCAGATAGATTAGGTTTTTTCTAAGTGGATACAATATGTATTATGTAATAGACAGTGACGTTTCTAAAGTGATACACTAGTAAATATGTAACAGATAGATGACGTTTCTTTAAGTGGATACAAGAGTAATATGTAACAGATAGATGAGGTTTACTAAAGTGGATACAATAAGTAATAGTAACAGATAGATGATGTATCTGATAGTGGATAACAATAATAATTATGTAACAGATGACGTTTCAAAAGTGGATACAATAAGGAAATATGTTACAGTAGAATGAGGTTTCTAAGTGGATGCAACAAGTAATTTGTAACTATAGGTGGAGGTTTCTAAAGTGATTCAATATGTATTATAGCAACAGATGCGTTCAAGTGGATACAATGTGTAAGAATGCAACGATAATGAGGTCACTAAAGTTGAATGCAATAAGTAACATGTAACAGATAGATGGAGTTTTAAGTGAATACAAAAAGTAATATGTAAGAGAAGTATTGACGTTTCCAAGTGGAATGCAATAAGTAAGATGTAACAGACAGATTACGTTCTAAAATTGGATACAATAAGTAATATGGTAACAGACAGAGACGTTTCTAAAGGTGATACAATAAGTAATATTACCAGATAGATGATGTTATCTAAAGTGGATACAGTAAGTAAATGTACAGATTGATGACGATTGCTAAAGTGGATACAATAGTATTAGTCACGGATAATGACGCTTTCAGATGAGACAGATACACATTATGTAAAACAGATCGATGATTTCTAAAGTGGGAGCGATAAAGTATTATGTAACCGATAATGAGTTTGAGATGTATCAAGTGGATACAAATAAGTCTATGTATCATTGAACAACGGATCAGTTAAAAGAGGATGAAATGATAGTATGCAACAAAAGAACGAGTTACCAAAGTAGAATTAAGTTTAATTTTTCTGACAGAAAAAGTGGTTTGAGATGTATAAAATCAGATATCAATAAGTTCTTATGGTATTATTGAACAGACAGATTAGTTTTAAATGGATGCAATATGAGTATATGTAACAGGAAGACGGAGGTTACCAAAGTAACAGACTTTTATTTGCTGACAAAAATGAGGTTTCTAACAGTGGATAAAAATCGTATTCATTAAAAGACAGATGATTTGTTTAGAAAGGAACTGTGTATTTACAACCGAGAGATTAGGTTCCAAGATGGGTACAGTGTGATATTATGTAACAGACCAGAAAGTTTGTTGTAAGGAAGCTGAAGTGGTTTATTACAACAGATAGATGGGTTTTTACTACAGTGGGATGTGATGTGTATTATCCAACAGACAGATGAGTTTATTTCAATAAGAAGATATGTGTAACTTTACAACAGACAGATATAGAGTTTTGGCGTTGCTAACAGTATGCATTATGTCCTAGACATAAAATTGCACAAAGCAACTCCTTCCAGCTGTGCCTCTAACATCAGATCAAAAAGTAAAAGCGCTGCGCAGTTCCTCCTCCGAGTAACCACTGGAATTCAACACGTCATATTATGCTACAATCTCGAAAAATACTATGTCATGTTATAATGAATGCCCTTAATAACAAGAATCGAACAGCTCTTCGGCTCGAAGAAATTTCTTCTCCCCTACCCACCATTAATCAACAAAAAACAAGCCCAGCTTACTCTTTGACCAATATCTGAACTCACTTTCCAACCAGTCTATTAGATATGATACTTAAAACTTTCAAGACACATTTCCAATAGCATTTCATGTCTTAATAATTTGATTCTTCGGTTAAAATCATTAACGTCCATTCGCAAAGTTTTCTCTGAAAGCATACATTGAATTCACAGTTCATAACAATGTAACTGGTACCTACCCAATAATCGCTCACTCCCCACTTCCACTCTGTCATACCACCCTCTTTTCTGTCTTGCCAATACCTACACACCACCCCTCCTCAGACCCTCTCTCTCTCTCATCTCCCTCTCTCTTCTCTCTCTGACTATGTTTGATTCTTGTTTGTTTGCTTTTTCTTTCCTTCTGGTTTGACCACCCACAATGTTCAGTATCACGTTGATGAAACACTGTGCTTGTAGTGTTTGCTATGAAGCTTCTACCACCCACCATTCAGTATCAACTTTGATGAACACTGTGCTTGTAGTGTGCAATGTTTTCATGACAACCCACCATGTCAGTATCACGTTGAGACACTGTGCTTGTATGTTTCTATGTTGAATTGGTCTGTAAAAGGATAATACCGTGCTGAAATCATATATGCATCAAGGACGGATTGTAAGACAGGGTTTTGGCCTACAATCTTCACCTTGCGTATTAAAGATCTCTCTCTCTCTCTCTCATCTCTCTCTCTCTCTCTCTTTGTCTTCTGTTGTGTTTTTTCCTGTCCCCTTCGAATCAAGAATTTGATAATATAGTAGTGATCTGATATGTTAAATCTATTTGGTCCCTACCTTTTTTCTTTTTTAGATTTTAAGTTTATTTGAATAACTTTTTAAAATGTTATCTTCCTTTTATCTGTGTCATTAT
>CM031629.1:41350850-41355850 GCA_018398815.1 Conus ventricosus | reverse complement strand
TCATGAGGAGGGTGGGCGGGGCGGGGTTTATTTCATTTTCAGTTTAAGCGACCAAAGCCACCATACAGGGCTCTCTCTGGCAGAGTGGAGCGTCGATTAAGAGTCCCTTGCAAGAGATGAGCAGCTCATCTGATTGATCAGATTTACTCATGGGCCGTGAAGATCATAGAACTTGTTAAGACACCAACAACTGTTGCATTCTGAACACCACCTTCAATGTGTGTGTGGTGTGTGTATGTGAGTGTTTTTGTGTGGGTGTTTTTTGTGAGTGTGTGGTGGTGTGCGTGCCTTGCTGCGCGACGCGCGTGTGTGTGTGTGTGTGTGTGTGTGTGTGTGGTGTGTGTGTGTGTGTGTGTGTTTTGTGAGTTGTGTTTGTGTGTGTGTGTGTGCACGCCTATGGTCAATCATGCGCATGTGGTTGCAAACACGCAAATTGCGCCCCACCCATTCAATATCCAGATATTGTATTTGTATTTGCATGGTGAAAGGGAATAGTGAAACTGTTGAGACAGATGACTTCTCTTTTTCATATCTACTGTAAAATGTTTGCAACAATTTTCTTAATAATGAACTATTTAACACTCAGAAGAAGGAATCCACCAGATGATAGTTAACAGTGCAGAAAACAATATGCTGACAATGACCTGTTCTCTTTTCTCACTTTAAAGTCTGCACATTTTATGGTGACTGATTTAATTGTTTATGGAGAATATACATCACTTTGAACTGGTTGTACATGAATACAGGATGGCAATGATTGTTCATAAGAGTGTACACTTCATTGAATTGAACACATCACCTCAGTGACTGACACTGTTCATGAAGAGTGTACCACTCATTTGAATCAAACACATTACCCTGCAGTGACTGATACTGTTATGAAGACGTACAATTTCTGAAGTGGTGCATCATTGCCTCAGATGGACTGATATTGTTCATAAGAGTGTACAATCACTGTGAAGTGTACACAATAACCCTTTGACTGACACAGTTCATGAAGAGTGGACAATCACTGTGAAGTGTGCACATTAACCTTTGACTGCATCTGTGTTCCATGAAGAGTGTACAATCACTGTGAAGTGGTGCACATTAACCCTTTGACTGACACTGTTCATGAAGAGTGGTACAATCACTGTGAAGTGTGCACAATTACCTCAATGACTGACACTGATCATGATAGAGTGTACAATCATGTGAAGTGTGTGTCATGGTTAGGACAGTAACAAGCCTGACTGCCAGGGCAGTGAATCACTTTGGTCAGCAGGTGTAATGCTGCTACCTCCCTCCGACAGAACATAGTTCTCAAACGTATACTCTATAATAATAGAACAGTATCATTGAGGATGATTTTGTGTAATTAGCAGGCAACTAGAATTGTTTGCTTTGCTGGACTTTTTCTAAAGTCCCTTTTCAAAACATTGATATCATAGTGTAGTACCAAGTCACTGACTTTGTTTAATATTCATTTGGCCAATCAGAATGGAGTATCAAGCTGACTGGTTTGGCAGTTGGCTGACTATCACAAACAAGACAATCAAACAATTGATCTGCAGATAGTTTAGGCCGGGACAGTGAAATATTGTGTTCTTGTCCCCCAGGCAGTAAAGAAAGATGGAGTGCTTCGCCTGGTAAACTGCATCAGTGACCTGCTCTGATTCATCTGGAGACATTACATTCCTTTAATGTGTTCAGTGACCTAACTGACTGACTCATTGTTTATGGAGAGTGTACTGTTCTCAAAAAGTGTACATTAACCTAACTCTGATACTCTCTGTTTCATATGAGAGTGAGCGATCTCTTTGAAATTTGTACATTATTAAATGACTGACTACATTGTATATGACGTGTATAGTCTTTTGAACGTCTACATTACAAAATGACAGCCTTCGTTGTGAACAACCACTCTGAAGTTTTACATAACATTAGGACGAGCCCTCGTTGTGAACAACACACTCTGAAGTTTTACATAACATTAATGACGAGCCTCGTTGTGAACAACCAGTCAGAAGTGTTTACAGTACATTAGTGACTGCGTCATTGTAAACAACCACAACTGAAGTGTTTTCATACATTAGTGACAGCCCTCATTGTAAACAACACTCTGAAGTGTGTACATTAACATTAGTGACTTGCCTCATTATGAACATCACTTTGAAGGCGTACATTACATTAGGACTAGCCTCATTAATAAAAACGCCACTCTGATATGTGTACATTGCATTATGACGGGACCTCATTGTTTCATGGCGAGGTGCAAGTCCATTGAATGTGCACGTGACATCAATGATCGATACATACATCATTGATGACCACCAATGTTCATTGGAGTGTTGCAGTGAGAACAAATGGACAGATTTGTTGACGCAAATCACAAAACTCAAAGCATATAGATAATATCAAATTTCAGAAATTTAAATCTCTTTTTGAACTAACGGTAGAGTAGTATAGTAGAATATATAGTAGTAGTAGTAGTAGTAGTAGTAGTAGTAGTAGTATAGTAGTAAAGTGCAGTAGTATTATAGTAAGTATAGTCACAGTACTATACAGCAGTATGCCCTGATGATGATGATGATGATGATGATGTTATGATGATGATGATGATGATGATGATGATGATGATGATGATGATGATGATATGTGTCGTCATTCATATTCATTAATCAAAATTCTGTGTGGTGTTTATGTTGTGTGTACGGTGTGAGTGCGTGCTACGTGCGTCGTGCCGGCGTGCATGCATGTGTGTGTCTCCTGTTTATTCAAAAATAACACAAATGCGACAGACCATTGAGCTAAGAAAACGTTGAATAGGAAAAGAAATAATTTCTCCCATCCCTTTCACTCCCTACCCCCACCATTGGCTGATTGGCTGAACATGACCTTCTCTCCCTAATACCCCCACCATTGGCTGATTGCTTGGAAACGTGACCTTCATCTCCCTAAATCCCCCACCATTGGCTGATTGGCTGGAAACAAACCTTTCATCTCCCTATCCCCCACCATTGGCTGATTGCTGAACAGTGACCTTTCATCTCCCTATCCCCCACCATTGGCTTATTGGCTGGAAACATGGACCTATCATCTCCCTCTCTCCCCACCATTGCTGATTGGCTGGAAACATGACCTTTCATCTCCCTATCTCCCCACCATTGGCCTGATTGGCTGGAAACAGTGACCTTCATCTCCCTTCCGCCCACCATTGGCTGATTGGCTGGACACATGACCTTTCATCTCCATATCCCCCACCATAGGCTGATTGGCTGAAACAGTGACCTTTCATCCCCTATCCCCCACCCTTGGCTGATTGGCTGGAAACAGTGACTTTCATCCCCTATCCCCCACCCATTTGGCTGATTGGCTGGAAACAGTGACCTTTCATCTCCCTATTCCCCCACCATTGGGCTATTGGCTGGAAACATGACCTTTCATCTCCCTATCCCCCACCATTGGCTGATATGCTGAAAACAGTGACCTTTTCATCTCCCTGTCCCCCCACCAGTGGCTGATTGGCTGGAAACAGGGACCTTCATCTCCCAGGTCCCCCACCATTGCTCTGATTGGCTGGAAACAGTGACTTTCATCTTCCCCTGTCCCCCACCATAGCTATTGGCTGAAACAGTGACCTTTCATCTCCCTGTCCCCCACCATTGGCTGATTGGCTGGAAACAGTGACCGTTCATCTCCCTGTCCCCCTCCATTGGCTGATGGCTGGAAACAGTGACGCTTTCATCTCCCTATCCCCCACCATTGGGCTGATTGCTGGAAACAGTGACCTTCATCTCCCTATACCCCACCATTGGCTGATTGGCTTGAAACAGTGACCTTCAACTCCCTGTCCCCCACCATTGGCGATTTGGCTGGAAACAGTGACCTTTCATCTCCCTATCCCCCACCATTGTATGGCCTGAAACAGTGACCTTTCTTCTCACCTGTCCCCCACCTTGGCTGATGTCTGGAAACATGACCTTTCATCTCCTGTCCCCCACCATTGGCTATTGGCTGGAAAACAGTGACCTTTCATCCCCTGTCCCCCACCATTGTTGGCTGATTGGCTGAAACAGGACCTTTCACTCCCTGTCCCCCACCATTGGCTGATTGGCTGAACAGTGACCTTTCATCTCCCTGTCCCCACACCATTGGCTGATTTGGCATGGGAAAAGGGACCTTCCATCTCCCTGTCCCCCACTCCATTGGCAATTGGCTGGAAACATTGACCTTTCATCTCCCTATCCCCCACCATTGGCTGATTGTCTGGAAACAGTGACCTTTCATCTCCCTGTCCCCCACCATGGCTGATTGGCTGGAAACACAGTGACCTTTTCCATCTCCCTGTCCCCCACCATTGCTAGTGGCGGAAACAGGGACCTTTCATCTCCCTGCCCCCACCATTGCTGAATTGCCTGGAAACAGGGACCTTTCAGCTCCCTGTCCCCCACCATTGGCTGATTGCTGCTAACAGGGACCTTTCTAAAAGGCTATCCCCTCAATGTTCCATCTTCTTTTTATGCCTAATGGCTTTTCTTGGAGTTCATCCTGTCAGCCCCAGTGGTGATTGAACCGGCCGTCCCTTCCCACGGTGTGCTGACATGAGGCCTTCTGTCGCCCCATGGAGATTGAACCGGCCGTCCTTCCCCACGTGTCTGACAGCCTTCTGTCGCCCCCATGGTGAATTGAACCGGCCGTCCTTCCCCACGGTTGTGCTGACAGGCCTTCTGTCGCCCCATGGAGAATTTGAACCGCGGCCGTCCATCCCACGGTGTCGACAGCCTTCTGTTGCCCATGAGATTGAACCGTCCGTCCTTCCCCACTGTGTGCTGACACAGCCTTCTGTTGCCCCATGGAAATTGAAAAACCGGCCGTCCTTCCCCATGGTGTGCTGACTGGCCTTCTGTCCGCCACCATGGAGAAATTGAACCGGCCGTCCTCCCCACGTGTGCTGACAGCCTTCTGCTGACTGTGGCCACTCTGGAATGAATCCCCGTTTTCTTGTCTGTCTCTTCCGC
>CM031629.1:41335850-41340850 GCA_018398815.1 Conus ventricosus | reverse complement strand
TAGTTCGATCAGTACTCTCTTATGGACAAGAGGTGTATTTCAGTGCTTCAAATACTCTTTTAAATAAGTTACAAAGCATAGATAGTAGGGCTATCAAGCTAGCTCTTGGTGTCCCTATGTACTCTAACACTCATAGAACATATAAAGAGAGCAACATGTTGTCATTAACAGAACATCGAAAATTAGCAGTTTCAAATATATAATCAGAAGTCTGTCTGTCGTTAATAATACACAGGAAGAAATATTCTTAGATGCAGAAACAGAATTTCCCAAAGAGAGCAAAAAAATAACACTTCTTCAGCCTATCAAGAATTTTACTGAAGACGTTATGAGTAAAAGCAAAATAGATATTCACAATATTTCAGTCATGCCTATTATACCAATGATGCCACCATGGGAACAAAGAAAGGCAAAGTTTGATATAGAATACAGCAGTTACAACAAAAATGAAGAAGAGAATTTATTAGTTACTGACGTTCGCCTTCATTTCGATTCAAAATATTCAAATCATCTAAAAATGTTCACCGATGGCTCCGTGTTAGAACGTCAGACAGTGGTGCAGGTTTTGTTATTCCTTCGCTCAGAATAGAAAAGTCATATATTTAGGCAAAGGAGTTTCAATATTTACGTCTGATTTATACGCAATAATGCAAGCTTTAGAATTCATTTGTGATCTACCTTATTCCACTTACAACATCTTACTATGTGTTGATTCAAAATCAGTTTTACAAACGCTCAAGCAAAATAGCTGCAACAGTCGTAACGATATTGTCTTTGAAATTAAGTATTTAATTCATCGTGTTGCTATAAAAGGTATTGGTATTGACTTTTGCTGGGTGCCATCCCATTCTGGGGTCTTTTGGAATGAGGTTGCTGATAGAGCTGCTAAACGAGGAGCTTTCAATAACTCTGACACAGTTTCAAATGCGAAAACTGGCATTATCAAAAGATGAAATGTACTCCTTGTTGGAAAAATCCACGTGTACTAGTCCATCTGCTTCTAGATCTAAAGTCTTGACATATAGCAGACCTATAATTAGTTTACTGTACAAAATACGACTAAACTCGTGGAAAGCTAAGTACGCAAAAGTTAATTGTATTTGCAATCTTAAACTAACAATTCATCACTTACTATTAGAATGCCCAATTTTGCTTGCTAGATACCGAATGAATAATATGGAGTTTTTTCTGAAGTATGACAACATAAGGGACATTTGAATGATGAAGAAATTGACATTATTTTGATTGCAAAGTTATTCTATCCACACCTATTGGAAGATTACTCTGAAATTTTATTTCACTTGTTCTTATTTTTGAAGGGGAGGGGTAACTTTTGCATGGTGTCTAAAATCACTATCCTTGTGAACAGACATTAAACTAAATATTCATTCATTTCATTCATTCATTCATACACACACACACTCTCTCTCTCTCATACACACAAACACACACATTCCCTCTATCTGTCTGTTTGTCTGTCTGTCTGTCTGTCTGTCTGTCTGTCTGTCTCTCTCTCTCTCTCTCTCTCTCTCTCTCTCTCTCTCTCTCTCTCTCTCTCTCTCTCCTCAGAATATTAGAGAGAAGTTTATTCCAGAAAAATATTATAAGCAGCCCTGTCTCTTCCGCTTGTGTATGCTGATGGCTTCTGCCAATACAAATGTAGTGAGACATGTTAGTCTTTTTCTTTATCACGCCTTTAAGATAAAAGATGTATTATGTTCTTAGCACAGCTTGATTTTTGGTTTTTGCTATGTTTGTGTATGGTATCATTTAGTACATTTTTCTTTGTCTTGAATTGTTGAATATGCCGCACTCCCCTTCATATAGGGGCTATGGCCTATGTATATGAATAAACCATTTTCATTTCATTTCATTTCATTTCTCTCTCTCTCTCTCTCTCTCTCTCTCTCTCTCTCTCCTCTCTCTCTCTCTCTCTCTCTCTCTCTCTCTCTCTCTCTCTCTCTCTCTCTCTCAAATCCGCGTCATGTTAACTACGATACAGACAACTCCAGGCCTTAGTGCTGTCTTGATCTCGCCCCTGCTTCACCCCCCTCCACCCCCCCCCTCCACCCTACTCCTCACCCCACCACACTGTGTGCACGGCGTTCGAGTTGTTGTATGGAGTCGACGTCTCTTTGAAATGCTGACGGCCCGTCCGCGTCACCTTCAATAGACCTGTGTTTTGTGGGGTCATGGGAAAGGTGAACGGTTTGGATTGAATTTGACGTCAATAACAGCAGGGCTGAAAAGAAAGTCCTGGTCCATAGAAAACTGGCGGTGGTTCTTTTGCTATATGGAAATTAGAGATTTCAAATTGTATGGATACAAGCCACGGGCTTGAGGTGTTTACGAAAAACAGAAATCCAGGTATCTGCCAAGTCCAATGTGTGGTGTCTCTCCATTGGAACACATATCACAGTGTTTTTGTTTGTTTGTTTATTCTTTTCTTAAAAAAAAATGACGTTAAAGCAGTTCTGAAAGGACAACCTGAGGCACGCACGCACACACATACACACACACACACACACACACACACACACACACACACACACACACACCACACACACACACACACACACACACACACACACACACACACACACACACACCACACACACACCTCCTCCCCCTCCCTCCCACATCACACACTTCCCTCCTCTCTCTCTCTCTCTCTCTCTCTCTCTCTCTCTCTCTCTCTGTGTGTGTGTGTGTGTGTGTGTGTGTGTGTGGTGTGTGTGTGTGTGTGTGTGTTTGCTTGATTATCTGCAGGAAGCGGGTTTGTCTCTTCGTCCATTTCACTCTTTCTTTCTTCCCCTGCCCCACCATCCTACATTCTCTGTCTGTCATTCTGTCTGTCTGTCTCCCTCTCCTCTCTCACTCTTTATTCATCTTTCAGTCTCTCTCTGTCTCTGTCTGTCTGTCTGTCTCTCTCTCTCTTTATTTATCTTTCAGTCTCTCTCTGTCTCTGTCTGTCTGTCTCTCTCTCTTTATTATGTATACTATCTTTCTGTCTCTCTCTGTCTCTGTCTGTCTGTCTGTTTACCTGCCCGTTTATCTGTCTGTTTGACTCTGTCCTTCTCTGTCTCTCTGTCTCTGTCTCTGTCTTTCTGTCTGTCTGTCTGTCTGTCTGTCTGTCTGTCTGTCTGTCTCTCTCTCTCTCTCTCTCTCTCTCTCTCTCTCTCTCTCTCTCTCTCTCGTTGTATCGAAACCTCTTGAGATGCATGTTCACAAACACCTAACTAAACATATGGAACATCACAAACTGTTCCACCCATTTCAGTCAGGCTTTCGTCGAAATCACTCATGCCACACGGCCTTAACACGCCTCTGTGATACATGGCTATCAGCCATCAACGAAAGAAAACTCACTGGAACTGTTTTCCTCGATTTTAAGAAAGCGTTTGATCTTGTAGACCACAACATATTATTAAAAAAATGACTGCATATGTTCAAAATTCGGCAGTAGTCACCTTCTTCAGTCATATCTTGAAAACAGGACCCAGCGTGTTTACTTAAACGGTACTTATTCCTCTGAAGGAATGTGAGCTGTGGTGTTCCACAGGCTCTGTCCTTGGACCTATTCTCTTCTGTATTTTTATAAATGACCTACCGATGCACATATCTCACAATGATGTCATCTGTGATCTGTTCGCTGACGACAGTTCTCTTCACTGTAGTGATACAAACATCATGTCTGTACAAATATCGTTACAACAAAGTATAAATGATGTCTTAGAATGGTGCAACCAAAACCGAATGGTCCTTAATCCGCACAAAACAAAATGTATGGTCCTAGCATCGAGACAGAAACATCAACGACAGCATCTTATGTTGAGCCTAAAATGAGTGAAACCTTGATCGAGCAGGTTACCGAACACCGTGTCTTAGGCGTGATTATTGATGATATTTTAAATGGCAATCACATATAAATCATGTTTGCAAACAGTTGGCTCGCAATTTGTTTTTGCTCAATAAACTCAGTTATTATGTTGAACCACACATCCGGAAATTATTTTTTGAAGCCCATTGCCTTTCTCACATCAACTATGCGTCCACTGTCTGGAGTGGTGCCGGTGAAAATCACATAAAAAAGATCAACTCTATGCATAGGCGGGGAATTAAGCTGATTCTTCCCGACAAGTTTCTATCAACCACGGGCAAATTCGCAAAACTAATGATGCTTCCACTGCAGAGCCAACTGATCTATAAAAAGGCAGTACTAATTTTTAAAGTCCATGCAACATGGCGCCAACATATTTTGCGAGTTTATCCAAATGGCAACAACGCGATATGATTCAAATAATTACATTTTCCCACGTGCCCCGCATTGATTTGTTCAAATCAGTTTTGCATTTTTGGTCCACCCTTTTGTGAACTCTCTTCCTCCGTCTGCCAAAACAGTCAATCACTCCCGTCCTTCAATCAGCAATACATAAACATTTATTGAACAATAAATCAAACCCTTTTGATCTAGTCTCAACGTCCTACTTTTATGTTTGCCTCTATATTAGGGGATGAAAAGGGTGATGTATGTTGTGTGGGTGGGTGGAGTGGGTGGTGGTGTGTGGGTGTACCCCGTGGTTGCGTGTATGTGTGGGGTGTGCGCCATGTAAATTTAACGCGAAGTATCTCTATTAGTTTGTGTAATTTTGTAATGGATTTTTTTTTTTTTTTTTTAAAATAATATTATTCTTATTATTTGTTATTGTTATATTATAAGGGGCTATTTTCTTCATTGTTCTACCATTATTAATATTTTGCAGTGTTTAGTTGAATGTTGTAGAATACAAGGACAGATTGGAAGAAAGGCATGCCTAAATCTTACCTTTGAGAAATAAAGTTTTTAGTCTTGAGTCTTGGTCTCTCTCTCTCCTCTCTCCTCTCTCTCTCTATCTCTCTCCCCTTCTCATGTTCAAAGTGTGTGTCGTTCGCGTGCTGCATGTATAATTGCAGAGACACCAGGCCTTAGTGCTGTTTGATCCCCTCAGTTCACCCAGCCA
>CM031629.1:41318100-41329850 GCA_018398815.1 Conus ventricosus | reverse complement strand
GCGTCCGGCTGGGAGGTCAATGGTTCGATTCCATCAGACCATGTGGGATTTTTCTGCCCCGACCAGCTCCTACCCAGAGTTGAATTTGCTCTGGGCTCGGTTGGAAGACTTGGACAACACATCGAGTTTCATCCACTTAATGGATGCTTCTCTGAGATTGTTGCTCAAGTTTCCTGACCAACACTGCAGGTGTCTGTATCTCTCGGGCCTGGTTGACGCTGGGATATGTTTGAAATGAAATGTAGAGTACAGCCCGGTCATGCAGTCTCAGATCGAATGGAAATCCGTAGCATCATCTTTATAATCGTCATTTTCATCGATCAGCATTTAAAATAAAGTCGCAAATTCTGTGGCCCTTTACGTCCTGCTTTCATGGTGACCTCAGTTTCGATGTCCTCTCCACGTCTTTGACCTTGGTTTGGTTCCGTTGGGTCACAGGCATCGGCGAGTCCATGGGGTGTCGTTGGACGGACGTTGTGGCGCCCTCTGGACGGAGAGCTTACTCACACCGCTCCACGACTAAGCAATTGTTGTCGTCAGTAGGGGACTTAGTAGGTGGTGTCCTGCGTATGTTGGATCAGAACATGCGCCACTGAACACCATCGAAGTGAATCGGCAGCAGTGCAGTGTCTACTCCGGTGGTTTACCTCCTGATGACTTGGCATTGACTGCCCCCAGTAGTTTGGCGGTGCCGTTGCTGCGGCGGGACCGACCGGGCTGTGGATGTGGACGGGGTGTCGGAATGAGCGCGCGCGGTGCACTACCACTGAGTGGCACAGAAGTTAAGACAGAAAAGAGAGAGAGAGAGAGAGAGAGAGAGAGAGAGAGAAGAGAGAGAGAGAGACTCAAGACTCAAGATGATTTATTCATGATGGGCTGAGAGAGAGAGAGAGAGAGAGAGAGAGAGAGAGAGAGAGAGAGAGAGAGAGAGAGAGAGAGACTAAGACAAGACAAGACAAGACAAAATTCTTTATTAACGAGGATAATCGATAAGTAGAGAGAGAGAGAGAGAGAGAGAGAGAGAGAGAGAGAGAGAGAGAGAGAGAGAGAGAGAGAGAGAGAGAGAGAGAGAGAGAGAGAGAGAGAAGCAGACAAAACAAACAGAAATGAAGAAAATTCACCCACACCAAGATGTGGTGTTTCCTGAATGGTATTGGCATCACTACGCTTCTTAGCAACAAATATACAAGCAACTGTGAAAGCTTGTTCTCTCTCTCTGTCTCTTCTCTGTCTCTTGTCTCTGTCTCTGTCTCTCTCTCTCTCTCTCTCTCTCTCTCTCTCTCTCTCCTCCTCTCTCTCTCTCTCTCTCTTCTCAGTTACTGATGTATCAAACACACTTGTTACAATACTTGTCCAAACCTCCATAATCTGGTTACACAGTTCCTTTTATTTCATTCCTTTATCTGGGTTTTTGTTTCTTTGTTTTGGTTTGTTTGCTTAATTTATGCATTTATTGCATTTTGTTTCTTTTTAACTCAAACTGAGACATTCATTATGTTATTTATTCTACTTGCGACAATCAGTCATTCTTTCTGTTTAATCAAATAGATTCATTATATATCACTTGCGACTATCTGACAATGTGTATTCTGTTAACTCAAATAGAATATTAGTATTATCACTGCGCAACAGATCTGTCTTTTACCAAACAGACAATGTATACATTGCAAATCAGACTTAGATAGTAAGATGAGACGAGAGAGAGATGAGCAAGAGAGAAGAAGAACAGAGAGAGAAGCAAGACGAAGAAAAGAGAGTAAGAAAAAAAGAAAAGAGAGGATGGAATGGGATTCGTGCACAAACAATCCCTTCCCCAGTAACCACTACACCCTACCCTATCCGTCCCTGATTAATCCGCGACGAACATGCACCACACCACACCACACCACGGCTACAACACACACACACACACACACACACACACACACACACCCCACACACACACACACACAACACAACACATCCACCGTTCCCCATACATGCATTCTTGGCATTGTCATGCCAAAGTGCATCCGCTCCTCACCCCCCCCACCCCCCACCCTTCCGTCTTTCCAAGCATCCACCCTTACTCGCTGTACGCTCACAACCCCCCCCCCCCCCCCCCCCCCCCCCCCGCTTTCCTCCGCTCCTCTCTGCTCCCGTCCACCCTTCCCCAGCCCCCACACCCCTTCACGAAGGTGAGTGAGCTGTCTTTGAAATCGCCGTCAAGCGCCATCATGCTCTGTTTGGCAGACTTGACAAAGGGGAGCGACAGGACCTACACCCGTTTCCCCACCCCCGCACCACCCCCACCCCCCGCCAGCCCTTACCTACCCCTCTGCTACGTCTGTCCTTAACTCCCACCATACCTGCAACCCCCCCCCCCCCCCCCCCTCAGCCCCCGCCACCCTCTTTGAAGGGGAGAGAGCCATCTTTGAAATCAACGTCAACGTTAGTTCATGCTTGATAGGCAGGCTTGACGAACGGGAAATGGGTCGGTCTGCCCCGCTTCCCCCTCCCCCCTTCCACCCCACTGTACCCTGACACCACCACATCCACCCTACCTCTCACCACACCTGTAACTCCTCACCCCACCCCCTCCACTCTCTCCACAGTGTTGTGAAATCATTGCCAACCTTGCATCATGTTCCATTTGACGGTTTGCTAATGGCCTTTATGCATGAAGGAACTGGGACTAGTGCTAATCTCTCTCTCTCTCTCTCTCTCCTCATCTCTCTCCTCTCTCTCTCTCTCTCTCCTCTCTCTCTCTCTCCACCTCTACTCTCACACACACACACACACACACACACACACACACACCACACACTCACAGACACACACACACACACACACACATACACAACACCACACACACCACACACACACACACACACACACACACACACACACACCACACACACACACACACACCCGCACGCACCACCGCAACGCGCACAGCACGCACAGCACCACACACAATCACACGTTATGCTTACACAGTGGCAACTCCATCTGTTCTCGTGCGCTCTGCGTGCATGATGCTCGTACACGCACGCACCACACACACACACACACACACACACACACACACACACACACACACACACACACACACACACACACACCACACACACGCACACACACGCATCACACATCCACACACACACACACACACACACACACACACACACACACCCACACCCACAGCACACACACACCACACACACACACTAACACACACACAAACCCATGCTCACATTCTGATGTCCAGCCTATGACCCTCAGCAATGTCCATTTTGCTGTTTCAACTGTTCCATTTTTATACCCAGTACTCTGTGCCGCACAAACCATTGATCAGTAGTTTTTGCACCTTTTTTTTTTGAGCAAAAAGAAAATGTGTTTCTTCAGCATAAAATAGTTTGTACTGAGAAAAGTCACTATGGCAACAAAAAGTGCAAATCGATCTGTTTCGTATTTTGCAAGAGGTAATATAGGCCTTATCATTTTCTTTCTTTTTTTTTAGTATATCACTTTCACATCTTTGTCTGGGTAACAAGCGCAAAATATTGTTTCCCGTAAATATTTCTTTTTCCCCCAAAATATTTCCTAAAAAAACCCCCCCAAAAAATTTGTGCCCAAAAAAAAAAATATGGGTTTATCCCTAATGGTTGGGAAGGAAATTTTGCAGCAAAAAAAGGGACCGAATAATGCTTTGGGATAAAAAATGGGGGAATTTGTTTTTATTTCAGAGGGAAACATAACACTTAACTTTCCATTAAAAAAAGATAAAAAAATTACATAAAACTGGCAAAAAAGGGATCATTTTTAAAACATACATTCAGTTTAAAAAATTTTTAAAAAAGGTGTATTCTAGATGAAAACCCCTTGCTTAACCCCATTGGTATATTTTGGGCCTGCACATTTGGGTGCCAAGGGTGGGTGGGCTTGGGGACCATGTTTCCCCCTTTTGTGTGTGTGTTGGTGTGTTTTGTGTGTGTGTTTTGTGTTTTGTGTGTGTGTGTGTGTGTGTGTGTGTGTGTGTGTGGGGGTGCGTGCGTTCGTGGTGGTGGTGGGTGTGGTGGTGTTTTGTGTTTTGTGGGTGTGGGGTGTGTGTTTTTTGGTTGTGGTTTGGTGTTTTTTGTCTGTGTGGTTGGTGGGTTTTTGGGGTGTGTTTTGGTTTTTGGTAGTGTGTGTGTTTTGGGTGGTTTTGTTGTGTGTGGTGTTTTGGGTGTTGTGGTGTGTGTGTGTGTGAGTGTTGTTGTGTTTTTTGTTTTTGGTGTGGTTGGGGTGTGTTGTGGTTTGGGGGAGTTTGTGGGGTGTTCCCCTTGGGGTTTTGGGTAACGGAAACTTGTGTGGGTGTGTGGGGTTGGGGGGGTGTTTTGGTGTGGGGGGTTTGTTTGTGTGTGGTGTGTTGGTGTGTGTGTGTGTGTGTGTGTGGTGTGCCACTGTTGTACTTTTAAGAAAGATCCACTGGTGTCCCCTTTCGTGTATTCATGAAAGTCATTGTGCGGGGTGTCCCCTGTTTGTGTATTCGGATGAAGAGTCAGTGTGTGTGTGTGGTGTGTGTGTGTGTGTGTGTGTGTGTGTGTGTGTGTGTGTGTGTGTGTGTGTGTGTGTGTGTGTGTGTGTCCAAGTGGTCAGTAGTGGCAGGCGCCTGGGGACTGTCATTGAATGCACGTGCTGGCACCCGACGGAAGTGGACGGGCACTCACGCTAGCTCAGTGACTGAACGACCAGTGTCAGTAGAGAGCTCAGTGACTGAACGACTGATGTCAGTAGAGAGCTCAGTGACTCAACGACTAGTGTCAGTAGAGAGCTCAGTGACTGAACGACTGATGTCAGTAGAGAGCTCAGTGACTGAACGACTGATGTCAGTAGACAGCTCAGTGACTGAACGACTGATGTCAGTAGACAGTCAGTGACTCAAGGATGATGTCAGTAGGGGCCTTAGTCAGTAGTGGCAAGTGTTGAGTATAAAAGCAACAACTTTAATTCTTTCTTTTGTCGTTATTGATGTTGCTGTTGATGTTGTCGTTATTGATGTTGCTGTTGATGTTGTCGTTGTTGTTGGCAGGTGGCTGATCAGAAGGTGTGCATGCGTCAGATCGGAGCAGGCGTCCACCAGATGCTACTGAGTGACGTGCAGAGACAGCGCCGGGCCTTCCCTGGTGGGGTCCTGTGATGGATCGATAGTGACAGACTCTCGGAAACCACTGATGGCTGGATCCTGGACAGGATGGGGTGGAGTGTGGAAATGACGAGGTGGGGGGCAGAGAGAGGGAGGGGGAGGACAGTGGAGCAGGTACAGGTGGGGTGGTGGTAGTTAGGGAAGTGAAGGGGAGGGGGGGATATATAAGTTGGGTGAAACGGCATTCAGGGACCATGGGAAACAGGACAGCCAGGTACTCGCTCTATTACAGATTGGCACTTGTGTGGTGTGGGATGATCACGTGACGCCAGCTCTGTGAAGTGAACATACCCTGTACAAGTGATGCTGACGGGAGGGGAAAGAAGGACGGCTCAGTCACTCCCTCCAGAACACTCAGCTGGACCGACACCTCAGCACTCCCTCCAGAACACTCAGCTGGACCGACACCTCAGACACTCCCTCCAGAACACTCAGCTGGACCGACACCTCAGACACTCCCTCCAGAACACTCAGCTGGACCGACACCTCAGACACTCCCTCCAGAACACTCAGCTGGACCGACACCTCAGACACTCCCTCCAGAGCACTCAGCCAGCTGGACCGACACCTCAGTCACTCCCTCCAGAACCTCAGTCAGCTGGACCGACACCTCAGACACTCCCTCCAGAACACTCAGCCAGCTGGACCGACACCTCAGACACTCCCTCCAGAGCACTCAGTCAGCTGGACCGACACCTCAGACGGAAAGTCCCTACAAAGTGAACAGCACCATAAATAACTCAGTCTACCAACTATTCAACATCAAATGTATTGATAGACTGAAACGACCAAGTACATTTTCATATATTCATGTATTTTGCTCCATCCTTTGCTAGTTTGTCAACACTATCATTGATACATATCCTGCGATATGAAGACACCCAATGTTACCTTTTTCACAAATTTAAAAGGTGAACAGTTGATTTCAGAAATGAGATTTTGCCCCACTGAATTGGTCTACATAGAGGGAAAAACTCACTTTGAATCAGCAAAAGAGGTTTTTCAGTATATTTTAGGAAAACCAAGTAGATAGTGTGAGGCCATCAAAAAAGCAGTTATCTCCACAGCGCATATGAATTTTTTTCTAATACGAAGAAACTTTCAACTTTTAAAGTAGGTCATTATAACAGGCTTCATCCATTTCTGGGTTCTTCCAGAGACTCATCAAGGTTACGTTTTGAGTTGATTAGGGTAACTGATGTTCATACAGCCTTTCATGACTGTATCAAAATGTTTTCATTGTCTTTTCCAAAGGAAGATGATTTGTATGGAAATATGCGGTCTTGGTGTTTACATCGTTGCTAGGGAACAAGGAATTTCAGACTATAGCCTTTTCTTTCAGTTGAGTTTTCTTATCTGTACCGAATGGCACATGTAAATGTACTGATCTCAGTAAAGACAGCCGTAATATTTGGTCGGTTGTGAACGTATTTTCAAGATTTAAACCAAACTCATTTTGTACAAGGCTATTACGTTTTGAATTACTTTCAACAATACTATTGGTAAGAGGGAATGCCTTAGAATCTTTACTTTGCCAGCTTTTCTTTGATACAAATATTTTGTAGCACTGTAGCTTGGTGAAAAAATCGGTCTAGTGCATAAAATACACAACGATACATGCTTACTGTGTCAGGTCAGGTCGCTGGTCTTGTCCGCATCTGGGGGCATCATGGTGGGTCCTCATAGGAGGTTCTGTCTGGCTCGCTGGGTGGGGCTCGACTCTCGCCCTGCTACGGTAAAATGTAGCCCGGTACTACCTGTCGCATAGATCGGGTAGATAGAACTCGTCAACCTGGGAAAGTAGTCCATCTAGGTGAAGGAAAACACTGAATCTAAACCTCCGCTGCCTTGCGGCTATACCCACTCACGGGAAAGGCTTCGGGAGTCAACCCTGAGGAAAAATCGGAGCCGGAGTCCCTAAGGCGGCTTGACCTTGTCTTCAACGTCATCCCGGCAACTCCTGCGACGCCGTTGGTGCCAAGTTGTATCGGCTCTGCCTTTCCCTTGGATCCATCAGCTGTGTGGAGAGGGGGAATCTGCTGCATGGACAACAGCTGATTCTTCATACCAACTTGCCCAGGCTTGCGCCCTGGAGAGGACACTTCAGCTTCGCTGCAAAGCGTCGAAACAACACGGGAAGCAGCAGTTTACCGGTTATAAGCCATCCGCTCGATTGGCGTAGAGCTGGCGCCAGGGGTTGCTTCCGTCGGTGGGAGAGATCATCATCTCATTGGACAGCTACCGCCCGCCTTAAGCTGGGCAGCCCCCAGCCAATAGGGTGCTGTCTCGCCACAGTTCGCCTGCCTTACTGGGTGCGTAGGGCTCAGGGTACGGAAGTATCTGACAAGCGGACTGCAATCACTGCACCAGACAAAAGCAAGGGAAAATCAAATTAACAAGAAAAACTCCAGCTCTCAAGTTTGGCCCCTGGAATGTAAGGACAATGACTCCTGGACTGTCGGACGACCTCCAGGCTATTAGCGATGCTCGAAAGACCTCCGTCATCAACGATGAACTTGTGAGACTCCAGGTCGACATCGCCACACTGCAGAGACGAGGCTTGCTGACTCTGGAACCTCCGAGAAAAGGATTTTACGTTTTTTCTGGCAAGGGAAGAGCGCTGAAGACACCAGAGAATATGGCGTTGGATTTGCTGTCCGGAACTCCTTGCTAGGGATGATAGAACCCTGCCAACAAGGAACTGAAAGACTGCTATCACTCCGCCTCAACACCACCACGGGTCCCGTCAACCTGATCAGCGTCTATGCGCCAACACTCAGCGCCACCAAGGAAACAAAGACGAGTTCTACGATCAGCTCGACTCACTTATCCAGAGGATCCCCAAAGACGAGCAACTGTTACTGCTGGGTGACTTCAATGCCAGAGTGGGCGCTGACCATGACTCCTGGCCCTCCTGTCTCGGAAAGTTGGTGTGGGAAAGATGAATGAAAATGGGCAGCGACTCCTGGAGATGTGCTCATACCATGACCTCAGCATCACCAACTCCTTCTTTCCAGACAAAGCCTCAGCAGAAAGTGTCATGGAGACACCCTCGCTCAAAGCACTGGCACCAGCTAGACCTGATTATCATCAGGCGGTCTGCCTTGAGGCGTGTCCTTTTTACTCGCACCTTCCACAGCGCCGACTGCGACACCGATCACTCGCTGGTGTGCTGCAAGATCAAGCTCCAGCCAAAAGAAGATACATCGCTCTAGGCCTGAAGGCAAACCTCGCATCGATGTGAACAAGACCACACATCCTGACAAGGCGGCGGAATTTACCCAAGCCCTCTCCGAGGTGTTCGACTCAGACCCTCCCGGTGGCTCAGCCCATGAGAGATGGGACTACATCAGAGAGACAGTACACAGCACTGCCATGAAGATTTTTGGAAAAAAGCAGACCAAGAACAACGACTGGTTTGGGGCCAACTCCTCCACACTCACTCCAGCCATAGAAAACGCCGCAGCGCCCACCTGGAATACAAGCGATCCCCCAGCCAGAGAACCCTGCAGGTGTACAGATCTGCAAAGAGCAAAGTACAGAGATTAGCAAGGCAGTGCGCTAATGACTACTGGCTCCAGCTATGTCAAGCATCCAGATATCGGCTGATACTGGAAACATCAAGGGCATGTACGACGGGGTCAAAAAAGCAATGGGCCCCACCAAGAAGACTACAGCTCCACTGAAGTCTGCCACGGGCGAGAACCATCCAGGACAAGGACACGCAGATGGAGCGATGGGTGGAACATTATTCCGAATTGTACTCCAGACAGAACCACGTCACCGACCCAGCCCTTGATGCGATTGAAAGCCTCCCCCCCATGGCGGAACTGGATGAGAAACCCACTCTGGCAGTAACTAGAGAAAAGCAATCAGGAGCCTGTCCTCAGGAAAAGCACCAGGGAAGGATGGCATACCACCAGAAGTCATCAAGTGTGGCGGCAGTGCACCCGCTTGAACACCTGCACAACCTCCTTTGTCAGTGCTGGGAGGAAGGAGCAGTACCTCAAGACATGAGAGATGCCAATATTGTCACATTATACAAGAACAAAGGCGACAAAGTGACTGCAATAGCTACAGAGGATATCTCTCCTGAGCATTGTAGGCAAAGTATTTGCAAGAAATCGTCCTGAACAGGCTGCAGAAGCTCGCTGACAGAGTGTACCCAGAGTCGCAGTGCGGGTTCCGCTCGGGAGAGAGATCAACCATCGACATGGTCTTCTCCATCAGACAGCTGCAAGAGAAATGTAGAGAGCAGCACAAGCCCTCTTTCTGGCCTTCATTGACCTGACCAGGCATTTTATCTTGTCAGCAGAGATGGTCTCTTTAACGTCCTAGCAAAGATAGGCTGCCACCAAGACTTTTGAGTGTAATCCAGTCTTTCCACGACGACATGAAAGGCACAGTGCAGTACGACGGCTCGACATCAGATGCCTTCAACATACGCAGTGGAGTCAAACAGGGCTGTGTCCTCGCTCCCACCCTCTTTGGCATCTTCTTCGCTGTCCTGCTGAAGCACGCCTTTGGAACATCAACTGAGGGTGTTCACCTTCCACCCGATCAGATGGCCGACTATTCAACCCGGCTCGGCTGAAGGCAAAGAGCAAAGTACGGGTAGTGACCATCAGAGACATGCTGTTTGCAGATGACGCTGCTCTGGCCACCCACACCGAAGCAGAGTTACAGAGTCTGAGGACCGTTTTGCAAAGGCTTGTGATGAGTTTGGCCTGACACTAAGCTTGAAGAAGACGAACGTGATGGCTCAGGATGCTGAACAACCCGCATCACCATCAACAACCATGAATTAGAGGCCGTTAGCCAGTTCACGTACCTCGGTTCCACCATCACCGACAACCTCTCTCTGGATACAGAGATCAACAGAAGGATTGGCAAGGCCTCTACCACCCTGGCCAGACTATCTCAGAGAGTGTGGGACAACAGCATGTTAACATTGAACACCAAGATTGCTGTGTACCGAGCCTGTGTGCTAAGCACTCTCCTGTACGCCAGCGAATCCTGGACCCTGTATGCCTCACAGAGAAGAGGCTGAGTGCCTTCCACATGCGCTGTCTCCGGCGCATACTTGGGATCACATGGAGTGATTCGCGTGACAAACAACGATGTGCTTGAGCGTGCAAAGATTCCAGCATGACCACTCTTCTCCGTCAGCGTCGCCTCAGGTGGCTTGGTCATGTGCGTCGAATGGACGATGGCAGGATCCCCAAAGACATTCTGTACGCAGAGCTTGCCTCTGGCAAGAGAAACAACTGGAAGACCACAACTCCGCTTCAAGGATGTTTGCAAGCGCGACCTGAAGGCTCTCGACATCGACACCAACACCTGGGAAGAGCTTGCTCGGGACAGATCCAGCTGGAGACACACTGTGAACAGTGGGCTGGAAGCTGGCGAAGAGAAGCTCCGGAAGCTTGTCGACGCAAAGCGTGCACAGAGAAAGAACACAAGCAGCTGCTGCCAGCAGCTGAACCGGCCTTCAAGTGCATTCAAATGCAGCAGAGACTGCCACTCCCATGTGGATCTATACAGCCACAGCAGACGCTGTATGACCAAAGGAACATTTGTAAAGGGCGCAAATCCATCGTCTCCCGAGACTAACGGATCCAACACACACATGCTTTAATACATGAACAGTTTGGTAGTTGTGTCATTGTATTCATTACTAAAGAACATGATGGTGATTTGTTGTTGGTTGTTTGTTTTGTTTCTTTTTCCTTTAGTAAGAAACCATTCAGTGTGTTAGTCCCGTGTTAATGTTGGAGTAAGATATGCTCCGCTACATTAACACTGATTCGGAATGAGGGTAATATTAGGGATCCACAACAAAATAAATACGACAAGAAGAGTCTTTTCAGTGGACAATGATAACCCCATTTTACCAGAATTTTTTGCAGAATTGGTTGAGTACAAATTGGTCTTTTTTCTTTCTTTTTTTTTTTTTGGGGGGGGGGGGGTCGGGGGGGGGGGGGTGATAAGAAGTTAAGTCTTGATTCAGACCTTTTATTTCTAATGACAATGTTTCAATTATGTACATTTATGAGGGCTCAAATATCTCAGCTGGCAGAGTACTGGACGTATCATCCTAGTGCTTCCAGTGTTGCAGGTTCGAATCTTCGCTGGACTGGTCTGGTAGGAGAGAGAGAGAGAGAGAGAGAGAGAGAGAGAGAGAGAGGGGAGAGAGAGAGAGAGAGAGTAGAGAGGAGAGAGAGAGAGAGAGAGAGAGAGAGAGAAGAAAGAAGAAGAAGAAGAAGAAGAAGAAGAAGAAGAAGAAGAAGAAGAAGAAGAAGCGCTCAGAGCTCGGTCTCCAACGGACGACAGACGAGACGTAAATGCTCCCAATAAAAGGGATGGATGTAGGCATCCGTCATGACTGCGCCTAGCAAAGACAACATTACTTGACAAATAGTCCGTCACGAGAAACGGTCCACCCTGCACCCCCCCCCCCCCCCTAATAAATTTGTCACATGTATTTTTTGGTGCTTTAGAGTGTATAGATCACGAAAAATCATGTTAACATAAAAATCTTGGACGCACTGTCCCTTCTGGCTTAAGTTTGAGGTACCATCTG
>CM031629.1:41299445-41309445 GCA_018398815.1 Conus ventricosus | reverse complement strand
AAAGGGGGTGAGGTGGGTGTGAGCGTACAGCGAGGTAATGGGGATACTTGGGAAGACGGAGAGGTGGGGGGGGGGTGTGGTGAGCTTTACAGCGAGGTAAGGTGGATGCTTGGAAGCGGAGAGGTGGGGGGTGGGGTGGGTTTTGGCGTACAGCGAGGTAAGGGTGGATGCTTGGGAAGACGGAGAGGTGGAGGGGTGGGGTGGGTGTGAGCGTACAGCGAGGTAAGGGGGGATGCTGGGAAGACGGAGAGGTGGAGGGGTGGGGTGGGTGGTGGCGTACAGCGAGGTAAGGGGGATATTTGGGGAAGACGGAGAGGTGGAGGGGGTAGGGGGGTGGAGCGTAACGAGGTAAGGGTGGATACTTGGAAGACGGAGAGGTGGAGGGGGGGGGGGTTTGTGAGCGTACAGGAGGAAAGGGGTGATATTGGGAAGACGGAGAGGTGAGGGGGTGGGGTGGGGTGAGCGTCAGCGAGGTAAGGGTGGATACTTGGAAGAGGGAGAGGTGGAGGGGGTGGGGTGGGTGTGAGCGTACAGCGAGGTAGGGTGGATACTTGGAAAGCGGAGAGGTGGAGGGTGGGTTGGTTGAGCGTTACAGCGAGGTAAGGTGGATCTTGGGAAGACGAGAGGTGGAGGGGGTGGGTGGGTGTGAGCGTACGCGGGGTAAGGGTGATACTGGGAAACGGAAGGTGAGGGGGTGGGTGGGGTGTGAGCGTACAGCGAGGTAAGGGTGGATGCTTGGGAAGCGGAAGGTGGAGGGGTGGGGTGGGTGTGACCCGTACAGCGAGGAAAGGGGTGATGCTTGGGGACGGAGAGGTGGAGGGGTGGGGGGGTGTGAGCGTACACCCGAGTAAGGGTTGGATGCTGGGAAGACGGAGAGGTGGAGGGGGGGGGGGGAGGAGCTTTGGCCTGTACAATGCAGCACTGATGTATGCGGGGAAAACCAGTGTGTGTGTGTGGTGTGTGTGTGTGTGGTGTGTGTGTGTTGTGTGTGTGTGCCGTGTGTGTGTGTGTGTGTGTGGTGTGTGTGGGTGTGCATGTAGTGTGTGGGGTTTTGTGGTGTTGTGTGTTTGTGTGTGTGTGTGTTTTTGGTGGGGGTGTGTGGGGTGTGTGTGTGCCTGGGTGTTTGTGTGTGTGTGTGTGTGTGTGCGGTGGGTGTGTTGTGTGTGTTGTGTTTGTGTGTGTGTGTGTGTGTGCTGCGTGGTGTGTGTGTGTGTGTGTGGTGTGTGTGTGTGTGTGTGTGTGTGTGGTGTGTGTGTGTGTGTGTGTGTGTGCGTGCGTGCACGCGCGCATTAATCAGGGACGAGTTTGGGTAGGGATGTAGTGGACTGGGGGAAAGTTTGGGTTTGTGCACGAACCCCTACCCTCCTCTCTTCTCTCTCTCTCTCTCTCTTCTCTCTCTCTATTTCCTCTCTCTCTCATCTCTCTCTCTTCTCTCTCTCTCTCTCTCCCCTGTCTGTCTGTCTGTCTGTCTGTCTGTCCGTGTGTCTGTCTGTTGGTATATTTATATCTGAAGTATAAAATTACACATTGAATACACATTATTGATGACTGATGGATTTAAATGAACAAAGGGAATGAAACGAAAAAATTGACTGTTTGCGCAAGTGGAATAAATAACATAATGAATGTCTCAGTTTGAGTTACAAAGAAACAAAGTGCAATAAATGCATAAATTTAAAGCAACAAAAAGAAACAAAGAAACAAAACCCAGATAAAGGAATGAAATAAAAGGAACTGTGTAACCAGATTATGGAGGTTTGGACAAGTATTGTAACAAGTGTGTTTGATACATCAGTAACGAGAAAGAGAGGAAGAGAGGAGAGAGAGAGAGAGAAGAGAAAAGAGAGACAGAGGAAAAGAGACAGAGACAGGAAAAGAGACAGAGAGAGAGAACAAGCTTTCACAATTGCTTGTATATTTGTTGCTAAGAAGCGAGTGATGCCAATACATTTAGGAAACACCACATCTTGGTGTGGTGAATTTGCTTCAATTTTTGTTTGTTTTTTTCGCCTTCTCTCTCTCCTCTCTCTTCTCTCTCCTCTCTCTCTCTCTCTCTCTCTCTCTCTCTCTCTCTCTTTCTCTCCTCTCTCTCTCTCTCCCCCTTTTCCTCTCTCTCTCTCTCTCCCCTCTCTTCTCTCTCTCTCTCTCTTTTCTCTCTCTCTGCTTATTCTATTTTCCTCGTTAATAAAGAATTTGTCTTGTCTTGTCTTGTCTTAGTCTCTCTCTCTCTCTCTCTCTCTCCCCTCCCCTCTCTCTTCTCTCTCCTCTCTCTCTCAGCCCATCATGAAATAAATCATTTTGAGTCTTGAGTCTCTTCTCTCTCTCTCTCTCTTCTCTCTCTTTTCTCTCTCTTTTCTCTCTCTCTCTCTTTTTTTTTTTTTTCTGTGTTAACTTCTGTGCCCCCAGTGGTAGTGCACCCGCGCCGCTCATTCCGACACCCCGTCCACATCCACAGCCCCGGGCGGTCCGCCGCAGCAACGGGACTGCCAAACTATGGGGGCAGTCAATGCCAAGTCATCAGGAGGAACCCACCGGAGTAGACACTGCCCCTGCTGCCGATTCACTTCGATGGTGTTCAGTGGCGCATGTTCTGATCCAACATACGCAGGACACCACCTACTAAGTCCCCTACTGACGACAACAATTGCTTAGTCTGGAGCCGGTGTGAGTAAGCTCTCCGTCCAGAGGGGGCCAAACGTCCGCCCCGACCCCCATGGACTCGCCGATGCCTGTGACCCAACGGAACCAAACAAGTCAAAGACGGAGAGGACATCGAAACTGAGGTCACTATAAAGCCGCACTAAGGCCACAAAATTGCGACTTTATTTTAATGCTGATCGATAACAAGCGAATATAAAGATGATTCTACGGATTTCCATCGATCAGAGACGCATGGACCCGGCAGTACACTACATTCATTTCATGACATATCCAGCGTCAACCATGCTCGAAGATACAAGGACATCCTGCAGAGTGTCAGGGAAACTGAGCAACAAGCTCAGAGACGCATCCCATTAAGTGATGAAACTCGACAGAGTCGTCCAAGTCCTTCCCAACCGAGCTCCCCCAGTGCAAATTCAACTCTGGGAAGGAGCTGGTCGGGCATAAAAATCCCACATGGCTCTGATGGAATCGAACCATCTGACCTCAACAGCCGAGTCTCGCGACACTAAACCACTTTAACCACGGAGGTTGTTTTTGTTTTCTTTATTTCACATACTTTAAGCACATGACGCATACCCTTGCAAACTTCAACCATTATCTTACGTATGTAAAAAGAAAGTCTTCTATGCCAGATGTTCCCTTTTCACAAGCTGCCGTTATTGGACGCAGGACCAAGCAACCGTCACTCTGACGGCATCTCACCTTTCCCATGACTACCCCCACACACAGGTCTGTTTAAGTGCAGGGAATCGCGGGCCCTCAGCATTTCAAAGAGAAGTCGACTCCAAACAGGATAGACAATTCGCACACTCGGTCACACAGTGTGGAGGTGGAGGGTGGGGTGGGGAATGGCTGGTGGAAGCGTGAGGGAAACAATACAGCACTAAGGCCTGGTGTCATCGCAATTTATTACATCAGCAACGCGACTTACCACACTTTGAACATGAGAGAGAGAGACACAAGACAATGAAAATGACCATACACTTTAATGACAATACCTGATTGGCTCTAATGCTCAGGAAGTGCAAAAATACAGAAAATACGGCAAATGCGCATAGAATGCATCACATCCCAAGTAAATCTACTATATACAACCACTATGTGTCCGAAACTGTAAATTTTTTAAAAAAAAAAAAAAAAAATCAACGTCAAATAAATGAACAAAAACGACAAACATATGAAACATTATATAAGACATACAATTTAAGAGAAAGCCTAATTCCACACTGGTCTAGGATTTCCCCACCCAATGTGTTCGAATCACCGACAAAATACAAATACTAAATATACAACATGGATATCGCCTTATTATCTTGAGGACTCGTAAATACCCAATAACGTAAAATTATCTTAGATTAGCCTAATCCAAAAAAAAAGTCTTTGCTGCCTTCGTTTATAGCGTCTTAAAGAACTTTGCAAGCAATTTAATATATCCTCATTTCCGTGAAATAATACCAACAAGATCAGGTCTCGTCACATCACTATTACCAATAAAACCACATGTTCCATACGTAAAAACCTCATATTCCTTAACATAACACAAAAAAATTGCATCACCTCTATCCGTCTGAACACAATGACCATACAGCATTACAGAATCTTCTTTTTAAAATACCAGCTCTAGATCATTAACAGTCCCTAACTTCTCATTCTAAATCTTGCTAAGTATCCCCTGTTCCATTTATTGTTATAATGTTTAGGTATTTTTCAGCTGAAAGTAATCTTTAAATGAATTATACCAGCGTATTTACTATTTTCTGTTATATGTGTGTGCCAGTTTTGTTATAAAATCAATAAGCCGCTGTTTTAAATTCATACAAAAACATTTTTTCATTTCCACCCCTTGCATCAACCAATTAATGCCAAACCATTTTCGGTTAAAGCTCTTTGATATCTGATCCCAATATGATTCCCTGTTTCATTTTTCAAGAGCATTTCATTCCCTGTACATAAAGTGTTACTGGTAACCGGTTAGTTTTTTCGCCAGTATCTCAACAAATTAACATAGTTCTTATAAGTTCGGTAATCTGCCTGATTCACCGTAACGACATTTTATTTGAAGAAAGTACAGGTATAATTAAACATCCTTAATGGCATACGTGTGAAACATTTTCCAATGGTTTTTTGTCCTTTAAATCCCCAAATTTCATGCGCCATACGTCAGCATTGGTCAATCTGGAACACTATTCCAAACAAACAATATCATGATCAAGTCCTTCTCAAAGCACGAAGAATTTCAATTACCCCGTTTTTTCCCTTTCGCCTGGGTCGACCATCCTGGTTCAAACTTAATTTTTTGGTAAAATCCATCCAAGTATTTATAATTGTTTGTAACTCTGAACTTCATCTTTACCGTACCACCATACTTCGCTTGCAGATAGACCCTCCTCCTTTGCGGAACACGATAATGCTGGTTTTGTCTAAATTACTGTTAACTGCAATCGATCCTCTTCAGATTTGACAAATTATGTTGTTTTGAGTCCTATTGGAGTATCTGAAAACAAAAATAACATCATCGTCGAATAGTAATAAGAATATTTCAACTGCTCCTAAGTAACTGTATGCCATGTCCTTCCATGTTAGATAACTCTATAGCAAGTTCATTGATAAAAAAAGAAGAATTATTGTGGACTTTAATATCAGCCTTGTTATACACCTCTTGGACAAGAGAAAATATTAAGAATACAAGACATTTGTCGCGAACAAAGCAAAACTGTATCATATATCCCCCTGAAAGCCTGTACAATCTACCGTCAACGCCAAGATATTCATTACTATATCCATAACATATTCTATTGACGAACAAACGCCTTACGAAAATCAACAAATGCTATATGACATTTTGATTTCTTGAAAGAACGCTGACTACTGAATACAATGTAAAATATGATCGTTGAACATAATCCCTTCTGAAACCCTGCTTGATTGTTCATAATTTTTCCTCCCTCTCTGCCCATTGGTTAAGTCATTATTCAAGATGTAATGTATAACAATTTAACCCAGTACACTTGATAACGATACCCCTCTATAATTATCTGGAATATATATGCTCCCTTTTTTGAACAAGTACAATATTGATTTGACCACACATGGAAAATTCCACAATGAATAGTCAGTTAAAAACAAAACTGAACAAGAAATTCTGTTATCAGATTATAAAAATTTCAACATCTCATTGATTATACATCTGGCTGCGCTTATACCACTGTCGATTCCTCTCTTGTAGTTATTGTATCATTAAATAAAGGTTCTTGAGAATATACGTCCTCTACAATCAAATAAGTCCCTCCTGAAAACAGAATTATCAAATATTTAAAAACCCTCTGAAAATGACGTCGCCATCGGTTCAACCGATAATTTGATTGTAGATAAAAGTTTTTTAGCTTTTGATCTTCTTGTTTGACCAAAACACTTTTGGGTCGTTAACAGATGCTTTCAGTTTTACTAATCTAGCAAAATCAAATTTCTTCTTTTATCTTTCATTTAATTAATTAAATCTGCTCTACCTTTAGCGTAACTTGTCTTCGTTCAATAAGGTTTGTTTGAGAACGTCTAGAACATCTGAGGAGGCCCTGAACATGATTTTTTTCATTCATTCACAATTCCAATCAACCAATCCATTAACTTTTTTGTATACCTCCAACCACACGAACCATACACGCAGCAGCTCCATAATAACGCATTCGAAAAAAATCAACACATTCCATTACATCAAAATCCAAAAAATTGTTTGCTCGTTCCATGCTCTCTTTAAACGTATTAGATTCCATTCCTCTCTATATATCTGTGCACATTCCTCACACCACACCAACTTTTTCCTCGCCACGCACTGTTGTCTCTCTTTCCACAACGACTCTCTCCTTTCTCCCCCATCGCATTTTCAACAGCAAGTGCCATGAATACAATTGTTCATTAATCAAAGCTGTCACAGTACCCATGTAGTTTCACCGACACAAAAAAATAATCAATGGTACTGCTTCCTGCGGTGAAAATAATATGTAAAACGCCATGTGAATCCCCTGACAGCAACCTTTAATATTATTAAACCCAGACAGGAAACAAAATCCAACATGATTTACCAAATTCATTAACAGTTTTATCTTTAGAACATCGTAGGAACTTACTTCTTCATCATAAATTCCGTATTCATTAGGGGTGTAAATAATCAACTCTATTTTCAATTTTTCGTTGTTTCATATCCTGCCTAGAATTAAGATCGCCACAAAAAATATCATACATATCTTACTTTTCGAGCAAGTCTGACAGGTGTTTCTTCAAAAATAAGAATGCCATTTTTCATTTCACAGTTATTATAATAAGACTACCTTCAGGGCACATAACCAGCAATGAATAAAACGTCTTTTTTCCATATCAAATAACATTTATCCAATTTCAAAAACATTCAAATTAACGCAGCTTTACTCAACTTGTCATAACAAACTGAAAAGCAGTCCTTTTACCAGCACCAAAACCACCGTAGTGCGTCCTTCGAAGATAATTTCGTTGCAGGCGCATCATATTTTGCATAATCTGAACATATTAATAAATCATAAGTACCAACAAAAAGCTCAGTCCCGCACACGAAATAAATTCACGAACATAATTAATAAAAGAAAATCATTAATTTTACTCAAAAGGCCCACGATTTATAAACAGAAACGATAATCCCGTTGCCGGTTTGATCATGCTTGTCCTTTTTTGCACTGGGCGTGACCCAGATCGCAACGCTCGCCATCGTCACTGTTCACTACCATGGCCACGGGAAATCGAGCGTTCACTGACAGGTAACCTTTCAACTCTGTCTGCTGTCGGTCCTTTACTAACGATCTGCACGGTTGCCCCCCTCCCTCTATTTCCTTCCCCTCCCCCGCACGCCTGTAACTGTCCTCACCCACCACGCGAAGCCGAGGTCGATTTTCCACGCCCACCAATCTCCCTCTCTTTTCTTCCCCTTTTGCCTTTGAGAAAACTCCTAGTGTGTTTCCCTCACTGACGCAGGTTCCCCACTGCTATATAGCGGAGTTTGTTGATGTTCACTGCGTTGTTGGCGTGTTCCCCTCTCTGCCCCTTGGTTCCTTTCCATCGGGCCGGTGGTGTTGTGCTGAGTGTGGTCTGGTCATCCGTGCCTGATCCTTGCCTGTGCCTGCTCGTTTCTGGAGTCGTTTGCCCGATCGTCCATTACCACCTCGCACAAAATAAGCAAAGTCCATCCCTTCTTCCTGTGAAACCATGGCTGCCCTGACGTCTGGTAAGATCGTTTTTCGATCCGGACACCTTCCTGCACTGATCACGACAGTCTTTATTCTTCAACATTCCATCTTGTCCCTCCATTTCTGAGGTTTGATGATCATGGTTTGGGATCACCTTCTCCATCCGATGGGCTCGGACAATATCGTCCTTCAGACCATTTCTTTGGCCATCAACGCTATTCAATGCACGGACAACACTGCACATCACTCGTCATAGTTTTCTCTCGGCGCCTGTTGAGGATGCAAACAGTCGAGATTACCATGCGGAAATTCTTCCAAGCGGACTATTTCAGCATTCAAGTGACTGATTTCCGGTTCGAAAATTTTCAACAGACTCCGATAGTACCTTGTCTCTTCTTTCTGTTTAACGGTGTGGCCGATATAGTTTCTGTGACTCATCATTTATCTGGAGACCAGTGTTTTGACCAGATATGTGTTTGTTTTTCTCCAGCCTATTACAACGTTCATTGTTTCGTCACATTCACATTCACTCTTTCCACTCAGACTTGATGGCAGACAGATCACCTCGAAGCATGCTTAATTCCTGGGCTGTCTGCCGTCCCTCCTCTCTATACGTGAAGAATTTTGTTTGCATTGCAACACTCGCCGCATCGTTTGAATTGTAAGTCACACTGGTTTGTGTGATCGCCAGAGTAGCCAACTTGTCGCTCTTTGTCGTGTCGTGATCTGATCAGTGGGGGCCCGGGGTTCGATAACTATATAGTTGAATAACAGCAAACGACGCAGTGACAACGTGCATACAGAACACAACAATGAAGCCAGCGATGACTTGCACCTGGCGGCATGTGTGGGCGACAGTGTTAGGCTGTCCAACACTGCACTCTCCGTTCACACATACTGGTCGTACGCTTGGAAGGTATTTGCAAACACTTCTTGGACTGTGTATGAAAAACATCTTGACTAGTCACACCTAGCATTTGTTGACAAACAATTCAGGAAGGAGAGCACCACCAACACGTGAAGAACACAAACACATCCGCCACTGTTATGACAGCCCGTTTCCGTTTACATGGCGGACCTTTGTTATCTTTGCTGCACATCTGCTCACGACCTGATCAAAAACACCACTTCTGCTTCTCCCCAGCATCCAAGTCTATCATTTCGGCAGATCCTCCTTCGTCTGTCTTCACGTATCTACACGAATGTCCACTGTAACTCTCCACAGCTCCAATCTATCATTTCGGCATATCCTCGTCTTCACGTATCTACACAATGTCACTGTAAACTTCCCACAGCACCAAGTCTAATCCATTTCGCATATCCTCTCCCTTCACGGTAATCTACACGATGTTCACTGTAACTTCTTCTCCACAGCTCCAAGCCTATCATTTCGCATTTCCTCGTCTCACGTATCTAAACAAATGTCACTCAAAACTTCTCCGACAGCTCCAATTCTATCATTTTCGGCATATCCTCGTCCTCACGTAAAATCTAAACGAATGTCACTGTATCTTCTTCACAAGCTCCAATGTATCATTTCGGCATATCCTCTGTCTTCACGACATCTACAACGAATTTCACTGTAACTTCCTCCACAGCTCCAAGTCTAACATTTCGGCATTTCCTCGTCTTCACTACTAAACAAATGTCACTGTAACTCTCCACAGCTCCAGTCTAACATTTCTCGCATATCCTCTCCTTCACGGTACTAAACTAATGTCACTGTAACTTCTCAAACTCCCAGTCTATCATTTCGGCATAATCCTCGTCTTCACGAATCTAAACGAATGTCACTGTAACGAAATGTCTCACACACTTGATAACCAGTCCGCTTGGACACTGGCTTTGAAGGCGAGCAAAAATAACTCAGGTGTTTGACACATCGCCATCTTTGTTGCACTTCCGAGAGAGAGAGAGAGAGAGAGAGAGAGAAGAGAGAGAGAGAGAGAGGAGAGAGAGCGACAGACAACAGACAGACAACAGACAGACAGAAAGGACAGAACAGAAGAGACAGAGAAGGACAGAGTCAAACAATACATATAAAAACGGGCAGGTAAACAGACAGACCGAAGCAGACAGAGACAGAGAGAGACAGAAAGATATATATATATAATAAAGAGAGAGAG
>CM031629.1:41289445-41291945 GCA_018398815.1 Conus ventricosus | reverse complement strand
CCTCTTTCCTCGTGCCCTATTCCTCGAACTCTACTCACCCTCTCTTCCACTGTCCCTCTGTCTACTTCACTCACCACTTTGGCTTCACAAGGGGAGTATTGTGCATGTTTATGTCTGTATTTTTTGTCGCTGAGGAAGGCATTTTGCCGAAAATTTCTTGTCCTGTTTTGTGTCGTGCATTAAATCGTCGTTACTTCACACTTTGTTTTGTGTGCTCTTCTGCTTTTTTGTCGTGTTTCAGTAACGCCACAGTTTGTTTCATTAGACATCTGCTAAGTCGTAGTCATGAGACCCTCTTCTAAAATTCTCTCATCTTAGTCATTAATTCATTTATCCATCAGCTTTAAATCATGGGCAGTGTGGTCTCGAAACTAGCGGGTGTGGTGTAGCGTATATGGACCAGTCCGCACGCGGTAACATCTCCTTGGTGAAAGTGAACTGGTCTCCCACACTGCACTAAAGACCACACAAACACATACATATTTGTGTGTGCACATTCGGGTGTGAGTGTATATGGATGTGTGCTTATTTATGCTCACAAAGACATCCTCATAGACAGACAAAGAGGTGGAGAGACAGACATCTTCATAGACAGACAAAGAGGTGGAGAGACAGACATCTTCATAGACAGACAAAGAGGTGGAGAGACAGACATCTTCATAGACAGACAAAGAGGCGGAGAGACAGACATCATCATAGACAGACAAAGAGGCGGAGAGACAGACAAAGAGGCGGAGAGACAGACATCCTCATAGACAGACAAAGAGGTGGAGAGACAGACAAAGAGGCGGAGAGACAGACAAAGAGGTGGAGAGACAGACATCCTCATAGACAGACAAAGAGGCGGAGAGACAGACAAAGAGGCGGAGAGACAGACATCCTCATAGACAGACAAAGAGGCGGAGAGACAGACATCCTCATAGACAGACAAAGAGTATGGAGTATGGAGTTCCCCAGGGCTCAGTCTTGGGCCCCATTCTCTTCGTTCTTTATACACAGCCTATCTCTGACATTGTCTCTCATCACGGCATCTCCCACCACTGTTTCTCTGACGACAACCAAATCTACACCTCTGACGATATTTCTCAGCTCCCTTCTATCATTGAACGAACTCAGGCATGTGTTTCTGATATCAAAGCTTGGATGACTGACAACAAACTTCAACTGAACAACGACAAGACCGAACTGATTTTCATAGCATCTAAAAGATTATTGTCTACAAACTGCCTTCCCTCATCTGTCCAACTAGATAATTCAGTCATTCGGACTTCTTCAACTGTCCGTAATCTTGGGATCACACTGGACCAAACTCTATCCTTTCAAAGTCAAATTTCCTCCGTCTGTCGTGCTTGCTATCTGGAACTCCGCCGTATTTCTTCTGTTCGTCATCTTCTCTCGGATGATGCCACTAAAACTCTCATTTCTGCTTTTGTTCTCTCTCGCTTGGATTACTGTAATTCTCTTCTTGCTGGTTGCCCACAGAATCTTCTTGGCAAATTGCAGAAAATTCAAAACAGTGCTGCCCGACTAGTATTGAAACGCTCCAAATTTTCTCACTCGGCTCCCTTGCTTGATTTTCTCTCCACTGGCTCCCAGTTGGCAAAAGAATTGAATACAAGCTTTCTTTGCTTTGCTACAAATCTCTCAATGGTCTAGCCCCATCCTATCTTGCTGATCTTCTGAATACCTATAAACCTCTTAGACAGCTACGTTCTTCCTCTGACACTTCTCCAAATTCCTGGCTTCCGCACTAGGACCCTCGGTGAACGTTCGTTCTCTTCCAGGCCCCCTGTTGTTGGAATAACCTCCCTCTGTCTCTCCGCTCTGCGACTTCCCTCTCTTCCTTCAAGTCTTCTCTTAAGACTACCCTCTTCCAGTCATGACCCTTCCCCTCTTTCTGTCGAAAGCAGATGTACCCTACACCTGGCGTATGTGTGTGTTTGTGTGTGTGTTTGTGTGATTGTGTGCGTGTGTGTGTTTGTGTGTGTGCGTGTTTGTGTGCTCAGCTTAAGCATGTAGAAATGTTGTGTGTGTGCGTCTAGAAGATTGCTTTTTGTTGTTAATCATATTGGTTGTTCCTCTTGATTTATTTATTCTTTATTGTAAGCGCTTAGGGCTTTTAAAGATTAGGCGCAAAAAATGCACATTATTATTATTATTATTATTATTACAAAGAGGCGGAGAGACAGACATCCTCATAGACAGACAAAGAGGCGGAGAGACAGACATCCTCATAGACAGACAAAGAGGCGGAGAGACAGACATCCTCATAGACAAAGAGGCGGAGAGACAGACATCCTCATAGACAGACAAAGAGGTGAGAAGAAAGAGCGAGAGACGAACGAGAGGCGAGCAGCAAGACAGACGGAGAACAGACAAAGAGGCAGAGAGACAGACAAAGAGGCGGGAGAGACAGACAAAGAGGCGGAGAGACAGACACAGATAACGACAGTTATCACGGAGTGGCCACAGTCACAGAAGCGAGAACACCAGGAACGAA
>CM031629.1:41273334-41283334 GCA_018398815.1 Conus ventricosus | reverse complement strand
TCACAAAGACATCCTCATAGACAGACAAAGAGGCGGAGAGACAGACATCCCCATAGACAGACAAAGAGGGGGAGAGACAGACATCCTCATAGACAGACAAAGAGGCGGAGAGACAGACATCCTCATAGACAGACAAAGAGGCGGAGAGACAGACAAAGAGGTGGGGAGACAGACATCCTCATAGACAGACAAAGAGGCGGAGAGACAGACATCCTCATAGACAGACAAAGAGGCGGAGAGACAGACATCCTCATAGACAGACAAAGAGGTGGAGAGACAGACATCCTCATAGACAAAGAGGCGGAGAGACAGACATCCTCATAGACAGACAAAGAGGTGGAGAGACAGACATCCTCATAGACAGACAAAGAGGCGGAGAGACAGACAAAGAGGTGGAGAGACAGACACAGATAAACGGGCAGATTCATTCACGGAGTGGCCACAGTCAGCAGAAGGGCCCGTCAGCACACCGTGGGGAAGGATGGCCGGTTCAATTCTCCATGGGGCGACAGAAGGCCTGTCAGCACACCATGGGGAGGGACGGCCGGTTCAATTCTCCATGGGGCGACAGATGGCCTGTCAGCACACCGTGGGGAAGGACGGCCGGTTCAATTCTCCATGGGGCGACAGATGGCCTGTCAGCACACCGTGGGGAAGGACGGCCGGTTCAATTCTCCATGGGGCGACAGAAGGCCTGTCAGCACACCGTGGGGAAGGACGGCCGGTTCAATTCTCCATGGGGCGACAGGATGAACTCCAAAGAAAAACCATTATGCAAAAAGAAAAAAGATGGAATATTGAGGGAAGCCCCTTTGAGAAGGTCACTGTTTCCAGCAATCAGCCAATGGTGGGGGATAGGGAGATGAAAGGGAAGGGGGAATTATTTCCATCTCCTATTCAACGTTTCTTTACTCAATGGTCTGTTGCCATTTGTTTCTTGAATAACAGGAGACACACACATGCATGTACGCCGGCACGACGCACGTACGCATGCACTCACACACGTACACACAAACATAAACACACACACAGAATATGATTATGAATATGAATGGCATCACCATCATCATCCATCATCATCATCATCATCATCATCATCATTATCATCATCTCATCAGGATACTATTGCTACTACTAGTACTGTTACTACTACTACTACTACGACGACGCGACGACCGACGACGACGACGACGACGACGACGACGACGACGACGACAACGACGACTAGACTACTACTACTGTAGTCAAAAAGAGACTACATTTCATGAAAATTGATACTCTATAATATTGCTTTGAGTTTTGTGATTTGCGTCAACAATCTTCTGCTTTGTTCTTCACTGCACACTCCATGAACAATGTGGTCAATCATTGATGTAATGTATCAATCATTGATGTAATGTATCAATCATTGATGTAATGTATCAATCATTGATGTCATGTATCGATCATTGATGTAATGTATCAATCATTGATGTAATGTATCAATCATTGATGTAATGTATCAATCATTGATGTAATGTATCAATCATTGATGTAATGTATCAATCATTGCTATCATGTGCACACTTCAATGGACTTGCACACTCTCCTTGAACAATGAGGCCAGTCACTGATGTAATGTACACACTTCAGAGGGGTTGTTCACAATGGGGGTCAGTCATTAATGTAATGTACACACTTCAGAGTGGTTGTTTACAATGAGGCCAGAAAATAATGCCATGTACACACTTCAGAGTGATTGTTCATAATGAGGCTAGTCATAATGTAATTTAAGCACTTCAGAGTGGTTGTTCACAATGAGGCCAGTCACTAATGTAATGTACGCACTTCAAAGTGGTTGATTACAATGAGGCCAGTCACTAATGTAATGTACACACTTCAGAGTGGTTGTTCACAATGAGGCCAGTCACTAATGTAATGTACACACTTCAGAGTGGTTGTTCACAATGAGGCCAGTCACTAATGTAATGTACGCATTTCAAAGTGGTTGATTACAATGAGGCCAGTCACTAATGTAGTGTACACACTTCAGAGTGGTTGTTCACAATGAGGCTCGTCACTAATGTAATTTAAGCACTTCAGAGTGGTTATTCACAACGTGGCCAGTCATTTTTGTAATGTAGACGCTTCAAAAGACTATACACCCTCATTTACAATGAAGTTAGTCATTTATATAATGTACAAACTTCAAAGTGATCGCACACTCTCAATGACCAGAGAGCTCAGAGTTAGGTTAATGTACTTTCTTTGAAGAACCATAAACTCTCCCTAAACAATGAGGTCAGTCAGTTAGGTCAATGAACACACTTGAAGGGACTGTAAGTCTCCATGAACAATCAGAGCAGTCACTGATGTAATTTACACAGGAGAAGACATTACCGCCTTTTCTCTCCTGCCCGGAGGACAAGAACACAATATTTCACCTCCCCTCAGGCAAAACTATCTGCAGATCAATTTTTGATCTGCCTTTGTTTGTGACAGTCAGCAAACTGGCCAGAACCAGACAGCTTGCGTACTCCATTCTAACTGGCCAATGAATATTAACATAGTCAGTGACTTGGTATTATACACTCTAATATCAATGTCTTGAAAAGTGACTTAGAATAGTTGTTCAGCAAAGCAGAAGTTCTAGCTGCCTGCTTATTACCAAAAATCATCACAATGATACTGTTCTATTATTTCATTTGCAGTAGACGTTTGAGAACTATTGTTCATGTCAGGAGGGAGGTAGCAGCATTCACACCTGCCTGACCAAAGTGATCACCTGCCCCAGGCAGTCAGGCCTCTGTTACTGTCCTACCATGACACCCCACTTCACAGTGATTGTACACTCTTCATGAACAGTGTCAGTCATTGAGGTATGTGCACACTTCACAGTGATTGTACACTCTTCATGAACAGTGTCAGTCAAAGGTTAATGTGTACGGAAAGCGGATACGGATACGGATGATTTATTCAATATAGGCCACGGCCCCTTATGAAGGGGTGGATTAAACATGTACAAAAAGTGTTTAACATAAACATATCAGGAAAAAAGGAAGGAAACCAGTAACTTAATCAAGAACATGCTACGTTCCGGGGTTAAAAGCTTTATATAAGTACAAGGGAAAGCTTTTTTACATTTTCTTTTGGGTGCAAATATGAGTAAGATGAGTCTAAACAAGGTGGGTGTCGATAATAACTAGGAGGGATGAATTCATCTCTAAGATCCTCAAGGCAGTACACTGCAGTAAAAAATAAAACTTCATTTTCACACGCGTTTTTTACATAATGGACTGGTAAGATCAGATTGGAATTTTGGCCTGAAACGAAAATGATGAACTAAGGTATCCGATTTTCCCAAATCTAACCTTTTGTCACTATAAATTTCAGATGTCTGTCCATTTTCATTGACAAGTAAGTGGGAAATACAGTGTGAGGAGTTATTTTGTCTATACAAATCAAATCTAGTACTATCATTCATGTGAGAAACCCCATTCTTGCCATCTGATATCAACCACCTGGTACGGGGGCGTTCGAATAAAGTCGGTTCATCTCCTACTCCCTGATTTAACCAGGTTTAACCGAAACCCAGTTCTTGTAGTCTAATTCTCATTTTGTGGCCCGGGTTATTTTTCCCCTGGCATCTAGATTAAAACAGCATGTTGTAAGCTTTCTTGGGTAATCTACAATCATTCATTTGTAACAGTTTTAACCAGTACCTAACACATTTAACTGTGGAATTCAAGATATGGTATCTGTTAGTTTCCCCGAAAACCCCAAATCATTGGACGTTTGTATTGAAACACCAAGAAACCTCTTCAGGGCAAATAAATGGACTTTCTCACAATCGACTGCAGCTTTACCAAACCCCAAATTTCAGCACCGTATTGAACAAGGGGTTGTTTTGGGAGTCAAATAATTTCACAAAACTTCGAATGATGATTTCCAAAACCTTGATAGTTTCCTCATTATACACAAACAGCTTTCTTTGCTTTACTTGCAAGATCTTTACAAGCAAAGTTAAAGCTTAATCGGGTTGAAAAATAGATTCCTAAATATTGTATACATTTACGACTGGCATAGTTATTCCGTTATAATTCCCAGTGTTTCTCTGCTCCCAGTACCCACCCTTCTGAATACAATTATATTACTTTTCTGCATATTTATTTTTCAGTTGTAGAGAAGCAGCTGCGCGCCCTAAATTTTTCAACTGTTTTTGTAAACCAATAACTTTTCAGATAACAAAACAACATCGTCTGCTAGAAGAAGTATAAACAGTTCTAAAAGGTCATCCGTAAATTGGGCTCCATGTCTTCCATTATTTATAACTTCAGATGTTAATTCGTTAAAAAAACAAAGAAAAAAGAATAGGAACTACATACGTCACCTTGTTTAACACCACTAGTACACATAATATAATTGTCAATTTCCCTCCACTTCTTACTCTAGATTTTACACAATTATACATACTTACTATACACTTAAATAATTTTCCATGAATACCATTTTTTAACAGAATAGGCCATAAAATGCTTCTATTAATAAAAACAAAAAGCTTTTTCAAATCAATAAAAGCAACATATAGTTTACGATTGAAAGAGAATAATGCTTTTGAATAAACGCCATGGGGTAAACATATGATCAACAGTAGAATAATTACGTAAATCCAGCTTGGTATTCTCCCGAAGATTTTTTTCCTCTACCCATTCCTGTAACCTACGGTTAATGATAGTGCTATAACAACTTACTAGAACATCACAAAGAGAAATGCCTCGGTATTTTATTGGGATTGTTTGCATTTCCTTTCTTGTACAGGGTAATAATAAGGGGATTCTGACCAATTCTCGGGATAAATTCCTTTATCAAATAGAGAGTTGAAAAAGTTACTAAAAAATGCAAAATAGGATCAGATTTAACTACAGTATTCAAGGACTCCCCAAACAATACCATCCGGTCCAGCAGCTTTATGGTGTTTGATTTTCCTCTGGCATACAAAAACGTCTTCTTTGGAAATTGGGCGATTAAAATACATTTCAGTTTCTTCATTGTGTTCACATCGAAAATATACCTCAACACTTGTGTTATTAGTCAGTAGTGTTTTAAAATGGTCGAACCAAGTATCTATACTGATGCTATTTGGAGGCTGATTTTGTTTTAAAGAAAATCTTTTTCACAGTTTTTCCCAAAACTGTTTTGACTATTTACAGATGATAATAATTCCGACATTAAATTTTCATTAAACTTTTTCCTCTTCTCTTTGTAAATGCTTATATTCACGTCTTGCTTTACAATACTCGTGCCCGATCTTCAGGTCATGCAAAACGCAGCGATTTATTCAGCAATCCACAAAACATGTGATTTACAGGCTCTGCCTCCCCCCATCAAACCAGTCTTTTAGGTCTGTCATTTTTCCCATACATCTTACTTTTTTTTTTCATGCATTCCCCAGCTTCCCTTATACATATGTTAAAGTGACACAGTGCTTCGTTAATGTCAAAACCCATTAAGCTGTTTTTTGCAAATGCCTTTTTTATCCTGAAAATTTTGACGTTATATTTCCAGAATACACCTATATAACCCATCATTCCACACATATTTTTCCATGATAAAGCTATTCGATCTAAACTATATTAGGGTTATTATCTTCACGATTGACATGAATTCAACAGGCAAATGGTCTGATTCAATACGTTCACACACGTTCAGCACACACGAATCACTTAAACACGCAAATAATTCACAAGACATCAAAAAATAATCATTAACACTGCACCATTTTCTGACACGTATGTGTAGCGACCTTCAAGGTCGCCATGACACAATCCATTAAGTATACACAAACTACAGCAGTACACATATTCAACAACAACTTACCATAATTATTCAACGATTATCCTGGGAACATCTACCACATTTAATGGATTTACTCGCACATTGCAACTCCAAAAAATTATCATTATCTACTCTCTGACAAACATGTGAAATTTTTAGAAGTTCTGCTGTTCATATCCCACACACAACACATACACGTCATTATAGTCAATATACAATCATTTATGTAATCCCCCAGAAGCGCTATAAAACCCTTTTAGTCTCGAAATAAACATAATACGGGGAACCCTCAGGAGGTACATAGGAATAAAATATAGAACATCTTTGTCCGGATCAAACAAGTCCTTTTTAATACGAAATGCACCACAGTTTCGAGATTTGATATGAAACTTGTTTTAACATATGGTAAAAAGTCATTTCTAATCAGACATACTAACCACCAGATCGCCCTCCCTGAGTCGTAAATTTTACTGCAGGAACACAACTGTTGAAAATCCAGCAAAATATGTTAGAATTAAATTCCTCAAGAAAATGTTTCTACTAGAAATGAAATCAAAAGAGCAAACATACGAAACAAAATCCTTATCATTAAGTTTAGATAATAGACCATTAATGTTCCAGTGCAGAAAGGAAACGGCGCGTTTTTCTTTATTGCCAGTAACAGAATTCAAAACATTATTATGCAATCGATCACTCGGCAACGTTTCATCTTTTCCAGCCACTGAAACAGGCTCTCTTCCAGAATCAGTTCAGCACACGGGAAACCACAGCACGCCCCCTCAACGACAGAATCACAGTTCACGTTGTCATTCAAAAACACGTGCGGGCTTCGTGTCACTCACAAGCCAAACCCCGGGGATGACACCGGTGTCACGTCACCTGTTGCCTCCTGGCTGAAATTCTCCGCGGAGGAGATGTTACCCAGGGACCGGCCGTCTACCTATCTGGCTTCTTACCAGTCTCTCCACGTTGTCCACAGAGAACTTTTTGCCGTCGATTAAAAGGTTTGTCATAGATCATTGTCACTCTCGTTCCTTCTGTCGTGCTTTCTTCAGGTGGGGCGTCAGTCTTCGTCGAATGTCTCTCACACCTTGGAGAAGTCCTCGTTTTTATGAAGACATTCTGTCCTCGGAGATTACGTTGGATTTCAGAATGTCCACTTTCTGTTTATAGAACGTACATCGTGCGATGACTGGCGAGTCCTGCTTCCCGTTCAGTCATGTGCCTGGGCAAACTCGATGGTGTCTGTCAGCCAAGCTTGTCGGGAATAGGTCATGGACATTCCTTCGCAATGGCGTTGGTTTCATTTTCTTTTTCGAGGAAGTCCATTTGAAAAAGAAATTTTTACGTTTAGAACGCCCCTCCAAATCGTCGATCTTCTTGTCGCATTCAGTCACTTCTTCATCAGATCGATGTTGCCGTTTTCATTCCTGGTTTTCTTTCTTCAGCTCACTAATCTCTTCTTTCAGTGCCCTAAAATTTTTTTTTGCATAGCCAAATTAATGTCAAAGCAAGTCACGGATTTCCTTCTTTACATCATCCATCTTTGCGTTCATTTGATCGCCTATCGTTTTTCATGGTCGCCACAACATCAGTCAGGGTCAGATTCAGGGCTGGGGGGTCACAGAGGCGGGGAATCAGCCAGGTTTTCCATGCTGACTCTGCGACTTGCTCCTGCACTGGTCAACCGGACTGTCGTGTAAATGCTCTTTCCTGGAAGAGGGTTGGGTCCTGGATTACTCTCTATGTCCCCACAGCGCAGGAGCAAACTCCCCAGAACAAATAGGAGAGGAGCAATCCAAAGGTGACACCGTCTCCTCCCGTGCAAGTCTACAATGGCGACACGCATTTCCAGCTTGCCTCTTGCCCTTTTGGGTTTTGAAATTAATGTATACTGCCAAAAAGCAGCCACACACGCATTCTAAAGTCTGTTGCCGCCGACGGCATTTGGGACTTCACTACAGTTACTGCCAGACACAAACACTGGAAAACGTCACTGCACCACTGTACTACTGATTCAAACCGAGAGAATATGCAACACGTCTGGGGCACATGAACACTGATTACTTCCCCAGGTTAATGTGTACACTTCACAGTGATTGTACACTCTTCATGAACAGTGCAGTGAAAGGGTTTAAAGTGAACACTTCCCAAAATGATTGTACACTCTTCATGAACAATACCCGTCTGTCACGAGTTTGTCACGAGGCCTATGACGATTGACCCATCTAGGGTGGTGGAATTATTCATTTTTTATTGTCGTTGTTTTTGTCGTGTATCCGTCCTTATGTGGCTTGTGGTGTGTTTGCACCTTAATGTCGTTCACTCAGGTTAGGTTTAAATTTCTCTCTCTCTCTCTCTCTCTCTCTCTCTCTCTCTAATTCCACTGCCCATGCAATTCATCCTGCAGGTTCACGGTGGGTGGTACCTTTCGCTTGAACTGGGTGCTCTATTGGCCTCTCACCAGTCTTTTTACCTGCCCACGTGCCGCATTTCCTCTCAGGCTTGAGATATTCTCACAGTGACGTAGGGTGGCATGTTAGCTGCCCTCGGTGGTTAGGTTTTCTCTTCACTTTAGCGGAAGATGTCCCTGGGGGCGCCTGCCCGGTTCTGGTTTTTCACCACGTCGTCGAAGGTACGGTCGGTACCTTCATTCCTACAGTGTGGCCCGTAGGGGACATCACGTCATCTCTTTTCCGCACCTGCTCTGCTGTCCCCTCGGACTGGACAGAGGGGAGAGAGGGCGCTTGGCCCGCCACTTTTGGGTCACCCCACGGGTAGCTGGTAAGCATTCATTTCGTGGTTTGTTTTGTTTTTTTTGTTGTTAGCCGGCTAATTCTTCTCTTCTGCGCAATTTCTTTTGGTTTTCAAAATTATAAAGAAATATTTGTTTGAGACCACTTTTTCTGGTTTAATTCAATTTTAACCTGGCCAGTCAAAAATTATGTCCAAAAGTCTTTCTCCTTTTTATGCATCTGGTGATGCGGTAGTCGGTGGGGATGGGAGAGAACCTGGTGATTCAGGGTTGGTACTTGCTTGGTCTCGCTTGTCCGCCCCTGTCACAATTACCGGTCTCTTATTCTTCGGCCACTGTCTGTTTGTGTGTGCAAGGGAACGAGTTTTATGTTTGCGAGCGTGCGTACGCATGATTAGTCGTTTGAATGCATGGTTGGAGAATTGTGTCATTTTTGAAATGTTGCTATAAAATGTGGGGATAATTGTGCCATTGAATTATTATTATTTGCAAATGCGGTGGCAATTATAAAGCAATGGTTGCTGTATTAGTTCAGTTCCAAAGAAAGGAAAATGTTGAACGTGAGTGAGGGAAGGATGAAGATATAATTGCTATTCGTTTGTTTAGCCTGTTAATGTAATCTCTTACCTGCTTCGTGTGAGGAGACCTTTAGCGAACATCCTCATTTGGTTTGTTTACTGTGTTATGCTCAAGTCTGTTGAGCTGGTGTTACTAATGTATTCAGCAAACACCTCCCTCGCCCACCATGCGAGTGGCTGTTAGGATTAAGCAGCAAAATTTCAGACCGTACTGACTGCGGGGTTTCAGTACCCTTTCTTCTTTCCTTCCAGTTCCGTTTTCTCTCCCCCCGGGGGCTTCACCCGAAGCTTGCGCTGTTGGGGCCACGCAGTGTGAGGAGCACGTGGACCTTGCTGGATGGTCCTGGCCCTGTCCGGGACTTTCTGCGATGGCGCCTCGTCCCACGGGAGGCATTCTCCACTGCCCTCGGACTTTCTACAGCGCATTCGACCAGTGTGGTTAGCTCTGTGTCGTGCGGTTTGGGGTTGTGTATGTGTCGGGGGTGTCGGCATTGAGAGACTTGTTCGGGGACAGACCCGGTTTGGGGCACCTTGTTCGACACGGCGCTCTCGGGGGGACTTTGGAGAGACAGTGGTGAGGGGGTAACCCCATGAAGCACAAAAAAGGAACCTGAGTCGGAAATGCTGATTATGATTATGGTTATGTTGTGTGTGTTGAAATGCTTAATTGTGATTGTGCATGTTGTGTGTGTTGGAATGCTTATTTGTGACTATGTGTGTGTTGGTGTGAATAAATGGTGTATTGTATTGTAATCTTTCTTGTGTGGTCTCTTGCAGGGCGTGTGAGGTCAGTCACTCCTTTCACTCCCATCTAGACCGATCCTGTCAGGGCAGACCTCCAGGGGTCGGTCGT
>CM031629.1:41245834-41268334 GCA_018398815.1 Conus ventricosus | reverse complement strand
TCACATCCACTGTAGAAACCCCATCTATCGTTGTATAATACACACTTCAGCTTCCTTACAACAAACTATTCTGTCTGTTACATAATACACACTGCCCACTCTTGGAACCTAATCTATCGGTTGTAAAATACACGTTCCTCTTCTAACCAAACTCATTCTGTCTTTTTAAAGAATACGCATTTTATCCACTGTAGAAACCTCATCCCTTTTGTCAAAAAATAAACGTCTTTTCACTTTGGTAACCTCGTCTTCCTGTTAAAATAATGCTCATTGCACCCCTTAAAAACAAATCAGTCTGTTCAATAATCATAAGACTTATTGATTTTCCATGTTATACATCTCAAACCACATCCATCTGTCAGAAATTAAACTTCCATCTACTTTGGTACCTCGTCTTTCTGTTGCATACTATTATTTCATCCTTTTTAAAAACTGATAAATCTGTTCAATGATACAAAAGGGACTTATTTGTACCCACTTGATACATCCAAACCTAATCTATCTGTTACATAATACTCATCGCCCCCCACTTTAGAAATCTCATCTATCTTTTACATAATGTGTATCTGTCTCCACTCTAGAAGCGTCATCTATCTGTGACAAAATTTACTCATTGTATCCACTTTAGAAACGCATCTATCTGCTACATTTTACTTACTGTATCCACTTTAGAAACTCATCTATCTGTTACATATTACTTATTGTATCCACTTTAGAAACGTAAATCGGTCTGTTACATATTACTTTTGTATCCATTTTAGAAACGTCATCTGTCTTTTTACATCTTACTTATTGCATCCACTTTAGAAACGTCAATAATCTTTTACATATTACTTATTGTATTCACTTTAGAAACCTCATCTATCTGTTACATGTTTCTTATTGCATCCACTTTGGGAGACCTCCATCTATCTGTTGCATATTACATATTGAAATCCACTTTAGAAACGTATCTGTCTGCTACATAATACATATTGCTTTCCACTTTAGAAACCTCACCTATCTGTTACAAATTATTTGTTGCATCCACTTTAGAAACCTCATATACCTGTTGCATATTACTTATTGTATCCACTTTAGAAACGTCATCTGTCTGTTACATATTACTTATTGTATCCACTATAGAAACCTCATCTATCTGTTACATATTACTTATTGTATCCACTTTAGAAACCTCATCTATCTGTTACTTTATTACTCATTGTATCCCTTAAGAAACGTCATCTATCTGTTACATATTACTCATTGTGTCCACTTTAAAACGTCATCTGTCTATTACATAATACATATTGTATCCACTTTGAAACCTTATCTATCTGAAACACAATACTTATTGTGTCCCTTTAAAAATCTCATCATCTTTACATAAAATATTTTGATCCGTTTTAGAATCTTCTCCATCTGTTACACAATATATATATATATTATTTTGGCCACGAGTGCTGGTGCGGCAGTGGGAGAGTTTTTCCTTGTGTTATATATATATTTTAAACCAATATATATTTTATAAAATATATATATATATATATATATTTTATATATATATATAATATATATATATATATAATATATATATATATATAATAATATATATATGGTTTAAAATAAAGGGTTTATAACCCTGGGTAGGCTGGACACCACTCAGTGATGTGGGGGTGCACTGCTGATCCAGAAAATGGGGCCCGTCACAACGCACCCAAAAAAATTTAAAGCAGGCACACCAACACACACTCTTCATGTTTTTGTTTATAAAAAGAAGCTTTCGCCTTTTATTTAGGCTTCGTCAGCATCTGCAACAAAAAAGTTAGTATAGCACACTCCCACCCACCCAACCACGCACCCACAGAACAACCATACACCCCCCCCACAACACACACACACACACACACACTCACAACATACTATATCATATTATCATGTCTCCCCCAGGTTTGACTCTAAAAGCTGAGCCCACTAAACAGTTAAAAGACATCTCCCCCCCCCCCCCCCACTCACCCACTCTATGCTACCCTCTCTATCCTTATTTTCACACCACACACACACACACACACACACACACACACACACAAAATATATATTATATATATATATTTATTATATATATATATATATATTAATTATATAATGATTAAAAGCAAATCTTAAACCCGGGGCGACAAACTTGTTTCGAGGTCCTTCCTTCTTCAGATCCCGTGCCAAAACCCTGCTACTGACCTCAAAATTTTATATATATGTTTTGGATTTTGAGCTGTGGTTCAGTTGGGTAAGTGTTGCACGTGTTGTGCAAGGGGGGGGGGCCCTGTTAAGGTTGTAAGGCTTTCTTTATTGGGTTTACTGTATGGGGGGGGGGGGGGGGGGGGGGGGGGGGGGGGGCTTCGGGTTGCTATTTATACTTGTGATAAAATTCCTTTTGTGCTGCAACTGCTGATTTCACTCTTGTGTTCAGGTTGCCATTAGGTTGGGCCCGGATCAACCCCTTTCTGTCGTGCACTTCCATTCTTGTGCATTATTGTAGCTGCTGCTTTTCTGTTTTCCAGTGATGTTAAATCGTATTGGGTTTTTAAGATCCCTATATGTTTACTTAATTTTTTGGTGTTTGTATTTTTCATACTTGAAAGATTGCTTGTGTTTGCGTACCTAGCTTTGGGAAATTTGTTTTCTGTAATCCCTATGTATGTCTTTTTGCTTTCTTTTCGTTGTCACAGTGGTTTGGGAACGATGTTATCAGAGAGCATTGGTTGTTTAGAGGGCATTGGGCCTTTGATTGTGCAGTTGAAAGTTTTCCGTTTGTCACCCTCATTTTTGACGTTGGTTTTTTTTTGTTTGAAGCATCAATTACTTTTAAGATTTGGCATACAGAATAAGATGTTTGATAGTGTTCCTATTGAATTTTTGAAAAATTTATGGTCTTTCTAGACAATTCTGTTAAATATTTGAAAAAATTCTTTGCCCATGTTGGTTTTCACTCTACCATCATATGGTGGTTATTACAGTTATTTCCTCTTTCCGTTTTTCTTTCCTTTCTTCCCGTGGTACTTTCAGGTTCATATTTCAACTTGTAGTTGTATCCACTTTTCAACAGTGCTTCTTGGTAGTCTGTTGCGCATCGTTGAACATTTCTTCATTGCAGGAAAGGTTGGATAACCCCTTGTTTATCCCTTGTGGGATAGTTTTTATGATTGCTGGTGGGTGGTTACTCATGGCATTTACATATAATGGTTTATCAAATTGGGTTTTTTGTTTTGGTCTGTATTGGTTTTTGTTTAAATCTAGTGTTACATCTAAGTAGTTGACTACTTTTTTTTGGCTTCTATAGTAATTTTTAAGTTTTGGTTTTGGGAACAACCTACACAGTTCTTTCTTTTTATTCTCTACCTCTCAGGTGTATTGTCCCCGTGCTGCCAATCCGTCATCTCTGTACAGCCCAACTTTATGCCAAGTAGTTTGTGCATTTTTGACAATAGCAACAGGCCCACTATCTCGCATGTTTCTGCACCATCGAATGAACCCATTGTGACGTCAAAAGTGGAATTCGAATCTGCTTTTTTCATGTAAGGCTCCTTTTTATTATACAACAGTGTTTTTTTGTGTGGGAAAATGATTTCCAATTCCAAATTTGATATCTCAGTATAAATTTGGTAGTGAATTCCAAAGCTTTCCTGAGCAGTTCTTCATTGATGGATGGGGAAAAATCCACAATGTCGAATGCGATAAAGGTTTTTCTGTTTTGTTTGTTTAGTTTTTTGGGCCATTGCACCCCCTCATTTGTATTTTTCCAAAGGTTCAGTTCAAGATTTGATTTGCATCAGCTACTATTTTTCTAGTATTTGCTTGCTTACTCTTCCTAGTTCGACTTTGTGGGGTTGATCAGTTACATGAGGGGCTGTTTTGGAAATTAGTTTTGGTCCTTGAGTGTTATAAACGCTTCTCTTTTTGCTGTGGTTTCTATCCTGTCATTTTAGTTCTATGCGTTCCACCAGTTTCTTTCTTCTTCTCTGATGATAGTACATGTTTTCTCTTCAGCTTCTTGTAGTTCTTTTGGATGTTTTTACTGAGGAGCTGCTCGTAATCTTTTACTTTCCCTTTGTAAAGTTACTAGTTTTGTCTGCTTTAACAAATATTCTTTTTTCATGCATTATATCTTTTATATTGCACTCAGAGATTTTGGAAGTTGTTTATTTATTTTCCTAAATTTGATGGTGGAAATCATGCTTTTTATCTTTCCTCAAAACTCCTCATCTCTTCAATAACTGGTGGGGATCTCCATGAGTTGATTCCATATGTTTCTGTCTTTTCCTGCTGTGCTTTAGGATTAAGGTAAAAGAAAGCCCTCCATCTTAAATTGCGTACAAATTTTTCCGTTTTTTCAATTAGCCTTTTTGTGTACTCTCTGGTGTGCATAGGGGATATTCTTGGTTGATAGGTTTAAAATTTACTTTCTCCATTTTTTTTTTCCAAAAAAAGTGCTAGCCAGGTTTAAAGTGCTCGACGTGTGGAGCTGTTTCTCTAGCTGGTAATATATTTTTCCGGCTTTTTCTTTGGAAAAGTGCTCAACCATGCGGGAGCACTAAAATAATGATTAAAAGCAAATCTTAAAAAACCCCGGGACGACAAACTTGTTTCGAGGTCCTTCCCCTCTTCAGATCCCGTGCCAATCCCTGCTACTGACCTCAATTGTATTATATGGTTTTGGGTTGTTGGGGCTGTGGTTCAGTTGGGTTTTTGTTGCACGTGTTGTGCAAGGGGGGGGGGGGGGGGGGGGGGGGGGGCCTGTTAAGGTTGTAAGGCTTTCTTTATTGGGTATTACTGTATGGGGGGGTCCTATCAGGGTGCTATTTTATTCTTGTTGATAAAAATTTCCTTTTGTGCCTGCAACTGTCTATGATTTTTAACTTTTGGTTCAATGTTGCCATACTAGGTTTGCACCCGGATCCCAAATTTTCTGTCGTGCACAAATTTTCATCTCTTTGTGCTATTATTGTATGCTGGGGTGCTTTTCGATTATTTTCCATGTGATGTTAAAATCTGTATTTGTTTTCTTAAGATCCCATATGTGTTTACTTAATTCTGTTTGGTGTTTGTATTTTTCATACTGAAAAATTGCTTGTGATTGGCGTACCTAGCTTGAATTTGTTTTCTGTAATCCCTATGTATGTCTCTTTGCGCTTTCGTTGTCACAGTGGCTTGGTATACGATGTTATCAGAGAGACATTGGTTTTTTCAGAGGGCATTGTCCTTGAATTGTGCAGTTGCAAGTTTTCCGTTTGTCACCCTCATTTTTGACGTTGGTTTTCTTTTTGTTTGAAGCATCAATTACTTTTTTAAAATTTTGGCATACAAGAATAAGATAGTTTGATAGTGTTCTATTGAATATTTGAAAAGTTTATGGTCTTTCCCAGAACAATTCTGTTAATATTTTGAAAAATTCTTTGCCCAAAGTTGGTTTTCACTCTACCATCATATGGTGGGTTATACCAGGGTTATTTTCTCTTTTCTGTTTTTCTTCCTGCTTCCAGTGGTACTTTCAGGTTCATATTTCAACTTGTAGTTGTATCCACTTTTCAACAGTGCTTCTTGGTAGTCTGTTGCTGCATCGTTGAACATTTCTTCATTGCAGGAAAGGGTTTGGGTAACCTCTTGTTTATCCCTTGTGGTATAGTTTTTTATGATTGCTGGTGGGTGGGTTTCTCATGGCATTTACATATAATGGTTTTCATGGTTTTTTGTTGGTTGTTTGTTTTTGTTAAATCGTTTTTACATCTAAGGGTTTTATTTTTTTTGTTGGCTTCTATATTTTTTAATTGTGGTTTTGGAACAACCCCAAGTTTTTTATATATATTATTGTTTATATATTTTAATATACCAGTTTAAAATAGGATTTAAAATGAAGAATTAAAACCCACAAGTGTTTCATTTTAACTGTATGTCGGGTCCCTTACATTTGTACATTTTTTAAAGTTCGAGTGGCTTTTTAATCGATTTTATTTTATATTATAATATATATATATATATTTTATATAATATATATTAATAGTATATAATAATAATTTTATCCACTTCAGAAATGTAAACATCTTACTTGTTCTTTTTTTAAACTCTTTTAACGAAACCCATGTTTTCTCTCACATAGCACACTTGATCCATTTTAGAAACTTCATCTGTGTGGTTCTTAATACATATTTGTTTTCGATGTAGGTTCCTGATCTGAGTGTCCTTCTGGCCCATACCACTGTGCCCCATACGTTGGTTTCAGACAGGATCATGGAAAGCAACCAGCCACCACCGGTAGTGTGTTGTTGTTGTTGCTGCTGCTGTGCTGTTATTGTTGTTGTTGTTGCTGTTGTTGTTGTTGTTGCTCCTGTCTTATATCTTCATCATCATCATCTCATTCATCATCATCATCATCATCATCATCATCATCATCTTCTTTCTTCTTCTTCTTTTCTTCTTCTTCTTCTTCTTCTTCTTCTTCTTCTTCTTCTTCTTGTGTTGTATGAAGCACAGGTAGGTGTGCGTGCGCGCGCGCGTGTTTTGTGTGTGTGTGTGTGTGTGTGTGTGTGTGTGTGTGTGTGTGTGGTGTGTGTGTGTGTGTGTGTGTGTGCCCATGTTTCCCTGCATGCATGGGTGCATGTGTTATGCTCTCTATCTGTCTTCTGTCTCTGTCTGTCGTGTGTCTGTCTGTATGCATGTATGCTTTGCATGTCTCTCTTCTCTCTCTCTCTCTCTTCTCCTCTCTCTCTCTCTCTCTCTCTCTCTTTTTTCTCTCTCTTTTCCCGCTTCTCTTTCTCTATCTCTCTCCATCTCTCTCTCTTCTCTCTCTCTCTTCTCTCTCTCTCTCTCTCTCTTCCCTCTCTCTCTCTCTCTCTGTCTCTCTTCGGTAGCTTCCTTTGTTGTCAGCAACCAAGATCCCTTTTTACTATTGCATAATTTTCAAAAAGATTTCCTCAACATCCCTGTGGAGGGACTCCCATCTACCTAGAACTGGTGCTGAACGCAGCATTCGTTTTAATGCCACTCCTTTTTCAAAATTGAAGGCCGAGGCAATCACACTGTGATCGTTCTCAGACTGACGACTACTGGCCAACCCCCTGAAACTCCAGTTCAAAATCACTGCACTGTGTTCTGGCAGAAAATGTCCCCCTCAAAATCACTGCACTGTGTTCTGGCAGAAATGTCCGCCTCAAAATCACTGCACTGTGTTCTGGAGAAATGTCCGCCTCAAAATCACTGCACTGTGTTCTGGCAGAAATGTCCGCCTCAAAATCACTGCACTGTGTTCGGGCCCGAATGTCCGCCCCCAAAATCACTGCACTGTGTTCGGGCGGGAAATGCCCGCCTCAAAATCACTGACTGTTTTTGTGGCAGAAATGTCCGCCTCAAGTGAACCGAGACAACAAGAGCAGAAAAACACGGGACTGGACAAAGATGAAAAGGCAAATAAACCTTCACATTCTTTCGCCCCCTTCTGGTTTGTTGTTCCCCACCACGCCCTGTTTGTTTTATTACTCCCGACAACGCCAAAAATGATGAAGTGTTTGTGTGGACACGTTTTCACACGAAAACCATCCTCCCATCCCTGCAGATATGATTCCTAGTGCACTTGTGACAGTGGGGTAGACTGCATCAAAAACCCTCCAACGCAGAAACACAAGCAGCGACGGGTCATTCATGGCGAACAGAAAGACTCGACAAATCTTTCAGTGCGGAATCGTGTGAGGCAGAGAAGGGCATACGGGGAAAACATGGATATGTGTGGGACAAATTCTGAGGTGGGGTTCCATCACGATTGTGAAGCATATGTATCACTGCAAACTACACTACTCCGAAAAATTGGCTTGGAAATTCTGGCATGGTTGAGCACTGTATACGTTGGAGGTATTACTTTGATGATCCCTCGCAGCTCTTTGGATGTTTTAGGAGCTACGCGCTTTGGATTGTCAGTGAGGACAAGAGTTGTGGCCTTTAAAGAACGCTCTTATTGGGACAGAATGCCTCTGTAAAAAGGGAAATTCTAATTTGGAATAATTAGAAATTTTATGAGTTTGATTTTTCTCATAGAAAATCTGTTTATCTATCCCTCCCCACTCTCTCTCTCTCTCTCTCTCTCTCTCTCTCTTCTCTCTCTCTCTCTCTCTCTCTCTCTTCTTTTCTTCATATTTTATATATTTTATATATATATATATATTATTATTATATATCTGTGTGGTGTGTGTGTTTTGTGTGTGTGTGTGTGTGTGTTGTGTGTGTGTGTGGGGTGTGTGTGTGTGTGTGTGTGTGTGTGGTGTGTTGTAAAACGTTTGGGCCTGTATATTTTTTGTGACTGAAAGGCTTTCTCTCGGAAAAAAAACGTATCATTTTTGTGATTAAACAAAAAAAAAGGGATTTTTTTTCATTGGAAAATTTAAGGTAATTGGTGTCTGTGAACCCAGCATGGATTTTTGGGTTTATGTGAGGTAAATTGGTGTTTGTGCGCCCTGAAAAGAAGTTTGTAAAATGGGCGAATAATTTGAGGTTAGTCTGACTTAGACATATTTATACGAGAACAATGTTATCACTTTGTTCAAATGGAAAACAATCATTCGGGTTTGTTGTAGAAAAAAACATATTGCGAAAAGAAAAAAAAAAAAGAAATTTTTTAAAGAGAAAAAACTCTCACGCCAAAGAAGTGGTGGTTAGTGGAAAGTTTTTTTTTTCTTTCTTTTTTTTTTTTTTTTTTCCCACGAGGAAATGTTAATCGTATGCTAGTCTGCTGTATCGAAAGAAAGGAGTCAGATGTGTCGTTGCATGCTGGGCGTATGACTGTCTCTGTGTGCATGTAAGTGTGTGCATGGGTACAGTCATGTGACAGAAGTGACCCCGACTTGGGCATGTCTTGTATTTGCAAGGATCTCTTTCTTCCTTTCAAAACATCTCCCTACCTTCCCCCCCATAAGCGCCTATCTAGTTGCATACATTCATTTTCTATTCTGCTGGTGTCTGTGTGTGTGGGGGGGGGGGGGGGGGGGGTAGTTGTGTCCTGATAATGTGTGTTTTCTCCCTTTTGACGTTTTTGTCTTTTCGCTGCCTTCTTTTTTCTTTACACATGACCACGTGATGACTGAATGTGATCGGTTTGATTGATTTTGCTTTTCTGTTGCATTTCTTTTTTTTTTCACCATTAAACACGTGATGACATGAATTTGTGATCAGGTTTGATTGATTTTTGCTTTTCTGTTGCATTTCTTTTTTGTTTCACCATTGACCATGTGATGACATGAATGTGTTTCAGGTTTGATTGATTTTGGTTTTTGTTGCTTTTCTTTTTTGTTTCACCATGAGATGTCTTTTTGGGTTTCCCCCCTTTTTTTAATTTGCTGCTGGTCTGAAGTAGTATTTTGATGGTGTGAGTTTGTACCCAGCTCCTATTGGGGTTTTGCTTTTTTATGATTATTTTGCTGGTTTACCGCTGAATCTTTAGTACTTTAATTACACTTAGTTTTCTTTACTGTGGTCAATAGCTACTTATTATTTTGGGGGTTTACCGCTGAATCTTTAGTACTTTAATTACACTTAGTTTTCTTTACTGTGGTCAATAGTACTTATTTTTTTGTGGTTCCCGCTGAATCTTTAGTACTTTAATTACACTTAGTTTTCTTTACTGTGGTCAATAATACTTATTATTTTGTGGTTTACCGCTGAATCTTTAGTACTTTAATTACACTTAGTTTTCTTTACTGTGGTCAATAGTACTTATTATTTTGCTGGTTTACCGCTGAATCTTAAGTACTTTAATTACTTAGTTTTCTTTACTGTGGTCAATAGCTACTTATTATTTTGCTGGTTTACCGCTGAATCTTTAGTACTTTAATTACACTTAGTTTTCTTTGCTGTGGTCAATAGCTGTACTATTCCGGAGTGTTTCTCAAACAAAAAATTTCCGTTTGTATTCCTTTCTCTTTTTTCGTTCAAATGTTCTTACTTCATTAGCCATAATAGTGTTTTAAGCCAGAGTTTTATCGAGTCAGTGTTTTTTTTTTGCTTTGTTTTTTTCTTCTTTTCTTTTCTCAATGGTTTTCTTGCTTCTAAGACCATCATGGAGTCACCCATCATGGAGTCACACCATCATGGAGTCACACCATCATGGAGTCACACCATCATGGAGTCACACCATCATGGAGTCACACCATCATGGAGTCACCATCATGGAGTCAACCATCATGGAGTCACACCATCATGGAGTCACACCATCAGGAGTCACACCATCATGGAGTCATACCATCATGGAGTCACCCATCATGGAGTCTAACTTGGTTTGGACAGTAAAAGATCACTAATTCATCACTCAATGTGAGGTCGAAACGGCTATTCAATGTGTGTTTGGCACAAGGCCAACCCTTGTTTGGACAGTTTAAAAAATCACTAATTACATCACTCAATGTGAAGATCGAGCGGTCATTCAATGTGTGTTTGGCACAAGGCCAACACCTTGGTTTGGACAGTAAAAGACTCACTAATTACATCACTAATGTGAAGAATCGAGCGGCTCATTCAATGTGGTTTGGCACAAGGCCAACACCTTGGTTTGGACAGTAAAAGGGCTCACTAATTACATCACTCAATGTGGGAAAATCGAGCGGCTCATTCAATGTGTATTTGGCACCAAGGCCAACACCCTTGGTTTGGACAGTAAAAGACTCACTAATTACATCACTCAATGTGAAGATCGAGCAGCTCATTCAATGTGTATTTGGCACAAGGCCAACACCTTGGTTTTGGGGCGGTGGAAGACTCGTCATTACATCACTCAATCTGAAGATCGAGCGGCTCGTTTCTCTCGAGAAAGAGAGACAACATCCATCAGCGTTAAAGCAAAAGAGACTAAGATCTGAAGACAGGGAAAAGGAAAACAGAAAGAAAAGGACAGAGAACTTACATTACAGGACACTGAGGGGAAAAAGAACAAGAGAGGGCAGGAAAAAGAGAAGGGCGGCAACCATGCCTTGCATTGCAGGGAAAGACTCTTAAATTACAGAAAGAAGAAAACGAACAAATCCTTGGACTGAAACAAATGGAAATGGAGGAAAAGCACAGGAAGAGAATTCAGTGTCTCCCAAATGCAGAAATTTAGATGATCTTAAGAAACCCAGAAATCAGCCTCTGATGGATTCTGAGGACTCTAAGTTTGATTTCTGCTCCCTCAAGGACCTCCAGTCAAACATCTTAATCCCAAGATCCCGTTTTTGATGAGTCTAAAGATGAGATTGACGCTTTCTGTATCGCTTTTACTCTCACGCCAATACGTGTGGTGCCCTCCCCCCCCCCCCCCCCCTCTCCACCTCCCAAAAGGGTCTTGCCCCCCCTGCGTCCCTTTTCAAAGTAAATGCCTTGCTCTTTTACCATTCTTTAGCCACTAAAGAATTGCTCCTGGGAGGATTAAAATCAAAACTTTCTAAAAAGGTTTCAATGTGCCACTGAGGGATTCCGAGAAAAATTCCGATACATGTGTCCCGGGGAAACATGAATCTTTTTTGCCTTTTTGAAAATGACTCTTTTTAATTGATGTCTCGTATTGTCCAGTACCAAGAAGATTTTCATCCCTTTATTTAACTTGTTCTCCAGGAACACATTTTGCAGAGTGTCTCCAAAGAACTCGCTGTTTTTTAAGGACTGATCTATTGAGAGTGCTGAAGAAATGTGCGTCTTGCTGATCAGTGTAAAATTTGTAAACTGGAAAAGCAGGCCCAGGCAAACAACAACAACAACAGAAAAAACAACAAAACATAAGGGTTCCATTTTTTAAGCAAGCGTGGGCAGCCAGCTATACTTTCAATGCGGTTGGGGAAATTTTTAATTGTTCGGGGGTCTGTGGTCCAACAATCGTGCGTCTTCCTGCTCGGGCTACTCACGTCAGCCGCTTACAGGCCTTCTGACTTAACACAGCGTGCATTACAGTACACCTTATCAGCAGAGAGGTGCTTTTCTGCATTCACCTCATTGTGATCATGGATTAGCCGTGGTCATGGTTATGATCGTGGTCGTGGCTGTGGCTTCAGTCAAAGGTCTGAGAATGTCAACAGTGATTCTCATTGTTGGTTTTGTGGCTGTCAGGGTTTACTACGTGAGTGTCCGTACAGTCTTAAGCCTTCAGCTGTTTCTAAAGGGCCCTTTTCCTAAAAGAGAGGCAGCTATTGTTTTGGTCTCTATGTTCTCACGGATGGTTTCTTTATTGAGCCTTGCTCTGTCAATGGATTTCAGGCTACTCTCCCCAGGGATACAGGTTGCACTATGTGGAGGTGTCGGTCTTTTGCTCGCAAGGACATTTCACTGGTGAGACCCACGAGTGTCAGTCTTTTGGTGGTCAGATGGAAGTCTTTCCCTTGCCTTTTTGGAGGTTTTACCCCTGCTTTTAGGGTTAGGTCAAGGCTTGTGTCATTTATGATCCTGTATTGACTTTATTTCAGGCACCCTTTCCTGGTGCACGTTCTTGTTCAGGGTCACGTTACGGCGTGTGTTACTGATGATTCTGATGCTGGGCACCTTGCTGGTGCAAGTTTTGTTCGGATCAGGTGGTTCCTTGTGCTGTCGCACTCACCCCAGTCTAAGTTGGAAAACAATCCCTACACCCTCCTGCTCCACACTTGTCTTTGTTTGACGTAACTCCCCAAAGTCTTGCAGTAACGTGGGTGACTTGTTGACTCCCTGTTTGCTGCTGTTGTTAGTGACTTACATCCCTCCCCGACACTCCCCTACTTTAGTGACAACGACATTCTTTTTTCCCTCTTCATCCCAAAGATGGTGACGTTTTGAAACAAGTTGTTGCATTGCAGGATTCGCGGGACATTTATCTGCATACGTGATTGATTCGATTTTCGTGGTAGACCCTTTCACTTCAATACGTTGTTGCATCATTTTCTGGCCTTCCCTGACTCGTTCGGTTTAGTTTTGTCGTTTTGTGTCATCTACCAAGAGACAGTCGCTGGGAATTGTGTTCCTGTGCACTCTTTCACAAGTGCCTTGTTTTATTTGTTGGAAAGGGCGCTGTGAATATCGTTGGGCTTGGGACTTCATCTCCGGACCATTTATCTTTCTTACTATTGTGGATATGGCTACTTGTTTTCCAGAGGCAATACCGCTCAAAGGATGATTGCTTTTACAGTTGCTGAACTTTCTGTCAGGTTCTTCATGTTTGGTTACCGTCCAATTCCCTTTTGATGGGTATCGTTCGTCTCTGATTAAGTGTGAGATCTACCTGCCATTGTCTACTTCGCCAGTGACTGATCTATATCATTCCAGTCGAATGGTATGGTCAAACGTTTCATTTGGGAGTAGAAAAACATGTTACGGACGTTTCATGCACGCCTGCAGCTGGGTCATTATATTCCACTTGTCATTCGCTTTACGAAAATTACCAACGCAACGTTAGATTCTCCCCTTTGAACTTCTGTTTGGTCACTCTCCAGAGGTCTCTTTCTCTCTTAGCAGACAACTAGACCGGTGCAGGTACTCTACAGTGGACAAAAATGTCTGCCAGTACGTATTGACAGACATACCAGCATGCTTGACAGTTGTGAGTTTGAACAGTGGACTGCTGACCTCAAAACTGACAGATGCAAAGAGTTTGCTGATGGAGAGTCTAAACCCCACTCGTTTCTTGTCGGTGACAGAGTTTTGGTCTTATTGACTAATGACCACAACAAGCTAAAAGTTGTGTGGAAAGGTCCTTTTGTAATCCAGGAGAAATGCTCCCCTGCCAATTACAAGATCAGCATGGATGGCAAGTCCAAAGTGTTTCACGTCAGTATGCTCAAGTTGTATATTGACAGGTGTAGTGTTGCTATTAATAGGACGTTTCTTCTCCTGTTTTCCCTCCCTGTGTTTGTTAGGATGTTGACTTGTCTGAGGTCTTCCGATTGACTGTGTGTCTGAGCACACTTGTTCTCATCCAGTGGCTTCCTTGTTATCCACTGTTGGTTCCTTGCCTGGTGCTTTTGCTTGTGTGGGAGTTGTTGATGAGGCTTTGGATGATGGAGTTCCACCTCCCATCCTCTCTATACAAGGAGAGTCGCACACAGATTTACAACTGAACCCTGACCTGTCTGTTCGCAGAAGCGGCAATTGACGGATTTGTTTTTGGAGTTCACAGATATATTGACTGATAAGCCTGGAGAGAACGTATAAATGCCAATCCTGACTCACTTTCGCCCTCAAACAAGTTTTCGGGCGAAAGTGACCCAGGATTGGCATTTATACGTTCTCTGACAAGTAAGACTTCAAACTATGTTTTCCTAATCATTTTCGCGCATGCAGTCATTTTTAATACCATCATTTTTGCGGAGACAGTCACCAAACTAAAACTTGGCTGAGACACTGTGCGAACACCCCCAATTAGAGGGCTTGGGGTTTGTGGCAGGCAGTACCTGGACGGATCCTATGGCCTGTAATTATGGCGCCATAAGGTAGGGCTGGCGTCACCTGGCCGTGTGGCGAAGGATTGCTTGTGTGATATTTTCATTTAGACACGGAGCCATAGACATACGTGTTCTGCGTTTCACAAAATACGTCGCGCACACACACACACACACTCACGAACATGCATACACACACAAACACACACACACACGCGCACACACACACAAACAGACGCACATACACACACACACAAACAAACAAACACACACACAGACAGACAGACAGACACACACACACGAACGTACGCACGCACACACACACACACACACACACACACACACACACACCATAGAAAGAGTTGATGAATACGATATTTAGGTACAGTTATAGATAAAAAGCTTACTTTTGACAAAAATGTTGAATCTGTACACAAGAAATGTCAATCTAGAATATTCTGCTTGCAAAAACTGAGAAATATTGGTGTTGCTCCTGAGATTCTACAAACCTATTATCGATGCTGTGTTGAATCTGTTCTTACCATTTCTTTTATGTGCTGGTATGGGAGTTTGAGTTTGCGATGTAAGAATGTGCTGAATGATGTTGTGAGTGTGTGTAGTAAAGTTGTGGGTGCAAGACAAACCAGTTTGAAAGCGTTGTACGACAGGAGAGTGCTGAACAAAGCCAGACAGATAGCCAGTGATGATAGCCATGTCTTGGCTAAGCATTATGAACTGTTACCATCAGGACGCCGGTACAGAACCTTGAGAGTGAAACAAGAGCTCAAAAAACTTTTATTCCCCAGTCAATCCATCTTTTAAATCAGTAACCTTTATCATGCAAAATTTGTTTTTTAACCTATGAATTCTGAATTTGTATTAGGTGAGAGTGCGCATGTGCATGTTTGTGTGCGCATGCGTGTGCACATGTGAGTGTATGTTTGTGTATGCATGTGTGCGCGCGCGAGGGCGTGCACGTGTGTGTGGTGAGCAGGGATGGATGGATACCTGTCTGTGAGTGTGGGGATGTTTGTGCAAACTTGTGTATGTGCATGGGTGTATTTGTGGGGCTGTAAATGTGTCATATAATATCATTTATACACAAATTTGTTTGATTTAATCGTTAAATTTACATTTATAAGCATTTTTATTGTGATTTTTTTTCTCTCTTGATAATATACAATGTAAATGATGTGACTATGTATGAATGTGCAATATAAATGATGTTATGTATAATATAATGTGCAATGAGTTTATGAAATGATTGTGTTCTGTGATGTGGATAATTTTTTTTTTTTTTTTTTTTTTTTTGCTTTGTGTTTGGTCGGTTTTTATTGCTGTGTTTTGTGTGAAATGCACCTGGACCAAATTTCTCATGATGAGATAATAAAGTGTTTCTTATCTTATCTTATCTTATCTTATCTTAACACAGCGCAGGCCGAGCGGCTCGTTTTGCACCTGTGGGGCTTCCTATGTTGTAACCAAAAAATCAATAAACCATGCCTCGCGAGCTTACTGCGTTTCGTCTCTTACCTGGCCAAGTGCGCCGCGGGCAACTTGCCCATTATTGTATCAGCAAATGTTCGCGAATATTCTAGACTGCCACGTGACACTCCACGTCAACACTACTACGCCGGCAAGAGCCGGCCATTTTAGCCATGGCTTCTAATGGGGACGGACGTGCTTTGTTCACAGAGGAACAACTTGTTGTTATGGAGGATCATATGCAATACCACAGGCTTATGGCGGAGTATATAAACAAAAGAAAATCAGGTGGGCACTGTTTTTTACCTTGTAAGCCAAAGAGCAGTATTGCGTTTTTGGAAGGTGGGGAGAAAGAAAAACGAGAACTAACCATTGAAGAACTACACAGCTACCTTGAAAGCTTGTTGATTCAAGAAAAAGATTTAGAAAGAGATTTGGGCAATATTACTGAAAGAGATGTTGATGGCTTTGATAAGTTTTTGACTGTTGACGAAATGATTCCATTTCTACAAAATGGTGCTCTTTTACTAAAACTTAACGAAAGAAAAAACCATCCATCATGCTCTGATTATAGGTCACTGCTTTGAAAAGGCACAAACAATGTTTCAAAGATCAAAACCAACTGAGACATGGCGTTCATTTTTACAAAACAAACATGAATATTGATGACTCATATGCAAGAAAACTGATGCAGCTTTCAAAACATTTTTATTATTGTCGAAAATTTCACAACCTTGCCATCACCATCAATGATTTGTTTGCCAAACGAAGTCTGATCACAAAGTACTTGCAGAAAAAATGATGATTTTCGAAACTTCTGGCAAAATTAGATCGAGTTCTCTTTAGTACACCTAACAGAACGGGGTGGGGTAGTGGGTGGCGCCACTATTCCTACAAAAAGCTCCAAATGTTCAGCGACAGGTGTACTAACTGGCGATTAAGAGCCGCCAAAAAAAGCTCTGCCAAAGCAGTATTTTACTTTAAAAAAAAGAAAACCCCACTAACTCTGCCAATGCCGGTCCCAAGCCCGGATGAAAAAAGAGGAGGGGTGTGGTATAAACTTTTTTTGTGCGAGAAGGAAAAGTATAATGAAACTCTTTGTTGTGGGAGGCAACCTTGCTATAACTGACCTTTTTTAGCAGCATGAGTCTAACAGGATGTAGTTGTGCTCGTAACTAGGACAGACGTGCATCCATGCCTGTTTGACATAGATATAAAGTTGCAAGCCCTCTAACTGTGTCAAACGTGCATGGATGCCTGTTTGGCCTAGTTAAGAGTAGTGAAACTACCAAGCCCCTAACTGTGTCAAACGTGCATCCATGCCCGTTTGACATAGATATAAAGTTGCAAGCCCTCTAACTGTGTCAAACGTGCATGGATGCCTGTTTGGCCTAGTTAAGAGTAGTGAAACTACCAAGCCACCTAACTGTGTCAAACGTGCATGGATGCCCGTTTGGCCCGGTTAGCCAAACCAACTAACCGCAGTTATTACTGTGCTGGCTGAAATGATAACAGATGTTAAGTGGCCTTACCAGTTCCACTTGACATTTTAACGCCTTCTTACCTTTACCCACCCCAAGTCACTTCTAAGTTCTTAACCCAAGTTAACTCAAGTCACCCCAAGTCACTTCTAAGTTCTTAACCCAAGTTATTCACAAGTCATCCTTAAGTCATTCACAAGTTCTTACCCAAGTTATCCTCAAGTTATTCTTAAGTTACTTCTAAGTTTTTATTCAAGTTGTCCTCAAGTCATCCTCAAGTTCTTACCAAGTTAACCTAAGATCATAACTAAGTCATTCTCTAAGTACAACCAAGTTCTTATTGAGTTATCTTATAATTATCAAAAAATACAATCTATGTTTTTTATCTTAAATAGTAAATGTCTAATATAGTACACACACGCCTCAAAAAACGCGTCATCGTTGAGGATGTCTTGCTCAGCGTTTTCTGCATAGATCTTAATGAAGTTCTTACAACCTAAGCAACCGCATTGATTACAATTCTGGTCTATGGAAATGTCTTTTATAGACTCCATGTCTTTATTTATTGACTTTATCATTTTATAATACGCCATGATCTATTTTTATAAAAAAAATTAAAATTAAGTTCTTAAAATATTATTCCATTTGAAATGGATCAAAATGATGCTTTGTTATTGGCGGTTTTGGCGTGCTGTTGTCTTTTTCTGTATTTAACGGTTCAGATTTTTGATTGCTTTTGTTTCTGCTGCCATTGTGTATATATTTTATAACCGTAATAACTGCCCCCAACAGCAGCAATGGCGCCAAAAATGGCAACAGTTTTAAGTTCAATATTCCATGAAGACTTGGTGCTGTAGGTCTTGTATCACATGGAGTTTTTATAGCGGGCATTGAATCAACTTGTTCTGGCGCTGGCGGTGTTATGTTTTCATGATGAGTTATATTCTGCAACATTAATTTTTTTTGTCTGTTCCACTCTGCTAATTTTTTTCCTGCTTTAACACGCCCAGGATGAGGATGCTTTTCACCGGCCCCCACCTGATTCAGTGTTTTCTGATTCTGCTGATTTTCTGGCTTGGTTACTTTCTCCACCTGATTCAATGTTTCCTGATTCTGGTTCTGATGATTTTCCAGCTCGTTCATTTTGAAGGGAAACAAAATCTATATGATTAAAAGTTATTAATCCCATGATTAATGGCGATAACAATGTTCCAAATCTATAGTATAGATCACACCCTAGAGACTCTAAATGACTTTGTTAAAACAGGATCTTGCGTTAAATCATACGTAAGATCTTGTTCAGAATCAATGGGAGCAAATCTACTGACTAGTTTAGTGTACAAACTAAGAAACCGTTTGCCCCACACTTTTCACCATTCTAGACCCCAGCTGCGCTTCATACCTGTTATGATACCTTATAATGTCTTGTGGAGACATTTGTTGAATCTGTTCTATGCTGAATTCAGTTCCGAGGAACTGTTTTGTTTTTCCACACGCTGCCAAAGAATACAACCTCTCCTTTTGGGGCATAACAGCTTGGCCATCAACTTGGTCATTCATAAGTTCGGGAAGGTTTAGGCCGCCTTGTAGCTGTAGTAGATCATCACTGTTCATGTTTTTTATTAAATTATAATTATTTTATTTTTAAAAAATGAGCACCGAAAAAACTGTTGCTAACCTTGTATACCATTCTGCTGTTATTGGAGGCCTAAGTGTAGGATACTCAATGCTTGGTAAAAGCTTGTTAAGAATTAAACCAGCAGATCTTGGCAAACTAGACTTTGAGGATTCAGCAAAGCTGATTGCTATCATTGCAGCTTCGGTTGCCACGAAAGATTTTCTAGTCAAGCAAGGAATAATTCCAGACAGTATAAATATGTAAATAAAAAATACATTTATAAAAAATGGCTTCACTCGTAATGATGATAGGTGGCGCTGTGGTGAATGCGCTTGCTTTTAGCGGAAGTAATTTCGCATTTAGTAAACTGCGAGATGACGGCGAGAGAAAAAGACATAACAAAGCTATGGAGCAACTAGCAGCTGCACAAGACGCCTATGAAAAGCAGAGACTTGAGCAGTTAGATTTTATTAATGACACACTGAAAAAACAGGGGCATGCAGCTTACATATTTAAAGATGTTGATCAAGCAATAAAACAATATTATCTAGTAACAGGCAAACCGGTCCAGACATTGCCCCCACCAAAATCAGTGACTTTTAATCACCCATCAGAAAAACAAAAGATGCAAGAAATCGTGTTTATTGCCTTTGGTATGACCGTCGTGTTTTTGTTGCGCATAATATTGGTTGAATAAAAAATGAACAAAATCTATTATTCGCCCAAAGGATATTGGAAGGGCATCACAGCAATACAAAAGCTAAGCCAAGCGGCGGGGGTCAGTGAACAAACAGCAAAGGAATGGTTATCTAAACAAGCAATTTGGCAAATTTATTTACCTGCCCTAGACGAATACAGAGGCCACACTTTGTTAATACAACTCCAAACGACACCCATCAAATGGATCTTCTATATTTACCCTCTGATACGATTAGACGAAAAAGATTTAAGTACGCACTCACAGTCATTGACATGGCTTCAAGATACAAGATGCGGAGCCATTAACACAAAAGAGTGCTTCTGCTGTTGCTGTCGCTATACAACTGATATACAAACGAGGGCCACTAACTTATCCTCGCATGATTCAAGTCGATGATGGAAAAGAATTTAAAGGCCAAGTGAATCATTATTGTTAAACATAGAGTTACCATTAGAAGAGGCATTCCAGGAGTTCACAGATCACAGGCTTTAGTTGAAAACTTTAACAAACAGTTAGCCGAAGACTTTTCTCCTACCAGTATCACAGAGAGCTGATTGACAATTCTCGCAACACAGAATGGGTTAGAAGACTGCCCTCAGTTTTGCGCGCAATGAATAATGAGAATTTAAAGGGCTAAAACCAGTACAAGCAATCAAAGAAAAACAATAAATGTTGTTGAAGGAGAGGCTTCATCCGGCAAACTATTACATTTGGTTTGAAAGTAACGTACCTTTATTTACCGGGGGAAGCAGAAGGGGACACTCGCATCAGGGCAACAGATCCAGTTTGGAGTGTTGACCCGTACGAAATAAAAGAATTGTAAAAATGAATCGCCCGTGTATTATTTACGAGAAACTGGCACAACAAAACAGCCAGCCCCTCAAAGATCTTTTGTGAAGGAAGAACTGCAGATAATCCCACCAGACACAGTTCCAGTTGCTTAATTAATTTACGTAAATATATTTGAGTTAAAATGGAAGCTCAGAAGGAAGTGCAGAACGAAACAAGAATGGTAAAGGAAGAGACTTGAAAATGATACGGGAATCATTTCATGCGTGTAATGCTATTAAGGAAACATTTTCGGGGATTAATCAATGCATGCTAAATCATCCAGATCACCTACAACTCAAACCCCCAAATTGGAAAAAGAATATCTTGAAATAATAAAAAAATTCGAACGCATCAAGCAAACATGAGAAAAGATTTAAATGAATTGGATGAAGCTATGATTGATCTTATAATAAAAGTTGATGAAAAATATAAACCCTCCTGTTTATGCGGTTCTCCAGTGCCCGATTGCATATGAAAACTCCGGATTAACAAACAGCCGTTTTGTGTTTGTTCTATCTAATGACTTCTTTGTTACAGCTGTTGTGTTGATCTCATGTAGATTAGATCGCAGTTTTACGTTGCCATGATGAAAAGTCTTATTGCTAAACAATGCTTCTTTGTAGTTGTCATGTGATATGTTTGACTGCACAACGCTGCGAGATATTCCCTTTGCTTTCTTAATGATTTTCTCCTGGCTCGAAATACTGTACATTTTTGACCTTAAACCAACAAACCCCTTGATCACCTTTCCAGATAATTCATCCTTCATCTTTCCTAAAACCTTCTTATTAACGGATGAATGCAAAGGCGAATCTTTAGGGTAATCGGACGTGTCATACCATCCGCATGTCCTTTAGCTACTTCCATTTCCATGTCTTTATAGATGTCTTCAGTAGGAATATCTATAACAAAACTGTCTGTATCTGTGTAAAGTACTCTGGACTCAGGATACGACGGGCTTAAAGTAGTCATAAAGAAACTCTAACATCATAAAGCTTTGATAATTCTAAAACAGTAAACCCAATAAATACAGGTTTGTCTAATTTGACTTTCTTTTTTTTCATCATTATGCCAAAAAGGTGATCATGAAATCTTCTGAAGTCCTGATAATTAGGTTTAGAAGTCAGCTTAATTGCTTCGTTCTCTCTGGTGACAATCTGACATCTTTTACGCTTGTGCGGATTCTCCATAGTCTTTCCAAACAGCTGTTGTTCATCAGCTTGAAAAAGTCTTTTTCTGAAGCATCTGTGGATTTAGTTCTGAGATCAGTGTTCTTCATGATGTATGGTTTCATGAACTGTCTTGATCAAAAGCGATTATACGATGAACAGCTGTTAACTTTAAACCATGTCTTAAATAAAATTGTAGAAGTCTGTAATGGCAGACATAATTTTTTTGCCCCGAAGATTAGGCACAAGTTTTAGGCGGCTCTCTTGGATCCATCTTTAGACTTTCTGCTGCTAATGGATAGTCATTATGCAGGTCATGGAGTTCATGAGGATATTCTAAGTCAACTTCTAGAATGAAACCGCGCTGTTGATCGGGCGCCAAACTGCTCAACCCTTTAATGCCTTTTGAATATTTTCGGATCGCCGCCTGTGTACATCTTGAAGTTACGTAACGGAAGTGATGCGCCATTGCCAAGCATACAGATTGTTTGCGTCTAAATACATGAGATAGTTAGACCTTTTACTCGGATCATAGTCGTCCAAGTATTTGTTGTTTGCTTTACAGTAATGATGCGACGCCATACTAATTCCCCCACGCAATCCGTTTTCAATCATCTGAATCATTGGTAAATCTGACAATAAATCAATCTGTACTCCAGTAAACTTTAGAAGCATCCCAGCTCATCCCGGGTGCAGAAATGTAATTCGCAGGATCCAGCTATAATGTTTCATGCAGGTCTTTCTATAATTTTCAAAAATTCCGCCAACAAACATGTATCAGCCATTAAATAGGAGTCATGATAGTCTCCACGTTTTCACTAACTTTTGCCCT
>CM031629.1:41223105-41233105 GCA_018398815.1 Conus ventricosus | reverse complement strand
GTGATTTCACAGTTTGGAGTGCCAGTTCTCAGTATCACAATGGTGATCTTCTTCTTCGTTTACTTCGGTGGGAATCCTGGAGGTACTGACAGAGGTTGCTGTATGGTGAAGACCTCCAGTGGTCAGTAGGGTTTTGCACTCATTGGTGAGTTGGCAGGCCAGGTTTCCACTTTGGGCCTAGCTGGGAATGCTCAGCTGTCTCTTGGGCTGCACTGCATTGATAATTTGAAAGACTCCCAGGTGGGGGAGTATAGTGGGACCTGTGATGTTGAGGTCAGGGGAGCCTTATCTTCAGTCCAAAAATGTTCACTTGGTCTGATCGGGGCATCGGTTTAGTATGCATCCCTCCTGTTGAAGTCTGGGTGCTGCTCAAGTCATCTTCCTATTTGTCTCCTTGGAAATATTTTAGATTTATTCCAAGGAGACTACCTTTTACAGTTGGGGCTGCTGTCCTCCTTCCTTTGTCAGTTAGTTGGCTTCTTCATTTCCATATAGTGCAGTATGAAGGTGTTCACTGGATGGGAGTCTCTTCAGTGACTGATAAAGGGTAATATTTTAAATAAGCAGTACTACAGGGTGGTGCCAATTGTTATACAAGTGGAAAAATGCAGTGGTGATGGTGCAATGGTGCAAGGTGGGGGGACATAGGAAAATATCATTTTGGAAAAAAAAAAGAAAAAAAAAAGAAGGGGATCATGAATAATGGATAATGGTCAATGTCTTAAGTGGGACAAACAGTGCTATAGGATGTTATTCATTGCCATAAGTGAAATAGTAAGTATGATAGCATTGGCATGATAATGCCAGCTGAGTTGACTTTGGGGGGGGGGGGGGGAGAGTAATGATCAATGACTCAATTGATGGTGAAGGTTGTATAGATCATGAAATAATCACCGTCTCACACACACACACGAGCATGTATAATACATGCATGCACACACATGTACATAGGCATGTACACAAGCACATCCACACACACACACATATATGCAAACATACACACATATGTCCAAAAAAAAAGGTTATACATAGGATATCTTATGAGTGGTGGTAATAATGTAATGATGATGGTGGTCATATATTGGGAACACACACACGCACACGCACGCACACACACACACACACACACACACACACACACACACACACACACACACACACACACACACACACACACACACACACACACACACACACCACACACACACACCAACAACCACATGTACATACATCCAAGCATACCTGTATGTCGAGGGGTGATCATGAGATACAAGGTACAATGGGGACAAAGGAAAAGAAGTGGTCAGTGGGGAAGGGGGGAAAAATGTGTGTGTGTGTGTGTGTGTGTGTGTGTGTGTGTGTGTGTGTGTGTGTGTGTGTGTGTGTGTGTGTGCGTGTGCGTGCGTGTTGTGTGTGTGTGTTGCAAGTTAGTGTGGTGTGGGGTGTGGGTGTGATTTTGTGGAATATATAGTGGGTTGTCGTTGCAGTGGTGGACCGGTTGTAATCATGTACTTGGGTTGGGATGCAGGTGATGCGGGGGTGAAGGGAAAGAGCAGGGGGGGGGGTGGGAGTAGGTGGTGGGAGGGGGGAGGAGGAGTACGGGTAGATCAGAGGGTAGGTAGTTGATTGGATAGAACATGGGGGTGTGGTGGAAAGTGAAAGATGAAGGAGGGTGGATAATAATTTAAAAAATAATAATAAATAAATAAATAAAGTGGGGGGGGGGGGGGAATTTAGGGGGAAGGATAAAACAAAATTAAGATTAATAGATGGAGGGTGGCTGTAACTACTGTATGAAGTGAGTGAAGGGGATGTGGTGGTGGTGTATGTATATATTGTTGTTGTTCTTCAGTTTAACGTCTTCCCACACAAGGTGATTTCAGACGGATTGTGTAATAGTGTGTGTGTGTGTGTGTGTGTGTGTGTGTGTGTGTGTGTGTGTGTGTGTGTGTGTGTGTGTGTGTGTGTGTGTTGTGTGTGTTGAGAGAGGAGAGAGAGAGAGAGGGAGAGAGAGAGAGAGAGAGAGAGAGAGGAGGAGAGGAGAGGAGAGGAGAGGAGAGAGAGCGCACTCGCGCGCGCCTGTGTATGTGTGTGTGTGTGTGTGTGTGTGTGTGTGTGTGTGTGTGTGTGTGTGTGTGTGTGTGTGTGTGTGTGTGTGTGTGTGTGTGTGTGTAATTTCTTTTTGTGTATGAGGGGTTGTTGAAAGTTAAAGATAAATTCCTACTGGACTACGTAGTAGATGGGGGCATAACGAACAAAGTAAAGCATAATTATTTAATATTTTTGGTAAAGTCAGTGGAGTCGATCTATTATGTGAAATATTAGAACCAGTTTTGAGCACTGTATTCTTTACTCTGGACAATCTAGCAGCAGGTGACGTACAGAAAGAGTTTCCCCACACATGCAAGAAACATTTTTACTGTATTTGGTTCGAAGTGAATTTAAACGCATCCTATGAATTAAAGTTGCTACCTCTCTAGATGTCGTATTTTCAAATTTGTCTAATTGAGTTTTGGGGTGGATGTCGGGATTTGGCTGTATACAGTTGTGATAATATTGGCTATCTGTGTCTTCCAATAACCTCTTGAAACTGTTAAAGGATACTCTAGTAATTAAAGTATAACATTCTGATAGGTCTAGCGGAATGTTCAGAGAAGTCGTTCCATCAATGTTTGCGAGCTGCTCTCCGAGCAGCTTGGTCAACTTTCTCATTTGTTGAAATTCCACAATGTGAGGGCACCCAACAGAAAGTCACATTTATTCTTTTCATCGATAGGAGATGTGTCACATAATTAATTTCTGTAATAGTCTCACAGCGGATCTTTGGATTTAGAGACTGTAAGGCAGAAAGGGCTGACTTTGAATCACTGCACAGTAAAAGTTGACAATTTTCTATGGAAGACTTTAAAACATACTTCAGGGACATTAGAATAGCAACTAATTCTGCAGTAAATATTGACAAGTGTTTGCCAAGATAATACAATTCCTCTACTTTTGATTTTGGTATTATAAAGCTGCTCCTGCTCGATGGTCATCTAACACTGAACCATCTGTAAAAATTTGCAGATGATCCTTATATTGATTTTCCAAATGAGAATTTACATAACTTTTTAAAAGATATGGTGGATCGTTTTTGTTCAGTTCAGTATAATTTGTGTCATAATTTGCTTTGGTTTGTTCCCATTTGGGAGTGGGTGGAAAGGACGGATTGACAGTTATTTTGCTTTGGTTAATGTTGGTTTTTTTCAGAAGAGTAGATGTGTATGACTGAATAGATTTTGCTGATTTTATGTCTTTTGCTCTTTTAGCAAAATCTGTATCTGAATTTAGAGATACTTCATTTGTACAGAAACTTTTTTGTGAAAGGTTCTTTAAAACAAATTTGGTGGAGGACACTTTTCGAAACTCGTTCAAAGGTAAAATTCCAATTTCATAGTATGTCCCAATGTTGCAGGTATGTGTGGGAACTCCAAGAGCAAGTTTATATGCTTTGCAGTCTACACTTTGTAACTTATTAAGTAGATGCTGTGGAGCGCTGAAGAATACTTCTTGAGCATAAATCAATGTAGACCGCACAAGAGCAGTAGATAGGAGTGTTAAACTCTCTTTATCTTGTCCCCATTTTTGTTTGCTTATGATCTTTAGAAAGTTTAAACTTTTTCTTGCTTTATTCAAAATATGTTCAATATGTTGGTTCCATGAAAGTTTAGATGTTAAAAATACTCCTAAGAATTTAACAGATTTGACGTATTGCAAGACGATCCATTCAGAGTAAATTGTGGACGTTTATCTGGGTCATATCCAGAGTTGAAAAGCATTAGATTTGTTTTTTCTGCCGACAGTGTCAATCCATTTTCATGTAAATCTACTGATATTGTTTAATTCATGTTGATATTTGATCTTTATGTAATGTAAGAATCTTAATGGGGTTTTTCTTTTCATAATGACTTTCATCCACAGACATATGTCATCAGCAAACTGTACTAAAACTACGTCTTTGGATAAGCCTTTGGTTATGTCTGCAATCAGGATGTTAAATAGGATTGGAGATAATACTGATCCTTGTGGAAGACCATTTCCAGTGTTCTAGTGGTGGAATATGTATGCTCTATTCTTGTCTGAATAATTCTACTTTGAAGGAAAGCTTTGACATAATCATACATGGTTCCATTTATTCCAATAGCTTTCAGTTTGTACAAAAGTCGTTTATGCCACACTTGTTCATACGCTTTCCTTACGTCAAAGAAAGTTGCCAAGATGTTTTACGTCTTGCGAATTGCTGTTTAATATGTGTAGTGAGTTTCACTAGATGTTCTGTTGCTGATCTCCCTTTCTGAAAACCAGCTTGATTTATAGGGTATAATTTGATGTTTATTAAAAGTAAAGTAATCTGTTTAAGACAATTCTTTCCATTAGTTTGCATGTATGCGATGTTAAGGCAATTGGACGGTAGCTGTTTATGTTACTTCGAGGTTTTCCTTGTTTATGTATAGGAACTATGATAGAATGCTTCCATAATAAAGGCAAATTGCCATTTTCCCAGCATTTTTTAATGAAGACCGAGATAAATTGTTTAACATTAGGTGGGACATGACGCAGCATTTCATTAGAGATTCCATCTAAACCCACTGATGTTTTTTTGGTTCCCAGATTAGTATGTATATATGTGTGTGTGTATGTGTGTGTGTTGGTAGGGGATATTGCCAACTGATGTGGAAGTGGGGGGTATGGTGTTTTGGTTATTGTTGGATATTGATGCCTTGGGGTGTAGTGTGCCCAGTTTGGCAATGAGATGGGATTCTTTAGTTGTGCGTTCAAAGCTGTCACTCTGTGACTGCCAGAGTGCCATACTTTGACATGGTTGATGTTGTGTTGGGTGTGGTTGAAGTGTAGGGCGACGGGTTTGGGGTCGGTGGTGGCGGATATCAGCCAGGTGTTCAGAGATGCGTGTTTCAAGTGTGCGTGATGTTTCCCCTATGTAGATCTTGCCACACAGTTGGCAGTGGATGGCATATATATGTTGCGGCTCTGACATGAGAATGTGCGTTTGACTGTGAAGGAGTCTTTGGGGCCCTGTGAGATGGTGTCTGGTTTGGTGAGGGGGCAGATTTTGCAGTTGGGTTTAGAGCAGGGGTGAGTACCTGGTGGTGTAGCTGTGGTTCTGTTCAAACTGGACCGCACGAGGAGGTCTTTGAGGTTTTTGTCACGTTTGAATGTGATCATGGGTTTGGTATGGAAGGCGGGTTTGTGGTTATGTACAATGTGGGCAATTGGATTTGAGGATGCTACAGATGGGGAGGGTGTGTGGGTGGTAGAAGAGGTAGGCTGTGGGTCTGTCTGTCTTGGTTTGGATGCTGGGTTTCCAGAGCAGATGTTCTGGATACAGCTATGGTGCGGCGGAGTGCTGCATTGATGATGGAACTGGGGTATCCGCGGTTGGTGAAAAATTGTGACATTTTGGCTGCTTGTATAGTGAAGTCTTCCTCGCTGGAGCAGAGTCTGCGAAGACGGAGAAATTGTGAGTATGGGATGCTGTCTTTAGTGTATGGCTTGTGGGGAGGTGAGTAGTGTAGGTATTCATGTGCGTCGGTGGGTTTGTAGAAAATGGAGGTTTTGAGTAGGCCTTCTTCAAGGGGATGGTGATGTCTAGGAAGTTGACAGACTGCGAAATGGTGTAGGTAAGTCGGATAGATGGATGGAAGGTCTGGGCAAAGTTGAGGAAAGTTGAGGAGGTCTTGTTTTGGCATAGATGTGGCTCCCAGTCCATCATCGATATACCTTCTGTACAGTTCAGGTGTGGGGCCTGTGTATGTGTTGAGTAGGCGGTGTTCCAAGTGTCCCATGAAGAGGCAGGCAGAGGTGGTCCATTTTGGTACCCATGGCAACACCACAAATTTGTGAAATGTGTGCCTGTTGAATTGAAATGTGTTCAGGGTGAATACTAATTCTGCGAGTCTGACCAGTGTGGTGGGGGAGGGTGTTGTTGGTTGGGGGGCCGTTTGCCAAGGAAAAAATGTGAGGGCCCTCAGTCCATCAGTGTGGGGGGATGGAGGTGTAGAGTGACACCACGTCAAGTGTGAGAGGAGGCTGGGTAAAAGTGGGGTCGTGTTGTGCGAGTTGATCATGTTGAGTGTGTGGGTTGTGTCTTTGAGGTATGTGGGGAGGCTTTGTACTATGGTTGAAGGCGGAAGTCTAGGTATTGCGAAATGTGTTCAGTGGGGGCAGCTGCAGGCTGAAACAATGGTCTGCCAGGTGTGTTCATTTTGTGTATTTGGGGAGTAGGTAGAAGGTGGGCTGTTGTGTGTGTCATAATGAGGAGTTTGGTGTTGTGGGTAGATTGTTGAGTCTGATTTTTCTTTGATTGAGTTAGCAATGAGTTTCTGGTGTTGAGGGAGGGGTGATGTTGTGAGTGGTGTGTAGAAATTTGTGTTGGACAGTTGTTTTTGTTATTTATATATTTATATATCTATATTTATTATATTATATATATATATTATATATATTTTTATTTATATAATTTGTATGTGTGTGTGTGTGTGTGTGTGTGTGTGTGTGTGTGTGTGTGTGTGTGTGTGTGTGTGTGTGTGTGTGTGTGTGTGTGTGTGTGTGTGTGTGTGTACGTGCGTGCGCCACGTGTGTAGAATTATTTGGTTCTGTGTCACGATATTCCGAAGATCCATTATATGGTGAGGGTACAGTGACATGCAACATAACCAGCAGTCACATCGTGTCAATATATATCGTCTGGAATTTTCACCAAATTTAATTTTTCCGACATTTAAGTGAACCTGTATGTAAAACATGCAAGCATCATTTTACATAAACAAATCTTACTTACTGAGTTACGTGAGCATGCACCCTCCTGACCAAATATGTTAGCATACAAATGCCTGTCCAAGATGTTCAATTAAATACAGACACATTTCATCCGCTGAGTTAATTTACATCAAACCACATACAAAGCTAACTTGTTCTTATCTCACTCACTGAGCTAATGGTACTTGCACCTATCTCACTCTCTATTTAACTGTACATATACCAGTTTTACGCTAATATCAATGGACATGCCCCACCCAACTCACTCACTGAGCTAATGGTACTTGCACTATATCACTCTCTCATTTAACTGTACATATACCAGTTTTACCGCGATCTCCATGGACATGCACCACCCAACTCACTCACTGAGCTAATGGTACTTGACCTATCTCTCTCTCTCATTTACTGTACATATACCAGTTTTACCGCTGATCTCCATGGGCACGCCCCTACCCAACTCACTCACTGAGGTAATGGTACTTGCACCTATTCTCACTCTCTCATTTAACTGTACGTATACCAGTTTTACCGCTGATATCAATGGACATGCACCCACCCAACTCACTCAGCTATTGCAGGCACCTAGTCCCAGCAACTGAGCCAGCAGCATACATACACCATGCCATCCACTGACTCACCATTACCAGTCTGTGGCCTGATCCAACTGGGCATTCATGCAAAGCAGAGACTGTATATTTGATAGCGAAATTCACGATTCTTTTCCTAAACTGAAAACGAACAGACACATTTCAGCTCGTTGCTGTTCAAATGTTGACATTTGCTGTAAAGCTGTATGTGATTTGCAATGGGAAATATATTTATTTCAACCAGTGGATACATTTTTAGATACGCCATCTTAAAGGCTGTATGGGATTGGCAATGGAAATATTTTATTTGAACCAGTGGATACATTTTTAGATACGCCATCTTAAAGCTGTATGTGATTGGCAATGGGAATGTCTTTATTTGAACCAGTGGATACATTTTAGATACGCCATCTTAAAGCTGTATGGGATTGGCAATGGGAAATACATTTATTTGAACCAGTGGATACATTTTTAGATACGCCATCTTAAAGCTGTATGGGATTGGCAATGGGAAATATATTTATTTCAACCAGTGGATACATTTTTAGATACGCCATCTTAAAGCTGTATGGGATTGGCAATGGGAAATATATTTATTTGAACCAGTGGATATTTTTTAGATACGCCATCTTAAAGCTGTATGTGATTGGCAATGGGAAATATATATTATTTGAACGGTGGATACATTTTTAGATACGCATCTTAACACTGTATGTGATTGGCAATGGGAAATATATTTATTTGAACCGTGGATACATTTTTAGATACGCCTTCTTAAAGCTGTATGTGATTGGCAATGGGAAATATATTTATTTGAACCAGTGGATACATTTTTAGATACGCCATCTTAAAGCTGTATGGGATTGGCAATGGGAAATATATTTATTTGAACAGTGGATACATTTTTTTTAGATACGCCATCTTAAAGCTGTATGGGATTGGCAATGGGAAATTATTTTATTTGAACCAGTGGATACATTTTTAGATACGCCATCTTAAAGCTGTATGTGATTGGCAATGGGAAATATATTTATTTGAACCAGTGGATACATTTTTAGATACGCCATCTTAAAGCTGTATTGGATTGGCAATGGGAATATATTTATTTGAACAGTGGATACATTTTTATATACGCCATCTTAATAGCTGTATGTGATTGGCAATGGGAAATATATTTATTTGAACCAGTGGATACATTTTTTAGATACGCCATCTTAAAGCTGTATGTGATTGGCAATGGGAATGTATTTATTTTCAACCGTGGATACATTTTTAGATACGCCATCTTAAAGCTGTATGGGATTGGCAATGGGAAATGTATTTATTTCAACCAGTGGATACATTTTTAGATAGCATCTTAAAGCTGTATGTGATTGGCAATGGGAAATGTATTTATTTGAACAGTGGTACATTTTTAGATACGCCATCTTAAAGCTGTATGTGATTGGCAATGGGAATGTATTATTTGAACGGTGGATACATTTTTAGATACGCCATCTTAAAGCTGTATGTGATTGGCAATGGGAAATATATTTATTTCAACCAGTGGAAACATTTTTAGATACGCCATCTTTAATTTCGGTAAAAGAATTTCAACATGTTATTTTTAAAAATCTGAAGGGGGAGGTGTGGGCTGAAGTGGAGAAGAACACAATGACGGCGAAGTTGTGGTACCTACTAATCACGTTCAACAATCCCACACTTCGGATCATCGGAGGCTATCTCACAAGGGAACCGTAGCCACTGGGAGTTCCAGTGAGGACGTAACCTCAAGAGTGTGGTGCTTATGGGACCCTTAGGCAAATGCTTCGTCATGGTTGTCCTTCTGATCTTGTCTTACTGTCTGTCTGTCTGTCTGTCTGTCTGACTGTCTCTGTCTGTCTGTTTGTTTTTTTGCTGCTTTTGCTGTCCCGTCTTCCGTGCCACCTCGTAGCAGTGCATCCATGCCGCTCATTCCAACAACCAGTCCACAGCCACAGCCCGGTCAGTCCCACGCAGTCCGGCCCCGGCAATCCACAGGGAGCAATCAATGTCAAGTCGTCAATAGGCAACCCACCGGAGGACACTGCTGCCGAGTCACTTCGGTGGTGTTCAGTGGCGCCTGTTCTGATCTAACATACACAGGACACCACCTACTAAGCCCCTACTGACGACAATAATTGCTTAGTCGCAGAGCCTGCGTGAGTGAGCTCTCCCTCTGGAGGGCGCCACCATGTCGTCAACGACAGCCCCTATGGACTCACGATACCGGTGACCCCGACAGAACTAAACCAAGGCCACAGACGCGGAGAGGACATCGAAACTGTGGTCACAATGAGAGCAGGGCATGAAGGGCACAGAATTTGTTTGAGACTTTTTTGCTGATCGATAAGAATGAGGATGATTAAGATGATGCTATGTATTTCTATTCTGGCCTGTGACTGCATGACAGGGCTGTACTCTACGCTTCCTTTCAGATATATCCCGCATCAACCAGGCCGAGAGATGCAGACACCTGCAGTGTTGGTCAGGAATTTGAGCAACACTCTCGCTCTCAGTTCTGGGTAGGAGCCAGTCAGAGCAGAAAAATCCCACATAGCTCTGATGGGATAAAA
>CM031629.1:41214480-41222105 GCA_018398815.1 Conus ventricosus | reverse complement strand
ATCATAATGCAATATGCACAAACATGAGGGAAGCCTATAATTCAAAAAGCTGACAACATCATTGTGTTTAAACCGTCCTTCGAAACAAGTGATGAATACTTAAAACTAAACCGAGGCCCACTATGTACAAGACAATATTTTGTTTCTATTTGTTTACAAAGTGAAAACGCCGTATTGATATGATGAACATGGAGACTTGTTACAAACATACTGTGTTATGAAAATTGAAAGACTGTGCAGTGACAATTGAGAACTTTTATTGATATTATGCCCCAGTATCGTTTTTTTCCCTATTGATAAGGACTCTAAAGATAAGCACTAATTGTTTAACGAGAAATGTTATGTATTAGTTAATTGCTATTAACTTTAGAAGGGAGGAGATGTGTGGTACCAACTTGTAGAGCTGTTTGTGGTGTGTGCAATGGTTTTACCACTTGAATATGCATGATGATCACATCCTAAGCATCGGGTAAAACGACCACTTGTGCGCATAAAACGGGCGCACTTCGCAGACTCTCCCCAGTAGACGTGTGTCCTGTGGTGTGCCTGCTTGTAGGATATTTCTCCTTGTTTCCTGACATCAAAGTTTGTATGTATGGTGCGTCGACATAACAGACTCTAAACCAAATCTTGCGTAATTTATTCTGACCTTTTAAACTGTGTGCACCAGGTTCATGAGTTTGTAGAGTTGTTCGGTAGAGTAGGATAATAACGAATCTAGAAAAATGCTAAATCACTGAAGCTTTAAAGAGAGAGGAGAGAGAGAGAGAGAGAGAGAGAGAGAGAGAGAGGAGAGAGAGAGGAGGAGAGAGAGAGAGGAGAGGAAGAGAGAGAGAGAGAGAGAGAGAGGAGAGAGAGAGAGAGAGAGAGAGAGAGAGAGAGAGGGAGAGAGAGAGAGAGGAGAGAGAGAGAGAGAGAGAGAGAGAGGGAGAGAGAGAGGAGAGAGAGAGAGAGAGAGAGGGAGAGGGAGAAGTGGAGAGAGAGAGGAGAGAGGAGAGAGAGAGGGAGAGAGAGAGAGAGAGGGAGAGAGCGAGATGAGAGCGAGAGAGAGAGAGAGAGAGGGAGAGAGAGAGGGGAGAGAGGAGAGAGAGAGGAGAGAGAGAGAGAGGGGAGAGAGAGGAGAGAGAGAGAGAGGGAGAGAAGAGAGAGGGAGAGAGAGAGAGAGGGAGGAGAGAGAGAGGACGAGGGGAGAGAGGAGAGAGCAGGAGGAGAGAGAGAGAGAGAGAGAGAGAGAGAGGCCGGGGGGGGGGGGGGAGGCAGGGGAGAAATTCTTGATTTTATAACGGTTAAAGGTCAGTGAATTAGCCATTTTTCTAGAGTTGCTGTTATCATCCTACTCTACTGGAGCAAATGCTAAAACACGCATGACCTGGATGCATGCTTATGGGGCACTGGACACTAGAGGCGCATTTAAAGCAGACTGCCCACCAACAAAAAAAAATGAACATTGAAAAAAAGAAAAAAGATCAGTTTCGCAAGACAATCCAGACAAACAGATGACAGGACAAAACACGGTGCGTTTCGACCTCTTGGGTCTTCTTCAGGCGAGATAAACAGCATTGTTCAGGACAATGAAAACGAAGAACGATCAACCACTTGTCATCTCGCATTCGGCCTTTTGAATACTTGTTTTCAGTGTAAAGAGACGTAAAACTACAATGTAAATGACGTTTGGAAATGAGTACGACAAACAAGCGTGTTGAACAGAATCAAGTGTAAAACAGGAGCAACAAGAGTATGTGAAATTTAACATGCGATTTTTCGATGTAAATATTGAAATGAGGGAAGGAAAATACATTAATGAAATGGGAAGACTCTCTCTCTCTCTCTCTCTCTGTCTCACTCTGTCTCTCTGTCTCTCTGTCTTCTCTGTCTCTCTCTCTCTCTCTCTCTCTCTCTCTCTCTCTCTCTCTTCTCTCTCTCTCTCTAACAGACTGAGCTTACCTAACAGTATAAATCCAAGTTTGCTGCATATTCCGTTAAGAATACCGGGAGGTGTTCATAAGCCAAGGGACATGGCCAGATATTTGCTGTTGCATGGTTACGTGTTTATCTCCAGTGGAAAACGGTTCAAATGACAGGTTTTACATAATGACGATTTATTGAGAAAAAACAAACAAAAAACAAACGACCAAACATGAAAGTACAGACAAAGAAGAAAAAACAGAGAGAAGAGATGAGAAGAGAGAGAGAGGGATGGTGGATAGACGACGAGAGAGAGCGATGAACGAGAGAGAGAGAGAGAGAGACGAAAAGATGAGAGATAGAGAGAGAGAGAAGAGAGAGGAGGGGGAGAGAGAGAGAAGGAGAGAGAGAGGTGAAGAGAGATGTGATTGCGGAGAGATGGAGATGAGAGAGAGAGGGACGAGGAGGAGATACAGCGACGCAGATTCTTCGACTAAAAGAGAAAGCACGTATTGCTAAGGTATGGCCTTGATTAGAAGAGAAGAGAAGAAGAAGAAGAAACGAAAGAAGAAAGAAGGAAGAAGAAGAAGAAGAAGACAGAAGAAGAGAAGAGAAGAAGAGGACGACGACGAAGACGAAGAAGAAGAAGAAGAAGAAGCAGATGACGACGTCGACGGACGACGAGAAGACGAAAAGAAGACGAAGACGACGACGAAGAAGAAGAGAAGAAGAGAGGAGAAATGTAAAGTATGTATGATACACTAGTTACACGACAGTGTAAATGAGAACCATGTAAATAAACAAAAACCAGAGAGAGAGGAGAGAGAGGAGAGAGAGAGAGAGGAGTGGAGAGACGAGCAGAGATCGGGATGAGGAGAGTGAGAAGAGATGGGATGATGAGAGAGAAGAGAGAGAGAGAGATGAGAGTTAGTTTGTTAATAATATAATAATCAGTGGTTCGGTGGGGCCACTCCTGCCTAAATATGTACGTTGACTTCATGACATACTTGTGGACTCAGCGTTTCAACCTCTTTCTTGCCATTCAATGAGACACTTGGGTGAAAGGAGGGGAAAAATGATGGGCCCACAGTTCCTTACCATTCACTGAAGACACTTGGGTGGAAAGCGAGGGGGAATTGATGGGCCACAGTTCCTTACCATTCACTGTTGAAGTACACTTGTGGTGGATAAGGAGGGAAAACTGTGGGCCCACAGTTCCTTACCATTCACTGAAGACACTTGGGTGGAAAGGAGGGAAAATAATGGGCCTCCACAGTTCTACCATCACTGAAGACACTTGGGTGGAAAGGAGGGGAAAATTAATGGGCCCACAGAGCCAGGTCTCAGGTGACTCTGATATAACGTTATCAACAATTTTCACGAGAAATAACATTTCAAAAAAACATCTTTTGAAAACAGATTTTGCGTTTTTGAATCGAACAGAGTGGAATGTGAAAAGGAATTATAATAAAAAAAAAGTAGAAATAATCTCCTCTAGCATGTAATTAACGTCGGTGCATATTGCGGAGAGCGTTGACAGGGAACTACTCTTATTAGACGGAGTCGGTATGATAAGTCGTATTTCATGTTACCCTTGGATATGTTCCTCGCTCTTTACCGGACTTGGAGATACATCGCCGTGAGAGAGAGAGAGAGAGAGAGAAGTGTGAAGAGAGAGAGAGAGAGAGAGGATGAGAGACTTATCGCTGACGTGCAAGAGACGGTGGCTTGAGGGGCCACACAATGTGTGTGTGTGTGTGTGTGTGTGTGTGTGTGTGTGTGTGTGTGTGTGGTGTTGTGTGTGTGTGTGTGTGTGTGTGTGTGTGTGGTGTGTGCATGTGTGTGTGGTGTGTGTGTGTGTGTGTGATGTATTTGCGTGCGTGCATATGTGCTGTGCGTGCATATGGGCGTGCATGCATGCGTGCGTGCGCGCTCGGGCGCGCATGTGTCTGTCTTTTGTGTGTGTATGCGATGTTGCGTATTTGTGAGTTTGTTATGTGGGTGTGCGTGTCGGCGTGTGCGTGTGCGCGGTGTGTGCTTGGCGTGCGTGCGTGCTTGCGTGTGTGTGTGTGATGTGTGTGTGTGTGTGTGTGTGTGTGTCGTGTGGGTTGTGGGTGTGTGGTGGGTGTGGGTGGGTGTGTGTGTCTAGTGCGTGCGTGCATGCGTGCATGTTGCGCGTGTGCGGCACGCGACCCTGCGCGCGCCCGGTGTGTGTATATTACATCTTAAGGGCCTTTGCGCCATATTCAGGAATGTCACTGGAGTTGACAAACGTTGCCTTAGACAGGTACAATGAAGCGAAGTGTGAAAACGGTTACAAGATGTCTTCATAATCTTCGGCCGCTGGCCTGTCTGAGTGATGACGTTGTCTACCGAGTTGTTAAGTGGTCAGATGTTTCCCCCTTCGGGTATTGTTTAAACTGGAAAGGAGAAGTTACCTTCTTCGTTATGCGAAAAACTCAGTTCTTATTAGGTATTAGATCACCACCAGCATCAACAGATCACGCTTTGTTTTCTAGAACATTGTTTTTAACATCGGTTGAGAAAACTCTGTTCGTGTGCATCGGATTGCAGACGGTGTGTATGTCCATAGTACGACTTAACCCATGGTAATTGCTTGATGTGTATGTGATTGTGTTTTATGTCATAGTCTCGATTAACCCATGGTAAATTTGAGTAGTATGTGATTGTGTTTTATGTCCATAGTCAGGACATAAACCATGGTAAATACTGATTGTAGATGTGATTGTGTTTTATGTCCATAGTCACGACATAAACCCATGGTAAATACTGATGTAGTATGTGGATGTTGTTTTATGCTCTTAGTCAGGACATAACAATGGTAAATGCTGATGTAGTATGTGATTGTGATTTTTGTCCATAGTCCGACATAACCCATGGGTAAATACTGATGTAGTATGTGATTGTGTTTTTATGTCCATAAGTAGGACTAACCATGGTAAATACTGATGTAGTATGTGATTGTGTTGTATCGTCCACAGTCATGGACGTCAAAAGGTTGAATGCTGATTGTAGAATGTGATTGTGTTTTTATGTCCATAGTCACGACTAAACCATGGTAAATATGATGTAGTATGTGATTGTGTTTTATGTCCATAGTCAGGACATACCATGGTATACATACTGATGTAGTATGGATTGTGTTTTATGTCCATAGTCACGAATAACCCATGGTAAATGCTGATTAGTTGTGATTGTGTTTTATGTATAGTCCTGAAATATCCCATGGTAAATATGATGTAGTATGTGATGTGTTTTTGTCCATAGTCAGACTTAAACCATGGTAATTACTGAGGTAGTATGTGATTGTGTTTTATGTCATAGTCATGAATAACCCATGGTAATGACTGATGTAGTATGTGATTGATGTTTTATGTCCATAGTCACGACATAACCCATGGTAAATACTGTTGTAGTATGTGATGTGTTTTATTGTCATAGTCTGGACATAACCATGGTAAATAATGATGTAGTATGTTGATTTTGTTTTATGTCCTAGTCATGACGTCCCAGGTTGAATGCTGTGTAGTATGTGATTGTGTTTTATGGCCATAGTCACGACATAAAACCAGGTTGAATGCTGATGTATGTGATTGTGTTTTAAGTCCTTTGGAATGAGTCACACAGGTTGAATGGCTGATGTCATTTGGATTGTGTTTTATGGTCCCATAGTCACGACATTAACAGGTGGATTGATGATGTATGTGATTGTGTTTTATGTCCTTAGTCATGAGTCACCTGGTTGAATGCTGATGTAGTTTGTGATTGTGTTTTATGTCCATAGTTTGACATAACCCATGGTAATACTGATGTAGTATGTGATTGTGTTTTATGTCCATAGTCAGGGAACATAAACCCATGTAAATACTGATGTAGTATGTGATTGTGTTTTATGTCAATAGTCAAGGCAATATCCATGGTAATATTTGATGATAGTATGTGATTGTGTTTTATGTCCATAGTCATGCATAAACCCATGGTAAATGCTGATGTAGTATGTGATTGTGTTTTATGTCCATAGTCATGACTTAAACCCATGGTAATACTGATGTAGTATGTGATTGTGTTTTATGTCAATAGTCATGAAAATAACCATGGTAAAAATACATAACAGGTTAAATTGCTGAGTAAGTGACTGTTCTTGGTTGTATGCCATTCTGCACGTGTGTGCTATTTCTGTTTGTGCAAACGTTTAACATGTAAATTTAACATTAGTACATATATGCGTATCAGTTGTACTGTGGTTCGCGGCTTTCAATTTGGGTAGAGGCGCTCTTGCAGGTGTGGGTGGTGTGTGTGTGTGAGTGTGTGTGTGTGTGTGTGTGTTTGTGTGTGTGTGTGTGTGTGTGTGTGTGTGTGTGCGTGCGTGTGAGTGTGCATTGTGTGCCTCCTTGCCTTCGTGCCTGCGTGTGTGTGTGTGTGGGTGTGTGTGTGTGCGTGTGTGTGTGTGTGTGTGATGTGTGTGTGTGTGTGTGTGTGTGTGTGTGTGTGGTGTGTGTGATGTGTGTGTGTGTCGTGTGTGTGTGTGCGTGCTGACGTGCGTGTGTGTGCGTGTGCGTGTGTGTGTGTGTGGTGTGTGTGTGTCGGTGTGTGTGTGTCTGTGTGTGTGTGTGTGTTGTGTGTGTGTGTGTGTGTTTTCCTGCGAATTGTGATAGCAACCACGTATGAGGTTGTTAGCGTATGGCATAAATATTTCATTTTTTGTGCACACAATGATTGAGTCCTGGCGGCAGAGATTGAGAGAGGAGAGTGAGGAGGAGAGAGAGAAGAGGAGGAGAGAGAGAGTGAGAGAGGAGTAGAGGAGATACGGGACAGACAGAATGACAGACAGACACCCACAACACACACACCACACACACACACACACACCACACACATCGACAGACCACAGACACACTCCCACAACACACACACACACACACACCACCAACACACACACACACACACAACACACACACACACACACACACAACATTGACAGAACACACATAGACAGGACACACACAACACACACACACACACACACACAATAGACCAGACACACAAACAACACCACCACACACACACATAGACAGGACACAACACAACACCACACACACGTCACACACACACACACACATAGACAGACCACACACACACCCACACACACACACACACACACAACATAGCAGACAGACACACACCACACGCACACACACACATAGACAGCACACACAACACATAGAAGGAACACACACCACAACACACACACATAGACAGCCACACACACACAACATAGACAGACACACACACACACAACCCACACACCACACACCCCCACCCACACACACACAACACACACACACACATAGACACACACACACACACACACACACACACACACACACACACCACACACACACAAAAACACAACACATAGACGACACACACACACACACACCACACAACACACAAATACACACACACACAACACCACACATAGACTGGGTCACACATGCACACACACACACAACAACACACACACACACACACACACACACACACAACATAGGCGACCACCACACACACACACACACACAACACACATAGACAGGACACACACAAACACACACACACACACCACACAAACACACACACACACACACACACAACACACACACACAAACACACACACACACCCACACACAAAATAGACAGAC
>CM031629.1:41159480-41206980 GCA_018398815.1 Conus ventricosus | reverse complement strand
GTTGTTCTGTGTAGATTTGCAGGTACAGGGTTGTATGGCGGCTAGGACATACTTTTTTTTTACGGGGTGGGGGGAGGTGGATCTTTGGGGGGGGGTGTTTTTGTTTTGTTTGTCGTTTTGTCATTTGCTGGGCGAGTTCGGTATCGTAAACAACATCTTGTTTGGATTATGGATGTTATTATTTATTTCAACGTGGGACCTCATGCTGTTTATACGGTTACTATTCTTGCTTCATTTCAGTTATTTTTCACCACCAATCAAATCGAGTATTTCCTGTAATTGTTACTGTTCATCCGTGTTTTTGTTTGACTATATTCAAGATCGATAAAGGCTGCGTCAGTCTTGAACAAAGGCCGATCTGTGTTTGTTCGTTTCTGCAGTCGCTGCTGTATAGACATGGCAGACACAGGTTATGTGTGCAAGCTAAGAACGTCCTTGCTGCTGTATAGACATGGCAGACACAGGTTTGTGGCAAGCTAAGAACGTCTTTGCTGCTGTATAGACATGGCAGACACAGGTTTGTGTGCAAGCTAAGAACGTCCTTGCTGCTGTATAGACTGGCAGACACAGGTTATGTGTGCAAGCTAAGAACGTCCTTGCTGCTGTATAGACATGGCAGACACAGGTTATGTGTGCAAGCTAAGAACGTCCTTGCTGCTGTATAGACTGGCAGACACAGGTTATGTGTGCAAGCTAAGAACGTCCTTGCTGCTGTATAGACATGGCAGACACGGGTTAGTGTGCAAGCTAAGAACGTCCTTGCTGCTGTATAGACATGGCAGACACAGGTTATGTGTGCAAGCTAAGAACGTCCTTGCTGCTGTGATAGACATGGCAGACACAGGTTATGTGTGCAAGCTAAGAACGTCCTCTTTTCTTGGAGTGTGTCCTTGTTTGTTCTGTTGATCATTTTGTGGGAGCAAGAATTCGTTGTGCTGTCACCAGCACACTAGGTTCGTTATTCATTCGTTAAACGTTTCAGTTTTTGACCCTGCTGACTCTTTGGTACCCATTTGTTATTCCACATTGCTATCGCAACAACCGGTAAAAAAAACGACAAAGAGTAAAATACAACAACAATAACCAGCCATCAACTTTATCAGTTTCTAATGAGCAAATGCATGAATATACCCCATGAACAAAATATGAAAAAAGTCTCAAATTAAAGACTAGAACGGTTTACTACAGACTACATTTTAACCTGACAATTCATGAACATATAATTTGCAAAAGTCCGTAAGTCTAGGGCCACATACATTTCCAAAACAAAATGAATATTTATGTAACTATCTATTTACTATATCTATCTGTTAGACAAGATAGGTAATTAATAGAATCCCTATTACTCTGGGCCATGCGAATTAAAAAAAGAAAACATCTGTCTGTCCTCAATATCATCAATTTTTTGCTTTCCGAGTGCCCTACTATCAAAGTCAAATCGTGTTGCTTAAAGCCAATCCAAACCACAAGGGGCCCTATCAGGCTGTCATCTGATCGACGTCAATTCTCTAAGAGTTTTTAAAACACGCTTAATGTTTAAAAATCTTCTCCTTAAAATTCTGGATAAAAACTATAAACGTTGCTTTCTGGAAGTTAAAGTCATATTAGTTGAAATCATCGCTAAACAACGTTTTCGTGAATTGCTGACAAATGAATACATCACTAGCAGCGATAGTGTTATCACTCTTTAAAACAATGTTTATAATGAATGACGCATAACCATGGATTGCATCACGTATCTTCCCCACCTTTTGAAACATACCGGGTGAGTACAAAAAAAAAAAAAAATGACGTGTGTGGTAACTGGTACTCAATATTCTTCTTTATGGACGCCAAGGCAGATGGTTTAGAAACTCTTAAAGCCTGGGTGAACTTGGAAAACAAAGGTACAAAAAAAGAAGTAGACTGCCTGGTTCTTTCGAAAAAACAGGAATAACAAAACAACGAGTGGAAAAAAAAACAACCATCGAAGTCAACTGGAGAAATTAGAATTGATACTTCCTACTCGTAGAAGTCTTCAAAACAGTGAAGGTTTGAAGAATCAAAGGTTCGGAAGTTTTTCTTTCCTTCCGTTTTTTATTTTGTTATCCTTGGAAAACAGTTTTGTTTATCCGCCTACTTATTGCAGTCTTCAAACAAAGTTTGTTATCCGCCTGGTCCCATTGCCTTCTTGAAACAAAGTTTGTATCCGCCATCTGCATTATTGCATTCTTCAAACAAAGTTTGTTATCCGCCTGCTTATTGCATTCTCAAACAAAGTTTGTTTATCCGCCTGCTTATTGCATTCTTCAAACAAAGTTTGTATCCGTCTGCTTATTGCATTCTTCAAACAAATTTGTTAACCGCCTGCTCATTGCATTCTTCAAACAAAGTTTGTTATCCGGACTGCCAATTGCATTCTACAACAAATTTTGTTAACCGCCTGCTTATTGCATCTCAAACAAAGTTTGTTATCGCGCCTGCTTATTGCATTCTTCTTCAACAAAGTTTGTTAAACAGCCTGCTATTACATACTTCAAACAAAGGTTTGTTATCCGCCTGCCCATTGCATTCTCAAACAAAGTTTTGTTCCGCCTGCTTATTGCATTCTCAAACAAAGTTTGTTATCCCCAGCTCATTGCATTCTTCAAACAAAGTTTGTTATCCGCCTGCTATTGCATTTATTTCAAAACAAAGTTTTGTTATCCTCCTGGCTTAATGCATACTTCAAGACAAAGTTTGTTATACGTCGCCATTGCATTCTTCAACAAAGTTAGTTTATATTCCGCCTGCATATTGCATTCTTCAAACAAAGTTTGTTATCCGCCTGCTCATTGCATTCTCAAACTAAGTTTGTTTATCCGCGCTCTTATTGCATTCTTTCAAACAAAGGGGGGTAACTCGCTGCTTATTGCATTCTTCAAACAAAGTTTGTTATCCCCAGCTATTGCAATTCTCAAACAAAGTTTGTTATCCGTCTTCCCATTGCATTCTTCAAACAAAGTTTGTTACCGCCTGCTTAATGCATACTTCAAAACAAAAGTTTTGTTACCGCCAGCCCATTGCATTCGGCCTATCTAAGTGGGGGGGTATCCGCCTGCTTATTTGCATTCTTCAAACAAAGTTTGGTTATCCGCCTGCTCATTGCATTCTTCCAACAAAGTATTGCTATCCGCCTGCTCATTGCATTCTCCAAACAAAGTTTGTTATCCTCCTGTGCCTTATTGCATCTTCAAACATAATTTGTTATCCGCCTGCTCAATTGCATTCTTCAAACAAAGTTTGTTATCCGCCTTGCGTATTGCATTCTCAACCAAAGTTTGTTATCCGTCCTGCTTATTGCATTCGTCAACAAAGTTGTACATCCGCTGCCCATTGCAATCTTCAAACATAGTTTGTTAACCGCCTGCTTATTGGCATTCTCAAACAAAAGTTTGTTATCCGCCTGCCCTTGCATTCTTGCAAACAAAGTTTGTTATCCGCCTGCTTATTGCATTCTTCAAACAAAAGTTAGTTTAACCGCCTGCTCATTGCATTCTTCAACAAAGTTTTGTTATCCGCCTGTCACATTGTGCGATTCTTCAAACAAAGTTTGTTATCCGTCTGCTGATTGCTTTCTTCAAATAAAGTTTTGTTATCCGTCTGCTGATTTGCATTCTTTCAAATAAAGTTTGTTTATCCGTCTGCTGATGGGGGCTGGAGGATTACAAAGTTGTTATCCCTGCCTGACCTGAATTCTTCAAACAAAGTTTGTTTTCCGCTCTGCTTATTGCCATTCTTCAAACAAAGTTTGTATCCGCCTGCTCATGCATTCTTCAAACAAAGTTTTGTTATCCGCCTGCCTAATGCATTTCTTCAAACAAAGTTGTTCTCCGTCTGGCTCATTGCATTCCCGCGGTAGATGACTGACAACCAGTCTGAGCTTGTGGGTGTCGATATGGGTGTGAGGGACGGGAAACCTGTAACAGTCTGATCAGAATGGGTTGTGAGGGACGGAAACCTGGACATACGTGATCAGATGGTGGAGGGACGGGAAACCTGTAACAGTCCTTGATCAGATGGGTGTGAGGGACGTGAAACCTTTAACATTCTTGATCGATGGAGTTGAGGGACGTGAACCTGTAAACATTCTTGATCAGATGGTGTGAGGGACGGGAAACCTGTTAACATTTCTTGGACAGATGGTGTGAGGGACGGAAACCTGTAACATACTTGATTCCAGATGGGTGTGAGTGAAGGAAAACCTGTAACATTCTTGATCAATGGGCGTGAGGGACGAGAAACCTGTAACAGTCATGATCAGATGGGTGTGATGAAGGAAACCTGTAACATTCGTTGATCGATGGGTGTGTGAGGACGAGAAACCTGTAACAGTCCTTGATCAGAAGGGTGAGAGTGTGGACGGGAAAACCAGAAACATTCGTGATCAGACGGGTGTGAGTACGGGAAACCTGTAAACAGTCTGTGATCAATGGGTGTGAAGGACGGGTAACCTGTAACAATCGTGACCAGATGGGTGTGAGGGACGGAAACCTGTAACAGTCTTTGATCAGATGGGTGTGAGGGACGTGAAACCTGTAACATTCTTTGATCAGAAGGGTTGTGAGGGACGTGAAACCAGTAACATTTCCTTGATCAGATGGGTTGAGGGACGAAACCTAACATATCTTGATCAGAGATGTGTTGTGAGTGACGGGAAACCTGTAACAATACCTGATCAGAAGGGTGTGAGGGAAGGAAAACCTGTAACATTCCTTTGATCAGATGGGTGTGAGACAAGAAACCTGTAAGCAGTCCTTGATCCGATTGGTGTTGAGGGACGGGAAACCTGTAACAGTCTTTGATCAATGGTGTGAGGACGGGAAACCTGTAACGTCTTGATCAGATGGGTGTGAGGGACGGGAAACGCTGTAACACTCTTGGATTATATGGTGTGAGGACAGGAAAGCCTGTAACACTCTTGGATCAGATGGTGTGAGGACGGGACACCAGTAACAGTCTTGATCAGATGTGAGAGGGAACTGAAACCATGTAACAGACCTTGATCAGATGGTGTTAGGGACGGTAACATGTAACATTCGTGATCAGATGGGTGTGAGGGACGGGAAACCTGTAACATTCATGATCAATTGGTGTAGGGACGGAAACCCTGTAACATCCGTGATCAGAAGGGTGTGAGGACGGGTAACCTTAACATATCTTGATCAGATGGGTGAGAGGACGGGAAACCTGTAACAGTCTTGATTAAATCAGATGGGTGTGAGGGACGGGAAACCCTGTAACCGTCTTGATCAATGGGTGTGAGGGACGGAAACCTGGTAACAGACTTGAATCAGATCGTTGAGGACGGAAACTGTAACAGTCTTGATCAGATGGGTGTGTAGGGACGGGAAACCTGTAACATTCTTGATCAGATGGGTGTGACGGAAACGGAAACCTGTAACAGTCTTGATCAGATGGGTGTGAGGGACGGAAAACCTATAACATCGTGATGCAGGATGGGTGTGAGGGACGGAAACCTTAACAGTCATGATCAGAGGGTGTGAGGCACGGAAACCTGTAACAGTCTTGATCAGATGGTGTGAGGGAACGGGAAATCCTGTAACATTCGTGATCAGATGGGTGTGGAGGGAAACGGGAAAACCTGTAAACATCTTGATCAGATGGGTGTGAGGTACGGGAAACCTGTACAGATCTTGATCGATGGGTGTGAGACGGGAAACCTTGTAACAGTCTGAGATCAGATGGGGTGTGTAGGGACGGGAAACCTGTAAACAAATCGTGATCAGATGGGTGTGAGGGACGGGAAAACCCTGTAAACAGCTTGATCCGATGTTGTTAGGACGAGAAAACCTGTAACAGTCTTGATCAGTATGGGTGTGAGGGACCGAAACCTCTAACACACATGATCAAGTTGGGAGTGAGGGACGGGGAAACCTGTAACACTCTGTTTAATTTTGAAAATTTCCCAGAGCCATCTCATTGCCTCGAAAGCCAGCATGACTAAAATTGCAAGCCATCGTATATCAGAGAGGAGTCCGTTCAAAAACAAACTCAGCATTTTCAAAACCGCGGTTCTAATCAACGTGAGCTTTAATCCATCAATATTCTCACTCCCCCTAATTTAATAACGTCTCTTACGTTAACTGCTTTTCGCAAAACCCCGGTAACCTTATCAACATGTCCGCACTCGCTGTGCGCAGCGCGCGCACACACACACACACACACACTACGCACGCGCCGTGCACATACAACACACCACACACACACACCACACACACTACACACACCCACACACACACACCCACACACACACACACACACACACACACGCTTACATTCATACCCACACACTCCAGCGCTGATCGCACACACACACACACACACACACACACACACACACCACACACACACACACACAACACACACACACACACACACTCACACACACACACACACACACACGACACACACACACACACACACACACAACACAACACACACACAACATGAATGACGTACACATCAACAACCATTATCGTGTCCACATTACACTCCCACTCCCTCTACTGCACACTCACACCCACCAAACCACCCCTTCCCCCTACCCTTACACACAGTAACACACAACACACACACACACACACACACACACACACACACACACTCACACACCCACACGCACATGCACACACACACACATGCAGACACATACTACACACTGGCACACACACATACAAACGCACGTACTTCAAACACACGCTCGCGGGCGCGCACACAGAGCGTACTACACCATTCACAGACACACTCTCTCACTCACACACAACTCTCGTCTCTTCTCGTCGCTCGCTCTCTCTCTCACAGCAAACATACACACACACACACACCACACACACACACACACACATCACACACACACACACACAATTGACACACACACACACATACACACCCTCTCACGCACACACACACCCATACACACACTCTCCACGCACACACACACACACACACACACACACACACACACACACACACACACACACACACACACACACACACACACACTACGCCACACACACACACACACACACACACACACACACACACACACACACACACACACACCCCGTGCACACACACACACACACACACACACACACACACACACACACACAACACACAGACACACACACACACACACAATCCACTCCATTACCAACGTGCCATGTCAGACAATCACTCACTCCACTCCCCTCCCTCCTCGCGTTGACCCTCACCTCCAGTAGTCACAGATGGCACCCGTACTCAGTTGACCACAGAGTGCCCGTCCCAAAAGGTGGGCACCTGCGGAACATTCAGCTCACCAGATACAACAACTCTCCATTAACCACAGTCCTCCCTGTCTTTAAAGTGGACACCTGCAAGGAACATTCCGCCCAACAGTTACAGAGGGGGGGCCACAACCCCATTAACCACAGACATCCCTGTCTTTAAAGTGGACCCTGCAGGAACATTCCGCTCCCAACGTACACCACCCCATTAACCACAGTCTCCCTGCTTTAAAGTGGACACCTGCAGGAACATTTCCGCTCCAACAGTACACCACCCCATTAACCACATTCACACCTGTCCTTTAAATTTGACACCTGCAGGAACATTTTTATTCATTTTCACAGTACAACCACTCCATTAACCACAACCTCCCTGTCTTTTAAAAGTGGAATCTAGTTGCAAAAATGAGGCGAGTGCAGGGGATATCTAACAGGTTTGAAAAATTACTGAAAAGCCCGCCTTAAAACCTTAGCAAACAAATCACAAGAAAAAACCACACGCTTTCGTGATCGACTCGCATTCTTCTACAGGCCAAGATACAACGACACTAAGTGACAACGAAAATGAGTGAGCTCTCATGTATTCTCATCTAATTTCGGCGCGAAATGGGCGTTGAATCTTTTTTTGGGGGGGTTTAATATGGAACGTGTCCACAGATTTGCACCAGAATTGAATTAAAATAATTTCGTTGTCCTGAGCGGTGTTTATATTTTCCTGAGAAGACCTAAGAAGTCGAAACGCGATCGTGTTTTGTCTGTGATTTCTGTTGTTAACGTGACTTTATCAATTTTTTTTTTTTCAAATGACTTAAAGTGGAAACCAGCAGGAACTTCAGCTCAAACAATGCACTACCCATTACTCCACAATCTCCTATCCTTAAAGTGGAATCTGCCGGAACATTCAACTCCAAACATACACAATTCATCCATTACCCACATTCTCCCAATCCTTAACGTTGAAATCTTCCGAACATTCAAACAACTCAAACAATACACTACTCCCATTACCCACAATCTCCCATTCCTTAACGTGGAAATCTCCGGAACATTCAACTCAAAACAATACACTACTCCCATTACCCACAATCTCCCAATCCCCTTAAGACGTGGAAATCTGCCGGAACATTCAGCTCAAACAATACACTACTACTCCCATTACCCACAATCTCCCAATCCTTAAGTGGAAAATCTGTGGGAACATTCAGCTCAATCACTATAATACCGCACACTGTGATTCCTTGACCACACTGTCTCATTCTCCATTGTGGGAACCTGCAGGAACAGTTCGGTTTTCTTCAAGACACTACATTGCTAACACTACTGACCACACTGTCTTCTCCATACTTCAAACCAGAAGTTTGAAAGGCTATGCCCCAGAAGACTGTACACACAGCTACCCTAAAACTTTACCAAAACCAGGGAAAAGAATCCCTCATACAGCTAAAATGGTTACGCATACTTCACTATCTAAAAATACAGCAGGAAAGCTCATGGAACGAAATCATAGCAAGAAAAAACTCGCAAGAATCTGAAAGTCAGACAAATCCTCCCTCAAATCAAGTAAGCTATAGAAAAAAGAAAAAGTACATTGAAATTGCGGCCGCTTTTTGCTGTTAAGTATACAAAGGATTCAAAGAAAGGAAGAAACACTAGCTGTGGCAATAGACCTGGAAGACGCAACAACAAAGTCCAGTCTCGCTTCTCATGGAAACTGCTCCATGACAATGGAGTCAGCCAGACACTAACGCGATGCATAGCATGCAGCACTTCAGGATGCAAACCGACATTCCATAAATTTTGGAGATTGGACGTCTGAGCCTCATCAACTTCAATGTGATTACCTCAAGGTTCTCCCTCTCTTCCCCTGCTTTATACAATTTTTACACTAAAGCCAAGCCGACCTCAAATAAATGGAACTGCTCGAGTGTTGACACTGTAGAATGATGGTCTGATCTACAAAACATCAAGAATGCTGAAGAAAGAACGAAGCAGTTCATCAACAGCTGAACAAAGTTGCTCGTGGTGTCCAAGAAACTGGATCATCCATTGACAAGTATAACAGCCTCCTAGACATTAGTTCTGCAGTCTGAGGGAGAGAGAGAGAGCTGGAGATAGAGAGAGAGAGAGAGTAGAGAGAAGAGAGAGAGAGAGAGAGAGAGAGAGAGAGACTTGGACAAATAATCAAAGTGTAAAAGTCTTGTCTGTTCTTTCTGTCTGTCTGTTTTTTTCTGTCTCTCTGTCTCTGTCCTGTCTGTCTGTCTGTCTGGTCTGTCTGTCCTCCTCTCTCTCTCTCCTCTCTCTCTCTCTCTCTCTCTCCACTCTCTATCCCATACACACACTCTCTCTCCTCTCTCCTCTCTCACTCTCTCTCTCTCTCTCTCACATGAATACACTCCATTTCCCATACGGCTAGTTCAAATGAGACTATAAACCAAGTTCAGTGTGTGAACACATGCCATAACATCTTACAACATGTAAATCCCGATCACCAACTTACGGAAGAGAAAAATTTGTGCCGTTTGTATTGGATTACTTGTTATACATAGCATGCACCTTCCCGAACTTTGGGAGTAATTGGCGGGATAAAAAAAAAAACGGTCAAAACACAAACTCCACTCCCATGTTGGGTAGATGGGATTAATCCTTACTCTGTCTATACAACAGGGAGTGTCCGCAGGAGTATCAGCCTGCGTACGCTAGAAATAAAAAAGTCCTAAAAATGTGACGCTATCCTTTCTTTAATTAAACAACACACGCAAGGCACACACGGACGCACGCAGGCACACAGATCACGATTTTAAACTTGCATAACAATTTGGTCTGTGGCATGATTCGTGATTTCACACACCATAAAAATAATAAAATAATAATAGTCAATATTTTTTTAGGAAAAGCACCGATAGAAATCCTTTGGAAACTGAAATCTTCGAATTGTATTGAGCTGCTTGTGTTAGAAATAATAAGTACATATCAAAATGCACGCACCTATTTCAGCCATCAATCATCTGAATCTGCTAGAAATAGTAAGAACAATTACATAGCAGCACGTATTATAACCATCGAATCAAAGAGTCTGTTGGAAATATCACGAACACATGCATAGTGCATCATATTTTAACCACATGTTCGATCTGATCTGTTATAAAGAGTAAAACCACATACAGAACAGTACATATCTTTAACAACAGTTCGTCTGACCTGTTTGAAATAGTCAAAACACTTACTGAAACAGTACATATTTTAACCACCAATTCGATCCTAATCTGTTAAAATAGTCAAACACGTACATAAGCAATATGTATTAATTAACACCATCATTCGGTCTGATAGTCCACTGACACGTAACGTGAACGTAACTCCACTTTCATTCCAGGCCAGGCAGACTTCCCCCCTTTTATTTTTCTCAACTACTTCCAAACAAAGTTTGTTAACCGCCTGCTTATTGCATTCTTCAAACAAAGTTTGTTATCCGGCTGCCCATTGCATTCTTCAAACAAAGTTTGTTATCCCGCCTGCTTATTGCATCTCTTCAAACAAAGTTTGTTATCCGCCTGCTCATTGCATTCTTCAAACAAAGGTTTGTTATCCGCCTGCTCATTGCATTCTTCAAACAAAGTTTGTTATCCGTCTGCTGATTGCATTCTTCAAATAAAGTTTGTTATCCGTCTGCTGATTGCATTCTTCAATAAAGTTTGTTATCCGTCTGCTGATTGCATCTTTTAAACAAAGTTTGTTATCCGTCTGCTGACTGCATCTTCAAACAAAGTTTGTTTTCCGCCTGCTTATTGCATTCTTCAAACAAAGTTTGTTATCCGCCTGCTCATTGCATTCTTCAAACAAAGTTTGTTATCCGCCTGCCTATTGCATTCTTCAAACAAAGTTTGTTCTCCGTCTGCTCATTGCATTCCTCGCGGTAGATGACTGACATCAGTCGAGCTGTGGGTGTCAGATGGGTGTGAGGACGGGAAACCTGTAACAGTCTTGTCAGATGGTGTGAGGACGGGAAACCTGGACATTCGTGATCAGATGGGTGTGAGGGACGGGAAACCTGTAACAGTCTTGATCAGATGGGTGTGAGGGACGTGAAACCTGTAACATTCTTGATCAGATGAGTGTGAGGGACGTGAAACCTGTAACATTCTTGATCAGATGGGTGTGAGGGACGGGAAACCTGTAACATTCTTGATCAGATGGGTGAGGGACGGGAAACCTGTAACATTCTTGATCAGATGGGTGTGAGGGAAGGAAAACCTGTAACATTCTTGATCAGATGGGCGTGAGGACGGAAACCTGTAACAGTCTTGATCAGATGGGTGTGAGGGAAGGAAAACCTGTAACATTCTTGATCAGATGGGTGTGAGGGACGAGAAACCGTAACAGTCTTGATCAGATGGGTGTGAGGACGGAAACCGTAACATTCGTGATCAGACGGGTGTGAGGGACGGGAAACCTGTAACAGTCTTGATCAGATGGGTGTGAGGGACGGGGAACCTGTAACATTCTGATCAATGGGTGTGAGGGACGGGAACCTGTAACAGTCTTGATCAGATGGGTGTGAGGGACGTGAAACCTGTAACATTCTTGATCAGATGGGTGTGAGGGACGTGAAACCCTGTAAACAGTTTTGATCAGATGGGGTGGGGAGGGGAAAAACCGTAACATTCGTGATCAATGGGTGTGAGGGACGGGAAACCCTTTGAAACATTCTTGTTCAGAGGGGTTTGTGGGGGAGGGGAAAACCTGTAACAGTCTTGTTTCAGATGGGGGTGAGGGGGGGAAACCTTGTAACAGTCTTGATCAATGGGTGTGGGGAGGGGAAAAACCTGTAACACCCTTGATCAGATGGGTTTGGGGGAGGGGAAACCTGAAACGGGTTTTGTTTAAAGAGGGTGTGGGGGACAAAAAACCCTGTAACAGTCTTGTTCAAGGGTGTAAAGGGAAAGGGGGAAACCCTTAACGCTTGATCAAAAGGGGTTTTGTGAGGGAGGGGAAAAACCCTGAAACATTCGTGATCAGGGGGGTTTGTGAGGGAGGGGAAAAAAAAAACCTGAAAACAGTTTTGATCAGTTGGGTGTGAGGCCGGGAAACCTTTTAACGTCTTGATCAAAGGGGGGTGGGGGAAGGGAACCTTAACATTGTGATCGATGGGGTTGTGAGGGAGGGGAAACCTGAAAACATTCTTGATAAATTGGGTTTTGGAGGGACGGGGGAAACCAAAACAGTTTGTTTTAAGATGGGGGGTGAGGGCGGGAAACCTGTAACAGCCCCTTGATCAGATGGGTGTGAGGGACGGAAACCTGAAACTTTCGTGACCCAGATGGGTTTTGAGGGAGGGGAAAACCCTGAAAACAGTTTTTAAAATCAATGGGGTGGGGGAACGGAAAACCTGAAACTCTTGTTAAATTGGGTTGGTGAGGGCCGGGGAAAAACCTGTCCCAATCTTATCAATGGGTGTGAGGGAGGGGGAAACCGAAACACTTTTTGATCACCCTTTTTTTTGGGCCCTCGAAAGCCAGCATGCTAGAAATGCAAGCCATGTTTTTTAAAGGGGTGGGCCTTTTCAATCAAACTCAGAAAAGGTTTTAAAAAACCCGCGTCTAATCCAACGTGAGCTTTATCCATCAATATCTCAGCCCCCTAATTAATCGCCCCTTACGTTTGAACGCTTCGAAAAAAACCCGGGTAACCTTTTTCAACATGTCCGCACGCGCGTGCGCGCGCGCGCACCAAAAACACACCACACACACGCACGCGCCCCGTGCACATACACACACAAACACAAAAACCCCACACCACACACAAACACACCCCAAAACAACACACACACACACACACACACACCACCTTACATTCATACACACACACGCGCGCGCGACGCACCCACACACCACACCACCCCACAAAACCACACACACACAAAACCCACCACACACCACACACACACCCCAAAAACACTCACCCCACACACCACACACACAAAACCACACCCCACACACCACCCCCACACACACACACCAAAACGGGATATAACTTTAACATAAACCCAAACCTTTAAACGTGTCCACATCCCTCTCCATCCCTTACTGCACCTAAAACCCCCCCACCAACCCCCCCTTCCCCCTACCCTTACACACACAAAACCCCACACCCACACACACACACACACACACACACACACACAAAAACACACCCAAAACGGACACACCCACACCATGCAGAACATACATACACCCGCACACCACTTTAAAAAACCACGTACGCACCCCACCCCGCGCCCCGGGGGCCCCACCCCTTCTACACCGCTTTTCACAGCCCACACTTTTCTCACCCCACACACCTTTTTCCCCCCCCTTTTCTCTCGTTTCGCCTCTCTTCAAAACAAACTACACACACACACACAACACACACACACACACACACACACACACCACACCCCAACACACACACACCACAAACAACACTCTCACCACACCCCAACACACATCCCAAACACTCTCACGCAAAACACACCCACACACAACACACACACCACACACACCACCACACAAACACACAACCCACACACACACACTCACACACACCCAACACACACCCACACACAAAACACACACACACAAAACCACACAACCACGTGACACACACCACACACACACACACACACACACAAACACACACACAACACCACCACCACACATTCACTTCACATTCCCAAACGTGCCCTTGTCAGTCATCACTCACTCCACCCCCCTCCCTCCCCCGTTAAACCCTCACCCCCGGGTAGTCACAGATGGCTCCGGACCTTTTGACCCCGGGGTGCCGTCCCAAAGGTGGGCCCCCGCAGGAAAAATTCAGTTTCCAAAACAGTAAAACCCACTCCATTACCACGTCTCCTGTCTTTAAAGGGGAAACACCTGGGGGAATTTTTCCGCCCCAAACAGTACCCCCCCCCAAAAAACCCCAAAACCCTCCCTGTCTTTAAAGGGGCCCCGCGGGGAACCCTTCCCCCCCCCCCCCCCCAACAGAACCCCCACCCTTTAAACCACAGTCCCCCTGTTTTTAAAAGTGGACACCTGCGGGAAAACTTTTCCGCTCCAAAAAGTAAAACCACCCCTTTAACCCAAACCCCCCCCTGTCTTTAAAGGGACACCGGCAGGAACTTTTCTTTTAACAGTACACCACCCCAATTTCCCCAAAACCTCCCTGTTTTTAAGGGTGGAATCTAGTTTTTTTAATGGGGCGAGTGCGGGGATATCAAAAACGGGTTGGGGAAAAAGTAAATTTTAAAAAACCGCCTTAAAAACCTTAGAAAACCCAAATCAAAAAAAAAAACAGGGAGCGTTTCGCCTCTTAGGTCTTCTTCGGGAAAGTTTCACACACAAAGGACAACGAAAAATAGTGAGTTTCTCATTTATCTTCATCTAATTCGGCGCGAAATGGCTTTTTGAATCTTTTTTTTTTTTTGAAAAAAATGGAACTTTTCCCACAGATTTGCACAAAATTTGAGGAAAAAAATTTTTTTCGTTGTCCTGAGTTTTTGTGAAAATTTTTTCCGGGGAAGAAGCCCTTTAAGAATTTGGGAAAACGCTTCGTTTTTTTGTTTTGTGTTTTCTTTGTTAACGTGAGGTTTTTAAATTCAATTTTTTTTTTCAAATGTCTTAAAGGGGAAAAACCGGGAGGAACTTTCAGTAAAAACAATGCATTTCCCCCATTCCCCCACTTTTCCCCCTATCCAAAAATTTGGAAATCCCCGGGAAAATTTCCCAACTAAAAACCCATCCACTCCCTCCATTACCACCAACCCCCAATTTTTTAACGGGGAAATTGCGGGAACTTTAAACTAAAAAACAATACACTACCCATTCCCCACAATCCCCCAAAACCTTTAAAGTGGAATCTCCCGGGAACTTTTAAACTCAAACAATACACTACCCATTCCCCACAACCCTTCCAATCCTTAACGGGAAAAACGGGCCGGGAATTTTTTCAGCTCAAAAATACACTACCCCTTTCCCCCACAATCTCCCCAATTTTTAAAAGGGGAAATCTGGGGGAAAAATTCAGCTAAAAAACCTATAATACCGCACACTGTGTTTTCCTTTGCCCACACTGCCCTCCTTTCTCCATTGTGGGAACCTGCGGGGAACATTGGGCCAAAAAACTTCATTGCTATCCTTACTGACCCACTGTCTCCATTCTTTAACCCGGAGAGGGTTTTTATAAAGGAAAAGCCCCGAAGCTTTACACACAGCTACCTAAAAGCTTTACCAAAAAAGGGAAAAAATTCCCCATCGCTAAATGGTTACCGCATACTCATATCTAAAAACAGCAGGAAAGCTCTTTGGGAAAGAATCATAGAAGAAAACTCGCAAGAGATCTTGAAAAATCGACAAATCCCCCCATCAAAACAAGGGGCTATAGAAAAAGGAAAAATAATGTGAAAATGCGCCGCTTTTGCTGTGAAAATAAAACAAAGGTTTCAAAGAAAGGAAGAAACACTAGCTGTGGCAATAGCCTGGAAGAAACCCTACAAAAAAAGTCCAGTTTCGTTCCATGGAAAAGGGTCCTTGCCATGGGGGTCACAAGACCCAACGCGATGAATACGCCGCACTTCAGGAGGGAAAAACCCTCCCCTTCCTAATTTTGGGGATTGGGGCGTCTGAGCCTCATCAACTTTTTATGTGATTAATCAGGTTTCCCCTATCCCCGGGTTTATAAATTTTTTACACAAAGGCCCTGCAGACCTCAAAAATAAATGGAAAAATGCCCCGAGTGTTGAAAACTAGTAGATATGGTTGATCTTCAAAACCTCAAAAAATGCTGAAAAAAGAAAAGGGAAAAAAGGTTTATAACCCGCAACAAAGTTTTTCCCGTGGGGGTCAAAAACTGGTCATCCCTTGACATTATTTAAAAGCCCCGCTTTTGTTTTGCAGTCTTGGGGGGAGGAAGGAGAGAGAGAGAAGGGGAGAGAGGGGAAAAAGAGAGTGGGGAGAGAGGAAAAGAGAGAGGGGGAGAGGGGGAAAAGAGGGCTTTGACAAAAAATCAAAGTGTCAAAAGGGCTGTCCGTCTGTCCCGTCGTCTGGTTTTTTTTGTCTTCTGGGGTTTTCTGTCTGTCTGTCGTCGTCTGTCCCGTTCCCGTCTCTCTCTCTCCCCTCTCTCTCTCTCTCTCTCTCTCTCTCTCTCTTTCCCATACCAAATCCTCTCTCTTCTTTCTCTCTCTCCCTCTCTCTCTTTTCATGAAAACGCTCCAAATTTTTTTAAAGCTATTTCAAATGGAAATAAAAAAACCAAGGTTCGTGTGTGAACACTGCCCTAACATCTTACTTTCAAGTAAAACCCGTCACCAACTTTCGGAAGAGAAAAATTTGGCCGTTTGTATGGATGACTTGTTATACATTAGCATGCACCTTCCCCGAACTTGGGAGTAATGGCGGGATAAAAAAAAAACGGTCATAACACAAAACTCCACTCCCTTTGTTGGGTAGATGGGATTAATCCTTACCTGTCTATACAGGGAGTGTCCGCAGGAGTATCAGCCTGCGTACGCAGAAAGAAAGGAAAGTCCTAAAAATGTGGACGCTATCCTTTTCTTTAATTAAACACACACGCAGGCACACACGGACGCACGCATGCACACACACGTTTTTAAACTTGCATAACAATTTGGTCTGTGGCATGATCCGTGATTTCACACCATAATAATAATAATAATAATAATAGTCAATATTTTTTTAGAAAAGCACAGAATAGAAATCCTTTGGAAACTGAAATCTTCGAAATTGTATTGCTGCTTGTGTTAGAAATAATAAGTACACGTATGCTAAATGCACGCACCTATTTCAGCCATCAATCAATCTGATCTGCTAGAAATAGTAAGAACATGTACATAGCAGCACGTATTATAACCATCGATTCAAAGTAGTCTGTTGGAAATATCACGAACACATGCATAGTAGCACATATTTTAACCACAAGTTCGATCTGATCTGTTAGAAAGAGTAAAACCACTACAGAACAGTACATATCTTAACCATCAGTTCGGTCTGACCTGTTGGAAATAGTCAAAACACGTACTGAACAGTACATATTTTAACCACCAATTCGATCTAATCTGTTAGAAATAGTCAAAACACGTACAGAACAATATGTATTTTAATTAACCATCAGTTCGGTCTGATAGTCTCACTGACACGTAACGTAACGTAACTCCACTTTCATTCCAGGCAGACTTCCCTCCCTTTATTTTTCTCAACTCCGTTACCTTTCCCTGGGGTTGAGTTTCAGGACGTCGGGTCCTTTGTGCTCCTTGTCGCTGAAGCTGATCAGCTTCTGCCCGTCACCTTGCAGACCTTTCTCTTCCAGCGCGATCATGGCTCTCCAGCAAGGAACGCTGCCGGTGCCACAGTACAGGAACATGTTGCTGGCCATTGTGCTCGGTAGGGCGTGACTGCCGCCAATGACCGAGTGCTTCTCTTGTCTGGCGTGGGTGTGAGAGTCCGGTGCGTGCCTTACCCTTGACCCTAAGGTGTAACGGCGGTCGTGATTTTTTTTCTCATTGTTATTATTCTTGTGTACACCGTGAAATTTGGGATCTGACTCTCTCCATTGCTGTTTTGGGGAATCAGACAAGACGAATTAGTCTGTAAGTTCGTCAGTGGAGAGTTTGGTCATTGGATTGAGTAGATTATTGCTTCGTTTGGTTTATTGGCTGTTGCATGTGTTTTATTTTAAAAAGTTGAATTATGTTAAAATTCTGCCGTAAATGGATAAATAAAAAGTAAATTTAGAAATGTTTACCAGAATTGGCTATCTGTCTTTCTATCTGTCTATCAATCTATCTATCTATCTATTCTGTCTATCTATTTATCTATCTATCCCTCTATCTATCTGTATTTATGTCCACAAACACATGCAAACGCGCATATATATATATATATATATATATATATATATATATATATATATATATATATATATATATATATATATATATATATATATATACCTATTTACCTATCTACCTATCTATCAATGTATATATATATATATATATGTTACCGTCAATCCGTGAAATCAGGCAATGTGTGTAATAAGCATGACATATAGGGAACATATCGAAACTGTGGTCACAATGAGAGCAGGGCATGAAGGGCCACAGAATTTTGTTTGAGACTTTTCTTGCTGATCGATGAGAATGCGGATGATTAAGATGATGCTATGTATTTCTATTCTGGTCTGTGACTGCATGACAGGGCTGTACTCTACGCTTCCTTTCATATATATCCGCATCAACCAGGCCCGAGAGATGCAGACACCTGCAGTGTTGGTCAGGAAATTTGAGCAACACTCTCGCTCTCAGTTCTGGGTAGGAGCCAGTCAGAGCAGAAAAATCCCACATGGCTCTGATGGGAATTGAACACACGACCTCCCAGCCAGGAGTCTGTGACGCTAACCACTTTGCCATGGTGGTTGGTTCTGATTGTCTGTCTCTGTCTTTGTCGCTGTCTGTCTGTCTGTCTCTCTCTCTCTTTCTCTCTCTCTCTCTCTCTCTCTCCTCTCTCTCTCTCTCTCTCCTCTCCTCTCTCTCTCTCTCTCTCTCCGATCTACAAGATAGTTTAAACAGTGCCGTCAAATGGGCGGAAATCAATCACATGTCTCTTAATGCAAAAAAAAAACCTAAATGCATGGTCATTACTAGCAGACAAAAACGTCAAAATATGCCTGTTGATTTATTTTCAATATTGTTTCTAGTGAAAAAATCGAAGAAGTAAAAACACATAAAGTTTTGGGGGTTGTCATTGATAACACTTATCATGGTCCGATCACGTAGCTTACCTACGCAAAAGAATATCCCAAAAATATTCCAGTTGTCAAAATAAAGCATTTTCTGAATATGCATGCTAGAAAACAATTCTTTCATGCCCATATACAGTCAATTATAGACTATGCTTCTACTTTATGGGATTCAGCCAGCGCAAACATTCTGAAACCTTTAGCAAGATTGCATAGGCGCGCAATAAAATTAGTTCTCTTAAAATCTAGTTCATTAACTCTAAACGATTATAATCCTTGGATATCCTTCCCCTAAAGCAAAAACTCGAATATAATAAGGCTATATTTATGCATAAAGTGGTAAATGGAAATGCACCTCCCTCCATTGTAAACAGTTTCCGGACGAATGACAATAGGCACGTCCACAAGTTAATAATGCCTCTGCCCAGACTTGACCTTTATAAATCAAGCCTCGTATACAGTGGTGGTACGTATTGGAACAATTTGCCTCCATTTCTGAAAGAAATCTCAAGTCTTAGTATTTTCAAGAGCGCTTAAAAGGATATCTGTTCAGTAAGTTAAAAGATATATATTTTTAAAAAAAACTGTACTAGTTGATTCCTAAATCAATTAAAAGACTCAGTGAATAGAAATATAATACTGTACGATTACAAGCCTATGTTAGACGGAAATCTTGCACGTGTCATTTGAACCACAGCAATAATGGGTTAAGCTAATTGACATGTTTTACATTGATGATATCGCTCAATTGCATTTTGTTATTTGATGTATAGAGTGTATTCAAGTCTATTTGACTCTTGTTTCCCCGTTCGTATTTGTACTTTACATGTATATTCTCCCCCCCCCACCCCTCCCCTATCCCGCCCACACCCCATACCCCCGCTTTCGCTCTCTTTCTCTCTCTCTCTCTCTCTCTCTCTCTCTCTCTCTCTCTCTCTCTCTCTTTCTCTCTCTTTCTTTCTTTCTTTCTCTCGCATATGGATGCTTGCACGATCTTGTCGTTTGCTTTTGTAGTATTAGTCTGTTACTTCTTACAGTTTGCAAGTTGACTGGTGTATTTACTTTTTCCTCTTTGTTGCCATATTGACTTGTGTGTTGTCCATGTGGGTTCTTTTTTTTTTTTCCCCAGGGCTGGGTGGAAAAAAGCATATGTAATTTGCTTATCTCATTACCCTGGTGAAATAAAATTTCGTTCGTTCGTTCGTTCGTTCGTTCTCTCTCTCTCTTTCTCTCTCTCTCTCTCTCTCTCTCTCTCTCTCTCTCTCTCTCTCTCTCTCTCTCTTCTCTCTCTCTCTCTCTCTCTCTCTCTCTCTCCCTCTCTCTCTCAAAATACATACAAATGCATGCATGCCCACGTATTCACATGAGCCTACTCAAAGTGGGACGGGGGTTAGGGTGCGGTGATTCACACAATGTGTCATCAGTACGTCGTGTGTGTCATTAACGATGCGAGCCAATAGTGCTATGTATCATGAATATAAAATTTTATAGTGCTGTATCAAAAGTGTGAAAAAGTGGAGTAGGATACGTGCTAAACAGTGCTACGCACCATTACTATCAAATTCATAGCGCTGTGTCACAAAGAATTGAAGGGCTCTGTACCAACAATGCTATGTACCATCATCACAAAGTGCATAAGTGATTTGTAAACAAAAAAACAACAAAAGGTAGAAGGGCCGAGTGCAAGCCAATGCTACGTACCATTGTTACAAAGTTCATGTTGGCTATGTCAAAAAGAGAATGACTACGTGCCAACACAGTATCATTATTACAAAGTTCATGTGGGCTATGTCAAAAAGAGAACGACTACGTGCCAACACAGTATCATTATTACAAAGTTCATGTGGGCTATGTCAAAAAGAGAACGACTACGTGCCAACACAGTATCATTATTACAAAGTTCATAAGTGATGTGTCAAAAAGAGAACGACTACGTGCCAACACAGTACCGTTATTACAAAGTTCCTGTGGGCTATGTCAAAAAGAAAACGACTACATGCCAACACAGTACCGTTATTACAACGTGCCAACACCGTACCATTATTACAAAGTTCATAAGTGATGTGTCAAAAAGAAAATGACTACGTGCCAACACCATACCATTATTAGAAAGTTCATAAGTGCTGTGTCAAAAGGAGTTGGACTGTGTGCTAAAAACGCTATGTACCATCATTACACAGTGCATAAGCGATTTGTCAAAATGAGTTGGTCTGTGTGCTAATAACGCTATGTACCATTGTTACACAGTTCATTGGCGCTGTGTCGAAAAGAGTACAGGGTTCGCGTGCCAGCTGTGCTGTATACTAGTATTACAAAGATCATAAGCCATTTGTCAAAACGAGTAGGACTGTGTGCTAATAATTCTATGTACCATTATTACACAGTTCAGAAGCACTGTGTCAAAAAGAGTAGTAGGACTGTGTGCTGACAATCCTATGTACCACTATTACACAGTTCAGAAGCGCTGTGTCAAAAGAGTAGGACTGTGTGCTAATAATTCTATGTACCATTATTACACAGTTCATTGGCGCTGTGTCAAAAAGAGTAGAAGGACTGTGTGCTAATAATTCTATGTACCATTATTACACAGTTCATTGGCGCTGTGTCAAAAAGAGTAGAAGGACTGTGTGCTAATAATTCTATGTACCATTATTACACAGTTTCATTGGCGCTTGTCAAAAAGAGTAGAAGGACTGTGTGCTAATAATTCTATGTACCATTATTACACAGTTCATTGGCGCTGTGTCAAAAAGATTAGAAGGACTGTGTGCTAATAATTCTATGTACCACTATTACAGAGTTCAGAAGCGCTGTGTCGAAAAGAGTAGGACTGTGTGCTAATAATTCTATGTACCATTATTACACAGTTCATTGGTGCTGTGTCAAAAAGAGTAGAAGGACTGTGTGCTAATAATCCTATGTACCATTATTACACAGTTCAGAAGCGCTGTGTCGAAAAGAGTAGAAGGACTGTGTGCAAATAATCCTATGTACCATTATTACACAGTTCAGAAGCGCTGTGTCAAAAAGAGTAGAACTGTGCTGATAATCCTGTGTACCATTATTACACAGTTCAGAAGCGCTGTGTCAAAAAGAGTAGGACTGTGCTGATAATCCTATGTACCACTATTACACAGTTCAGAAGCGCTGTGTCAAAAAGAGTAGAAGGACTAGGAGCCAGCAGTGCCACGTACCATTATCTGTTAACAGCCATACATGCCGACACCACCACTCTGTGGCTTTGGAAGATTTTCAAGTCAGGGAGGTGGTGGGGGCAGGAGGTGGGGTGAAGGGATGGGGAGGAAGGAGAAATCAGAACACTCTGGGGAGGGGTGGAGAGGGGAGGGGACAGTAGACAGGGTGGGTAAGGAAGAAAAAAGATGGTTTTCATGCGAAGGTTTGACAATACTGAAATGTATTATCGAATATGTACGGCCAGGCAGGGGTGGTTCTGTGTGTGTGTCCCAGCTGACCCTGGGCGTAGGAACCGTTTAGGCCCACATGGGTCCATGGGCAATACCTCCACCAGGGAGCCGGGGTTGGAGGTGAGGGAAGGACAGGGGAGGGGGGAAGGGGGGAGGTTCACCTCTTGGACGTTGAAGAATTTGTTTTTTTAATTTTCAAGTGGTGGAGATTCCCTGAAAATGGACGTGTTGTCCGTTCACTAAATGCACACGTATGTAAATCTTCCCTGTTTGAAAAAAAACAAGAAAAAGAAGAAAGAGACAGATACAGGATGGAAGGGGGGTGGGGTTCTGGATTTTCCGAACCACATCCCCTCTGTACCTCCCACCATCCCCCCTCCCACCCACATCACCCTTGCACTGTCCGAACCTGCTTGGCAACATTTCGATACAGGCACAGAGGTGGTCGCTTTAGTTATTTTCGTTCGTTTCACTCAAACGCTGAGAGATACAGGGAAATGTCTGTTCTGATCACTTTCGCGATCAACCAGTTTTTGGGCGAAAGTGGCTAAAGCCGCCTTTCCTGTCTCTGACAAGTAAGACTTCAATAACCAAAAATAACGATTATTACATAACAGACATACTGTGTGGGTATCCGTTTTTATACTAATTACAAAACTTTCAGATTTTGAAAAGTAAGACTTTAATAACCAAAAAATAACGATTTCTACAAAACAACATACTAACAAACATAAAGTAAAAAATCCTGCTTAATCTAGAAATTTATGTATGGCTTGACCGAGAGACACTGTGCATGTGCACGCAGGCCTACAGGGTTCGGGATTGTGGCAGGGGTATCAGGTTCAGTGGTTCGTGTGGCTCTGTGGGTGCTTGTAATTAGCCAGGGGCGGGATTGCCAGTTCTAGTCATGTTTACTGCGCATAAGCCTCTTATCGAATCAAGTGCCGAGCTTAAATCACGTGACATTTTGTGTTGTGGCCACCATACAAGCCGCCGCCATTTTACATTTGACAGGTGCTGTGCGGTTGTATGTGGTGTGGCGAGTATTCTTTAGAATCAGAGAGAGAACTGTGTGTGTTAAAAACATGGCGAGTCAGGGAAGTGTTGTTTCAATGCCTTCTGTCAGTGCTGGAAGTGACACTAATATTACTCAAGAAATGGCTGAAGTGTTGTTATCTTCGCAAGGAAAACTTTCTGTCAACAGACCGATCTTGTGGAAAAATTACATTGTTTATCATGAGGCCATGGCAAAGTTTTTGACACAAGAAATTGAGTGGCGAGCCTTGTTCTCCTCCCTCAAAGCCATAATGGAAGCATTCGTTTTGTTTCCTCAACAAAAAACGGAAACTCTCAGTTGAAGATCTGACAATATTTGAAAACACACGCTTTGGAGCTGCCTTCCGATCCATTTGATGAAACCAAAACCTTTGAACTGTTCAAGAAATTGACCCCACTTACACCGGGCTTGTTACTCAGTGAAAGATATGAAAAGAAATCTCTTTCTCAGGCTCTTTTTTTAGGGCATTGGCTTCAGAAAGCAAAGACAATTTTGAAACAGTCAAAACAAAAACTGGGAGTCCTTTCTGAAGAAGATTTGCTGGTTGAGCCAACTCGTGTAGAAGACTATTGAAGTGTCATTTTGTTTCTATTCTTATTAAAATTTCACAAACTTGCGATTTTCTTTCAACGAGTTATACAGCAAACGAAACTCATTCTGAAATACATACAAATCAACCCCAACTTTAATAGAATTCTGGCATGATTACACATGACGTGTTAGAACCTGCATGGCAGGAGTAATTGAGGCCACTTCCACAGCGGTAGTTTTACTACGCCCAACAAAACTAGGCCATCGGCAGACTTTGCGATTGACCTACAAAGCCCACCTCTACACCCGCTACTGGAGCGTCGGGTTTGTTAGAGGCAGGGTTGTGTGGCGTTTTAGCATACAGTGCGCGCGGTACTGTAAGACCACTGCAGGCCTACCACTGACGTGACTCTAAAATATAGTACTGCAGGCCTACTACTGACGTGACTCTAAATATAGTACCGCTCATGCATGTTACGGTCGGTTTGTTTAGAGTTGACTGCTTGAATTTCCACCAGCACTCATGACTTTGTATTATTGCTGTGATTACTGGCTTCACTGCTTCGCTTCAAGTCCTGCTTCAATTTTTTGGCTGCTTTTTCAAGCGGCCACGAGTGTTTCTTATTCAACTGTCTTGTTTATTAAATCAGCTTTTGTTAATGACACTGGTGGCCGCTTTGAATAATCTTCAGTGACAGAGAGACGACAGCCGTCTTGAATTTCGGCGCTCAAGCGCCAGCCATAAAACCCTTTCCCATTCTCCTGCAAGCACCTCCCTATCTTGGTGTGTGTGTGTGGTGTGTGTGTGTGTGCGTGCGATCGTGCTTGTATATATGCTGTTATTGTTGTTGTTGTTGTTTTGCTGTTTTACTTTTTATAAATATTATATTCTGAACATGTTTCTTCTAAATAATCAAGGCGCCCGCACACCTCCCACCCACCTCCCCCCGCGCATGCACACACTCAAGTCACCCAGTCACTTTTAAGTTCTTACTAATTTGCCCTCAATGTCATCCTTAGTCAGCCACAAGTTCTTACTTAAGTCATCCTTAAGTCATCCTCAAGTCATCCTCAAGTTTGTCCTCAAGTCATCCTCAAGTCATCCACAGTTCTTACTCAAGTCATCCTCAGTCATCACAAGTTTTACTCAGTTCTTACTCAAGTTACCTCAAGATCATAACTAAGTCCCTCTAAGTACAACCAAGTTCTTATTCAAGTTATCTTTATAATTATCAAAATATACAATCTATGTTTTATCTTAAATGTAGATGTCTAATATAGTACACACACGCTTCAAATAACGCGGTCATCGCTGAGAATATTTTGCTCAGCGTTCTCTGCATAGATCTTAATGAAGTTCTTACATCCTAAGCACCGCATTGATTTACAATTCTGGTCTATGGAAATGTCTTTTATAGACTCCATGTCTTTATTTATTGACTTTATCATTTTTTATATACGCCATGATCTATTTTTATTAAAAAATTTTTAAATTAAGTTCTTTAATTATTATTGCATTATAATGGATCAAAATGATCTTTTGTTGTTGGCGGTTTTGGCGTGCAGTTGTCTTTTTCTGGTATTTAGTGGTTCTGGTTGTTTTATACTTCTTTTGTTTTTGTTGTCCGTTGGTTATATATTTTATAACGTAATAACAGCCCCACAGCAGCAAGGGCGCCAAAAATGGCAACAGTTTTAAGTTCAATATACCATGAAGACTTTGGGCCCTGAATCACATGAGTTTTATAGCTGGCATTGAATCAACTTGTTCGGCGTTGGCGGTGTTATGTTTTCATGATGTGTCTATTCTGTAACATTAATTTTTTTGTCTGTTCCACTCTGCTAATTTTCTTCCTGCTTCAACACGCCCAGGATTTTTAATGGTCTCCACCTGATTCAGCGTTTTCTGCTGATTTTCTGGCTTGGTTACTTTATCACCTGATTCAGTGTTTTCTGATTCTGCTGATTTTCCAGCTCGTTCATTTTGAAGGAAATAAAATCTATATGATTAAAGTAATTAATCCATGATTAATGGCGTACAATGTTCCAAATCTGTAATACAGATCACACAACCTTGAGACTCTAATGACTTTGTTAAACGGATCTTGCGTTAAATCATACGTAAGATCTTGTTCAGAATCATTGGGAGCAAATCTACTGACTAGTTTAGTGTAACAAACTATAAAACGTTTTGCCCCACACTTTTCACCATTCTAGACCCAGCTGCGCTTCATAACTGTTATGATTACTTTAAATGTCTTGTGGCGACATCTGTTGAATCTGTTCAATGCTGAATTCAGTTCAGAGGAACTGTTTTGTTTTTCCACATGCTGCAAAGAATACAGCCTCTCCTTTTGGGCATAATAGCTTGGTCATCAACTTGGTCATTCATAAGTTCAGAAGGTTTAGGCTGCCTTGTAGCTGTAGTAGATCATCACTGTTCATGTTTTTTATTAATTAAATTATTTTATTTTTAAAAAAATGAGCACCAAAAATACTGTTACCAACCTTGTATCCATTTCTGCTGTTATTGGGGACTAAGTGTAGGATACTCAATGCTTGGTAAAAGCCTGTTAAGAATTAAACCAGCAGTCTTGGCAAACTAGACTTTGAGGATTCAGCAAGCTGATTGCTATTGTTGCAGCTTCGTTTGCTACGAAAGATTTTCTAGTTAAGCAAGGAATAATTCCAGACAATTATAAATATGTAAGAAAAAAATACATTTATATAAAATGGCTTCACTCGCAATGACGATAGGCGGCGCTGTGGTGAATGCGCATTGCTTTTAGCGGAAGTAAATTTGCATTTAGTAAACTGCGGGATGACGGCGAGAGAAAAAGACATAACAAAGCTATGGAGCAACTAGCAGCTGCACAGTCGCCTATGAAAAGAAGAGACTTGAGCAGTTTAGATTTTATTATAACACACTGAAAAAACAGGGGAAATGCAGCTTACACATTTAAAGTTGTTGACCAAGCGATAAAAGATTATTATCTGTAACAGGCAAAACAATCGAAACATTGCCCTCGCAAAATTCAGTGACTTTTATCAACCATCAGAAAAACAAAAGATGCAAGAAATCGCGTTATTGCCTTTGGTATGACCGTTGTGTATTTTGTTGCGCATAATATTGGCTGAGTAAAAATGAACAAAATCTTTTATTCGCCAAAAAAGGATATTGGAAGGGAATAACAGCAATTAAAAGCTAAGCCAAGCAGCTGGGGTCAGTGAACAAACAGCAAAAAATGGTTATCTAAACAAGCGATTTGGCAATTTATTTACCGGCGCCTAGACGAATACAGAGACCACACTTTGTCAATACAACTCCAAACGACACCCATCAAATGGATCTTCTATATTTACCCTCTGAAGGATTAGACGAAAAAGATTTAAGTACGCAACTCACAGTCATTGACATAGCTTCAGATACAAAGATGCAGAACCATTAACACAAAAAGAGTGCTTCTGCTGTTGCTGTTGCCATACAACTGATATATCAACGATGGCCCTTTAACTTATCCTGCATGATTCAAAAGTCGATGATGGAAAAGAATTTAAAGGGCAAGTGAATCAATTATTGTTGAAACATAGAGTTACCATTAAATGAGGCATTCCAGGAGTTCACAGATCACAAGCTTTAGTTGAAAAACTTTAACAAACAGTTAGCCGAAAGACTTTTCTCCTACCAGTATCACAGAGTAGAGTGATTGACAATTCTCGCTACACAGACAGATGGGTTAGAAGACTGCCCTCAGTTTTGCGCGCAATGAAAATGAAGATTTAAAGGGCTAAAACCAGTACAAGCAATCAAAAGAAAAACAATAATATTTGCTGAAGTAGAGTTTTATTTCCGGCAAACTATTACCGTTTGGTTTAAAAGTAAGGTACTTTATTTACCGGGGAAGCAGAAGGGACACTCGCATCAGGGCAACAGATCCAGTTTGGAGTGTGTGATCCATATGAATAAAAATAAGATTGTAAAGATGAATCCGCCGTGTATTAATTTACGAGAAACTGGCACAACAAAACAACTAGCTCCTCAAAGATTCTTTGTGAAGGTAGAACTGCAAATAATCCCCCAGACACAGTTCCGCTTTAATTAATTTACGTAATATATTTGGTTTAAATGGAAGCTCAGAGGAAGCGCAGAATGAAACAAGAATTGGTAAAAGGAAGAGACCTTGAAAATGATACGGGAATCATTTCATGCGTGTATTGCTATTAAGAAACATTTTCGGGGTTAATCAATGCATGCTAATCATCCAGATCACTACAATCAAACCCCAAATTGGGAAAAATGAATATCTTGAAATAATATAAAAAATTCGAACGCATCAAGCAAACATGAGAAAAGATTTAATTGAATTGGATGAAGCTATAAATCGATCTTAAAACAAAAGTTGATGAAAAATTAACCCCCCCTGTTTTATGCGGTCCTCTGTGCCCGATTGCATATGAAAACTCTGGATTAACAAATTCTCGTTTTGTGTTTGTTCTATCTAAGACTTCTTTGTTACTAACTGTTGTGTTGATTTCATGTAGATTAGATCGCAGTTTTACGTTGTCATGATGAAAAGTCTTATTGCCAAACAATGCTTCTTTGTAGTGTATTGTGATATGTTTGGACTGCACAACGCTGCGGAATTCCCTTTGCTTTTTTAAGTGTTTTTCCTTGGCTCGAAAATACTGTACATTTTTGACCTTAATCAACAACTACTTGATCACCTTTCCAGATAATTCATCCTTCATCTTTCTAAAACGCTCTTGTTGTAATTGAATGCAAATGGCGATTCATTGGGTAATCAGATGTATTCATACCATCTGCATGCCTTTAGCCACTTCCATTTCCATGTCTTTATTGATGTCTTCAGTAAGGATATCTATACAAACTATCTGTATCTGTGTAAGTACTTGGACTTAGGATACGAGGGCTTAAAGTAGTCATAAAGAAACTTAACATCAAAAGCTTTGATAATTCTAAAACAGTAAACCCTTAAATACAGGTTGTCTAATTTGACTTTCTTTTTTTCTATTATGCCAAAAAGCTGATCATGAAATCTTTGAGTCCTGATATTAGGTTTTGAAGTCAGCTTAATTGCTTCGTTCTCTTTGGTGACTAATCTGACATCTTTACGCTTGTGCGGATTCTCCATAGTCTTTCCAAAACAGCTGTTGTTCATCAGCTTGAAAAAGTCTTTTCTGAAGCATCTGTGGATTTAGTTCTAAGATCAGTGTTCTTCATGATGTATGGTTTCATGAACTGTTCTTGATCAAAAGCAATTATGCGATGAACTGCTGTCAACTTCAACCCATGTCTTAAATAAAATTGTAGAAGTGTGTAATGACAGACATATTTTTTTTTGCCCCGAAGATTAGGCACAAGTTTAGGCGGTTCTCTTGGATCCATCTTTAGACTTTCTGCTGCTAATGGATAGTCATTATGCAGGTCAATGGAGTTCATGAGGATATTCTAAGTCAACTTCTAGAATGAAACACGCTGTTGATCTGGCGTCAAACTGCCCAACCACTTTAATGCCTTTTGAATATTATTCGGATCGCCGCTGTGTACATTTTAAAGTTGTGTAACGGAAGTGATTGCGCCATTGCCAACCATACAAATTGTTTGCATCTAAATACATGAGATAGTTAGACCTTTACTGGGATCATAATCATCTAGGTATTTGTTGTTTGCTTTACAGTAATGATGCGACGCCATACTAATTCCTCCGCGCAATCCGTTTTCAATCATCTGAATCATTGGTAAATCCGACAATAATCAATCTGTACTCAGTAAACTTTAAGAAAGCATCCCAACTCATCCGGCGCAGAAATGTAATGCGCGGGATCCAGGCTATAATGTTTCATGCAGGTCTTCCTATATTTTCAAAAACATCCCCAACAACATACATCTGCCCTTAAGTAGGAGTCATGATAGTCTCCATTGTTTTACACTCTAACTTCTGCCACGCATCTTGAGCATGCTGGTAATCAGAATCACTGATGTCCTTTCCTCTAAGACTAGAAAAGAACGCGCCTTATGGTGGAAGTGTATCTCATCAAACCTTTCCCAATGTTCATGTACTCATAAGGGTAAACGCCCTTTCTAACAAGAGTTGGGTCAAAATATTCTTCTGTTATTGGGCAGGACTTTAAGACATAGCTAGTGACTCTAATGAACCCATCAAGTGCTGCATAGAGTCATAAAAGACATGTTATTTAGATTAAAGCACATGTACTTTTCTGATGACTGTGCAATTGCATGACACCCTGAAGGCATCGTCCACTGCTTTCATTATAAGATGAGAGTCGTAACCTCGCAAGTTATGAAGAATACAGGCAGCTTCCATGTCTTAGGATCAACTTTAGTTGAAGATTGCATTTACTGTGCGCTGCTCCTCTGAACTTTCCGCTAATGTGATCATGGTCTCTTACCCGCTGGCCGCCAGAGCCACCTGTTGGATTCGCTGCGTCTGATGAGAGACCTAAACCGCAAATCCAACAATGTGTGGCTGAGTCATTCTGTTGTTGGTCTTCAGGCGTCATTATGATTTCAGATAAATTCAGATTATTAGAACAGTCATTGCGCACTTGCTGCATGCGTTCTAGAAGTATTCTGCAGCATTAGGCCCTCTATATAATTCTGGCTTTGAATGGACGCCATCCGACCTAACAATAATGAAGGCAAATGAACAATCTGGTGATTACTCACTATGGCTGTTTTTTCGAAGTCCCTGTGGGGTTGGCCTTCATAAGGAACAATGAGCGATTCGAAGTCTGCGTAAACAACATACGGAGAATGTTGCAGCCGTTTCCAGGTCTTTAAAACTAACTTTAGATCCGGGTGGGGGCGTAATTAGTTCTGTATTACAGTCAACTGGGTTAATACAATGTTTTATATGTTCACTCGCGGCTTGCACAGATGGATTCTTGTTAAACATTTCTGCAGAATTCTTGTTTGTTAGTGTTTTTTGAAGTATGCGCCAATAATCTGCTCATTGTCGTATCATGTGTAATGCGGTAGCCCCGCTGGTGAAAGGCATCAGCAGTAAGTCAACAGATTTTTGCCTGGATCACCTATTGTTGGACTGTTCTTGGACACTTTAATTGGCATGTAGATTTGGTTTCCTCATCCCATGTGTATACATTAACAGTTATTGGTTTGTTTTGTTCTTCAAACTGATCAATTTGGTCTACACTAACAGGAAGGAAACCCACTAAAGTGAGATCATTGCTGTAGGTTCATAGTTAGACACTCTCTCTGCGTTTTTGCGGATATAATGCAGCCTTGCGAGAACACACCACATAAAGCATTTGTTGTCTGAATTCTTTATGTTTAGAACTGCTCTTTTCGCTACCAACTCTCGAGGCAGTGGAATGTAAGACTTGCCAACAATCGGTGCATACTTAGCCTGTTTTAATCTGATCTCTAAAACTTCGCCCTCTGACCAACCAGGCCTCTCATTTTGGCTTCTTCAGCGGCAGCGTCAAACTGGCAAGCAGTTCGTCTGCCCTACGGGTGTTAAGTCGTTATGAGAAAGAATAGTCTGTTGTTTAGTTGAGACCCAGACTTCTAGATTTTCTTCATTTATTGTTACATAGTCGATTAAAACAGCTAACATTACTTTAACTGGCGGGTCTATTGTTAGTTTACTTGGAACTTGAGAAATAGCATGAACAACGCTTGCCTGTACGTTTGTTGGATCAATGATTTCTAAATCAATATCATTCAGTGCTCTTGATAAACGCTCTCTCTCAAGCATTCCTTCAAACAATTCGTCTGGTCCTTCATATATCTTAGCCTTGTTGAGTTTTTTTCTAACTCAAAATATTTATTTAAATTAAAAAAAATATAATTATCAGAATCAATATCAACGGTCTTTTTGTGCTTGGCCTCATAAACTAAAGTATAAACACCCTTCGATGTTGTTATGTGAGCTGTTTAGAACAGAGTTTAATGTCTCGTTTACTTTTTTTAAGCATTCCTTTTTTTATCTGCTCGGGGTCTGGCTGTTGAGAAAAACTTGTCCTCGCCTTTCTTTGAAGATCAAACTTTTGTCTTTTGTAGTCATCAAAATCGGCCTGTAAACGATTTAAATTCTTCATCCGTGATGTTGAGTCAACAAGCGCTTTATTTATTGTCAGTTTAAACGAACTAAGTTTAGCCGTTATTAGTTGAACCATAGCTGTGTGCTTTGGAGTTTAGTTTTTAATTTTTTGCCAGCCGCACTTACAGCTAATGAACACAGGCCGAGAGCTTAAAGACAAACCTCCTAGAGGTAAGCTGCGGGGTGCGCCTATGCCCGTTGCTAAGAGACCAACACTCGTTCCTGCTGATAGAGCACTTATAGTCGATGTTCCAGTATTAACATATGTAACAGCATTAAAGGCAGCAGAAATACCTTCGTTTGGTTTTGCTGTATTTTGAAAGGTCTTGCTCTAGTACTTGCTGCATTTGCGTAATGTTTGTTAATCTGAAGGTTTTTATGCTAGGGTTTTCTACTATCTCTTCTCTTGGCGGCGCTGTAGGCACATTTGGATAAACCTGAACAGACATGCTTTTTTTTAAATATAAAAATAATTTAGTATTGTATATCTTTTAATCTGTTATCTTGAATATTCAGCTGCGCATCATATATTAAAACAATGTACATTAAGCGGTTTTCGGCTTCTTCTTCTTTATCAATTTGAATGTTTATTACGTCTCTCACAGTTTCTCCGCTTCCATGCAACTGATTATCCTCTGTGACCTTAGGTCAATCCATAAACCGTATTTTGTTGTTAAATAATCATCAAGCCTAACATTGTGAAGATGTAAATCTTTAGCACTAGGTCTGCTGTTAGACTTCTACCCCTCCCACCCCCAAACAATTTTCTTATTTCGTCAAAATGATGATAAGGTCTAAGCCCGCTAGCGTAGATTTGGTTAGGACTACCGTCAATTGTACATTGCACTTTCGTTTATTTTAGGATTTAAAAAACTTTTCACTTGCTCTTTTGAACGGTTCTTCATCTTCACACAGCAATAAAATACCTTTAAGCGATCTTGCTGCGACGCTAAAAACTAAATTCCATATAGTGTCTGCCTGCTTCTGGGATATGTTGTATGATGAATCACTCTTTCGTAATATATTGCTAATTTTGACTGATTTGATGCTCAATCAGCCTTGCTAAGTGAGGGTTGCTAACAACGTCAAACTCTACGAGATGTCAGAAATGCTGTACTTTGCTTCGGTGTCTAATGATCTGATAACACGTTTGTATTCATTAAAAGTTAGTTCTATGACAATCTGTCTTTAATGCTCCTTGTAGTACGGCGCATGCGCTTTTAACAACTCAAATCTAAGGGAATGGAAAAGCGATTTCCATACGCAAAATTTAGAGCTAAAGACTTTTTGCTGCTTTTAACATCTGCGCCGAGTGCGGCGCCTATTCTAAGTTTTAGTGTTCTTCATTATCTATTCCTTGAAACGCAAGATCGGCCCTTTCATTCTCGGTTAGCCATAGATCAGAATAGGTTAAAAATAATGTCTGCATTGTGTAAAGAAAATATTTCTTGCCCCTCAATTTTTATAGAAATTTTCTTAACGATTGCCCGTCCCAATTCTGGACAACTGTCCTGTTTGTGTCTGTTGTTGAAGCGAGTTCTATTTTGAAAGTAAGACGTGCAGAGCTAGGCACAATCACTTCATCCGTCCTAGGTCTGGAAATTTGACAGTAAGAATTTGATCCGCATCATAGTAGATGGATTATTTGGAACAGTAATATTCGCTTATTTCCCTTCACGCCTAAGGGCTCTTTCAGTCTTCTATGCGGGCTAGAATCGAGCCATATGATTGTGACATTTTTTTATAAAACAAAATAAAAGTTAATTATTTAAAAACATGGCAGGAATTGAAGGTGAAGAAGATTATGATGTTTTGATCTGGAGACGACATGAGTGAAATGATCCCTTTAATACAACATCGCTCAACGCTCTCAATGCGGCATGAATTAACAGAAAGTAAGGTTAATCATTTTACGAAAGTTTAGGTCAAGAACCTCCCAAATTTATAGACCAAATGATTTTGAATTAAAAGATGATCATTTGTCTGTAAAAAACGACAAGGACAACTTGTTCGGCTTACAACTAAACCAGACCCATCAAATTTTTAGCCAATGAGTACAATTATACAAAGCTCAGTGTAAAAGATCAAAATCGTCTTGGTCTTGTTAGACCGAAATTAAGGGCGGAGGCAGTTTCTAAACTTCAAAACACACTGCAGGAACTCCCAACAGCTAACCAAATACAAACATGGAACTTAAAGAATTAAATCAATCGGCAGATGAAATAATAAATGCAATAGAGGCAAGAAACCAGTTTTCCAGAAAGAAACAGCATTAAAGACTATACACGACTCTCCGCTACCCATGCGAGAAATAGCAGCCCTTGATCATGCTTTAAGAAGCATCAGAGGCGAATTAACAAACAATTTAGCAAAAACTGGGTGAAATTAGATGAGCATATAAAAAGAGAAAAAGGAAAAACTCGTTGAGGCTGATGACGCCACTTAGGGCCTGATATTAAAGAAAGAATAACCCAAAGACTAAAAGATCTTGAACAAGAGAGATCAGCAAGACTAGAAGTGTTGTCTACTAACCGAGAACAATTACGAACTCAAGTGAGCAGAATAAGAGAAACTATCCAAAAAATTTTATATGAAGACACAACACTAGCAGAACGAATCCGAACACTGTTTAAAGAGCAAGGAGTCACATTAGTAAGCGTTATAACAGCCTTAGGATTTGTAATAAGCACACTGGTGTTGGCTATTACAGCGGCGGTGGTCAAAGTTCATTACCTCCGCCGCCATCGCCTCCACCTGATAAATCATGGGTAAAAAAACAGCTTGATCATCTTGCGGGCTTATTAAAAAAAATAGCTGGTAAAGCCATAAACGCTTTACCAGGAATATTGGGGAGTATTGTCAGCTGGCTTTTGTCTACTGCAAGCAAAGTAGTTGGCTTTATGGCCGAGCACTTATGGACATTAGTTCTTGTAATAGTTGGGTTACTATTTAGTAAGATAAAGACCAAGTAATCCTATGCCAGTTAATCCAAGACAAGCGCTGTCTTTTCATATTCATGGTCATCGCGAACAGAGTCCGCGAGCTTTGCTGAGTCTTCAATGACTTTTGGGTTTGGACTTCGGGGATTGGATGACTTAATCTTGGGTGTTCTTTTATTGTTTGTAATATTACTGGCTCAGAATTTATGTCGTTTTTCCCAACCTTCTGTTCATTGCCTGCTACAAGAATTTCATTATTATAGTTTATTATTGTACCTATCTGGAGTCTGAGTCAGAAGGCAGCATGTATAAACCAGTGCCAACAGCAAAGTATACTTTCGATCTTGCATAATTGTAATACATTTTGGTACCTTTAATACTTGAAGGCAAATCAACTGTAGAATTAATAGCGTCCTCTAAATTTGCTAAGTATTGTTTTTGTGCGTCAAAGCCAGTAGAAAGATCAGTTATGCTCGATCTCGCCTGTGCTTGCGAACCTAGCAAACACCAAACGTAAGTACGAATAGAGTCGTTTATTCGTTCTATTCTGCTTTAGTTAGGCCCTTTAGAAGTGTCTAAGATAAATGTTGTCCATGCTGTTTTATGCTCTTGCTGTAGGGACCCGGGCCTGAACAGTTATGCCTGAAAAGAAAGATTTGAAAGGAGGATGCCAGTCATAGTTATACTTTCTGTGCGTGCCCCGAAAATAAAGGTCGCTAGGCCATGATTAAGATCCAACTTTTGTCTAAGTCTGTCTTGATGTTAATATTGAATTCGTTACAGATCCTTTCAAAAGCCTTCATGTCTATTTCTGTTGCTGAGTGGATTAAACGGTTTGTCATTTGGCAATGGCGCTTGCAATTCAGCCAAAATACGTCTAAAGGTGTAATAGAAATGAAATCTGTACACTGACCTCACCAAAGGATCATGGTGATTTAAATGATCGGCATACGCCACTCCACACCCAGTTGATGCGCAAAACACAGCAAAGTTTAACTGGTTCTGATAAAACTGCATCGGATGACTAAACCACGCTTTCTTGATGTGGTCGTTTTTCAATAGGGGGGTTAAGATATCTGCTTAATGGAGTACTTACCTTTTTATGAAGGTGACGTCTGGGTCACAGCAATGTCAAGAGTATCAGTTGCTATATTTTTAAGAATTGTAGTGCGGCCAACAGAATATTTTGCATCAGTATATTTGAACGCGCTCATTTTTATTTCGTTCAAAAAATGTTTGTAACAATAACAACTCAAGACCGTCCTTCGTTTTTTAGAGCATGCTATTGATAACGAATGCGGAACCAAACGGTCGCACTCCATGAAATATTCTACAAAGTCGTATGGTTTAATATAAGCAAAGCCAAGGAGAATAATAAGATTAGAAAAGTTAATAATAGAGGCCTATTTAGTTAGCCAGTTAACCATACCTGATGGTTATTACGGGTTTTGCTCGCTAAAAGAAGCAATGAGTAACTTCAACATTTGCTCTCAAACTTAACAATGCAAATCTAAAAACAATGTTGGCCTTCAAACCTGAAGAAGAAGAAGTAGGTTACCTTTTGATAAAGAGCTAGCTAAAATGTTAGGCTTTACAACTGCCAATCTGCCCGTTCATAGTTTTAGAGTTGCAGCAAAAAAACTACTTATGAGGGAGAAAATCCGCTCGATCTTGCATTACATTCATTACTCTATATTCATTTGGATGAGCTAAGCACTGATGAAAACTTATATGATGGAAGACCCTCAACTGTTTTAAGAGCTCTTCCGTCAGGGAAAGTGCATATTGCGATTATGAAATTATACAATTCCCTAATATTACAGTTTAAAAGATTAGTTTGTGGGAGGGTCGGATCATTTAATATAAAATCAAAGACAAAGCGGGGAAAGTTGTGAAATGTGATAACCTGCACATTGTTTGGAAATAAAATAATACGTTACTAAAAAATATGTCGCGTGGGCCAGAAGAATCAGGAGTTACATTAGCGCCTGTAAGGTGTATAACCTTAGAATTAAAAGACCTTGCAGATGTTGCGGACTTTGAACAAAATGGTGAGATAGGCGCTTTGTTGGTTTTGAGTACACTAAAGATGGTGATTATAAACGCAAAGAGGTTGGCGACAGCAAAAGTTTCCTAAACTAGAACAACTGCGCAATCTGAGGCAAATAATGTGGCCAGTATGAATATAAAATAGTTCGAAAGCCTGACCTCAAATGGCACTTAGAACCATATTTAGATGGGACATAAAATTTGAATTCATAAGCCCATTTACATATTTATAGCCGTCAAAAAAGTTTCAGAAAAGATTCAACTCTGGCCCTTTACATGTAAGTCTTATGCCGGACGACAATAGTCGGAAAGAAATTGAAATAACGCCGTATGGGAAAAAAGTACATCCTCCACAGAAAAGAAACAGTTGTAAAAAAAGCTTCTACAAAATTACAGTTCTTTCCAAGCAGAAAATTAGGAGACACGTTCACAATGATATTTGAAATTTCTGTCTTTAAAGATGTGGAGAGGGATGGGGTTGTGGGCGTTAGTGACGTCCTTATAAAAGGAATTAATATTAGCTGGCAAAACTTAGACGTAAACGCCTTAACGTTGTTGTCGTCGTTCTTCACAATGGTGAGGATATTAAGATCATAACAACAAGCAACAAATTCAATGTTGACTTAATAGAAACAATCTTACAGAACTGAATTGGATTAATCTTACACATTAGGCCTCATAGGGTTTTATTATACTGAACAAGTTTGACGGAGAGATATGATAAAAATAATAACTGGATTAGATTTAAATTCTGTTATAAAACTATGGAGCAGTTAAACTTTATGATAAAATCCCCTCATTGTTCAATGATTTGTGGGCAGACTGGTTGTGGAAAAACAATATTGTCCTAGACTTATTTACAAACAGTTTATCGCTATAATTTGATCATATTGTGATTTTCTGCCCAACACTTAAAAGGAACAAGCATATCATGATAGAAGGTTTATATGGACAGACAATGACGTATATTTAGTTAATCCTAGCACTAAAACTGAGTGAGTGTTTAGAATACTTTTATAAAGTGTTGAAGGAACGCAGACACTCTTTATTATAGATGACTGTTCAGCAGAAAAAGATATAGTTAAAAAGAGAAACACTTTGTCAAAGCTGGCTTTCAGCGGAAGACATGATGGGATAAGTGTGTGGATTTTATGGCCAGAAATATAACTCCGTTTTAAAAGACTTTAGAGAACAGTTAAAGACTGTAGTTTTATTTCACATGAAAGACAGAGACTCATTTGACGAATGTCTGCGTGAAAATGATGTTATTGAAAAATGACCAGGAAAACACAGGATTAAACAAAAACTGAAATCTGAAAAGTTTAGTAAATTTAGTATTGAAAACAGACAATCCATACACAGTATGTTTGTTTGTAGATAATCGTTATTTTTGGTTATTGAAGTCTTACTTGTCAGAGAACAGGGAAAGGCAGCTTTTAGGCCACTTTCGCCCAAAAATGGTTGATCGCGAAGTGAGTTAGAACAGACATTTCCTGTTTCCTGCATGTATAATTCGAGTCTCCCCTGGGACGCACATTAAACACTGCTAAAGGTGTAATCCTTTCCCTGAGAGCGCTGTCCAAAACGCCTTGGCATATGAGACAGGGAGTGGGTGTGAAAGGGAAGGGATGGGGGAGCGGGGCTGCGCTTGTTGTTGCCCCTGCCCCTCTCACCCACAGGTTTGTCCGCCAGGCGAGGATGTGTTTGTTCTTGCACTTGACAATTTACAGGGGTCGGGGGGTGGGGGTGGGGGTGGGGCTTCTGTCGCCCTCTTTCACCCACCTCCCCACCTCGATCTTTTCAGGTGGAGAGAGAGGGCGGAAGAGCAACCCCCCCCCCCCCCCCCCCCCCTCCCCTTAACGTATCCAGTTTTTCATGCCACAGCTCCTGTTTTCATCGCCATTTTCCAGGTATAGCGGTGTTGCTCAGTTCACGACCACTGGCACTGTGCCTGTCTGCCTGTCTGCCTGTCTACCTGTATACGTCTGCCTGTCTGCCTGTCTGCCTGTCTGCCTGTCTGCCTGTATACGTCTGCCTGTCTGCCTGTCTGCCTGTCTGCCTGTCTACCTAGGCTTCAAAGTATTTTCGTTGTGATTTCTGTGCTGCTTAGTTGTGGCGTTTTCTTCTTCTGTTTTTGTCAACATCTTTTCATTAACAGGGAGGTTAAAGTCAACAGACCGACAACTTCTATCGTTTTCAAAAACATTGTTTCTTTTGAATAATCTGTCTGTCTGTCTGTCTGTCTGTCTGTCTGTCTGTCTGTTGGTCTGTTGGTCAGTCTGCCTGTCTGCCTGTCTGTCTGCCTGTCTGTCTGCCCTGTCTGTCTGCCTGTCTGCCTGTCTGCCTGCCTGTCTGTCTGTCTGTCTGTTGGTCAGTCTGCCTGTCTGTCTGCCTGTCTGTCTGTCTGTGTGTCTGTCTGTCTGTGTCTGTCTGTGGGTCATCTGCCTGTATGTCTGCCTGTCTGTCTGTCTGTCTGTTTTCTCCGTGTCTGTCTGTCTGTCTGTCTGTCTGCCTGTCTGTCTGCCCTGCCTGTCTGTCTGTCTGCCTGTCTGTCTGTCTGCCTTCCTCTCTGTCTATCTCTGTCACTGTCTCTGTCTGCCTGTCTCTCTCTTTCTCTCAGTCCCTGTCTCTCTCTTTTTCTCTGTCTCTCAGTCTTTGCCTCTCTGGCTCTCTCTCTATCTCTCTCTGTCTCTGTTTCTATCTCCATCTGTCTGTTCATCTGTACATCTGTCCATCTGTCTGTCTGACTGTCTCTGTCACCTACATAATGATCTGCATCCCTCTTTCTTTCATCCACTTTCAGGCCTGGGAGACCAAACAGAACACACACAGGCTCCAAACGATCCATGATTTTCCCACAGCCTGGGTGGAGCTCCGCCACCACCAAGCACCTGCTATCCTGAGCACTTACCCATGCAACGCAGACACTACGTCCTCCGGCTGATGAGCATGGCATCACAGCATCTCCACTAACAAGAAACTCGCTAAGTGTCTGTTCCATGCGGTCAATCATTGACTGCTAGGTCCAAAAGTTGTCTGGACACGAGCACTGAGTTTGTACGCACACAGGAGCGTCTCTCTCTCTCTCTCTCTCTCTCTCTCCTCTCTCTCTCTCTCTCTCTCTCTCTTCTCTCCTCTCTCTCTCTCTCTCTCTCTCTCTGTGTCTCCCTCTGTGCGTGCATGCGCGTGCATGCGTGCATGGCGAGCTCGTTTATCTGTATGTCACTCTATTTCTCCCGATCATGTTTCCTCTTTCCTCCTGCCCCCCTCACACTCCCACCCCTTCACCACCCCACTGTCACGTTTCCTCCTCACTCTATCTGAATTAGTCTGAACGCGTGTGTTAGTGTCGACAAAACATGAAGGCTTTCTGTACAGATCGACCACATCAACAAAAGTAAACTCAAAGACGACACAAACCAAACACAAAGGTAACAGCACCACCGGCATCTCGACCACCGTATCAAAGAAAGTACCACCGAGGCCTTGAACTGGAAAACATCAACGTTGTCACAGCAACTGACACACACTGTTTGCGCTTTGCAAGCGGAAGTCGAGTAATCTCCTTCTCCCCCCCCCCCCCCCCCCCCCCCCCCCCCCACTCTTCCGTGAAAGAGAGAGAGAGAGAGAGAGAGAGAGAAGAGAGAGAGAGAGAGAGAGAGGCAGAGAGAGAGAAACAGAGGAGAGAGAGAGAGGGAGGATGTATGAATCACATTAATGTCCTGTCTACCCCTCAGTGTTCCCATCACACCCAGTCCTCCCTCCCCCTTCTCTGGCCAGCCCTGACGTCATCCTTTAACCACCCACTGCCCACCAGTCCTCCCTCCCCCTTCTCTGGCCAGCCCTGACGTCATCCTTCAGCACCCACTGCCCACCAGTTCTCCCTCCCCCTTCTCTGGCCAGCCCTGACGTCATCCTTTCAGCACCCACTGCCCACCAGTTCTCCCTCCCCCTTCTCCGGCCAGCCCTGACGTCATCCTTTCACCACCCACTGCCCACCAGTTCTCCCTCCCCCTTCTCTGGCCAGCCCTGACGTCATCCTTTCACCACCCACTGCCCACCAGTTCTCCCCCCTCCCCCTTCTCTGCCACCCTGACGTCATCCTTTCACCACCCACTGCCCACCAGTTCTCCCCCCTCCCCCTTCTCTGGCCAGCCCTGACGTCATCCTTTCACCACCCACTGCCCACCAGTTCTCCCCCCCTCCCCCTTCTCTGGCCAGCCCTGACGTCATCCTTTACCACCCACTGCCCACCAGTCCTCCCCCCTCCCCCTTCTCTGGCCAGCCCTGACGTCATCCTTTCACCACCCACTGCCCACCAGTTCTCCCCCCTCCCCCTTCTCTGGCCAGCCCTGACGTCATCCTTTCACCACCCACTGCCCACCAGTCTTCCCCCCTCCCCCTTCTCTGGCCAGCCCTGACGTCATCCTTTCACCACCCACTGCCCACCAGTTCTCCCCCCTCCCCCTTCTCTGGCCAGCCCTGACGTCATCCTTTACCACCCACTGCCCACCAGTCCTCCCCCCTCCCCCTTCTCTGGCCAGCCCTGGCGTCATCCTTTCACCACCACTGCCCACCAGTCCTCCCCCCTCCCCCTTCTCTGGCCAGCCCTGACGTCATCCTTTCACCACCCACTGCCCACCATTCTCCCCAGGCCATCGTGTGTCCTGACTCCCTGTCCACTCACCGACCTATACTGTGACACGCACTCCCTGTCCACTCACCGACCTATACTGTGACACGCACTCCCTGTCCACTCACCGACCTATACTGTGACACGCACTTTGTGTCATTCACCCCTCTCTCTCGCTGACACCTCCCTTTCCCCCTTCCCCAACCCTCCAAAAAGAGAGGGTCGGACTCTGTGTGTGTGTGTGTGTTTTGTGTGTGGTGTGTGTGTGTGTGTGTGTGTGTGTGTGTGTGTGTGTGTGTGTGTGAGAGAGAGAGAGAGAGAGAGAGAGTGTGTGGTGTGGTGTGTGTGTGTGTGGTGTGTGTGTGTGTGTGTGTGTGTGTGTGTGTGTGTGTGTGGTGTGTGTGTGTGTGTGTGTGTGTGGTGTGTGTTATTAGGCGAATGTGTTTGTGTGTGTGTTATTAGGTGAATGTGTGTGTGTGTGTGTGTGTGTGTGTGTGTTGTGTGTGTGTGTGTGTGTGTGTGTGTGTGTGTGGTGTTGTGTGTGTGTGTGTTTTATGTGTGTGTGTGTGTGTATGCGTGTGTGTATGTGTGCTTAGGGAAATGTGTGTGTGTGTGGGGTGTGTGTGGTGTGGGTGGTGTTGTGGTGTGTGTGTGTGTGTGTGTGTGTGTGTGTGTGTGTGTGTGTGTGTGTGTGTGTGTGTGTGTGTGAGTGTGTGTTATTAGGTGAATGTGTGTGTGTGTGTGTGTGTTGTGTGTGTGTGTGGTGTGTGTGTGTGTGTGTGTGTGTGTGTGTGTGTTATGAGCGAATTATGTGTGTGTGTGTGTGTGTGTGTGTGTGTTGTGTGTGTGGTGTGGTGTGTGTGTGTGTTGTGTGTGTGTGTGTGTGTGTGTGTGTGTGTGTGTGTGTGTTATTAGGCGAATATGTGTGTGTGTGTGTGTGTGTGTGGTGTGTGGTGTGTGGTGTGTGGTTGTGTGTGTGTGTGTGTGTGTGTGTGTGTGTGTGTGGTTTAGGAGTGGAGCTAAGCTTTTCACAGAGTTTGGATGGCGTGACTGAACTTTGCCCTTCACGCCAATGAAGCCACATGAAAGGCGTGACTCCACGAACACTGCGCACTGTGATTCCATCTTCTGAAGAACCAGTCACGGTGACAGACCAGATCGACCTCCTGGGATCCTAACCGTCATTCACCATCCTGTCTTTAACCTGGGTAAGTAAGGATCCTAACCATCATTTACCATCCTGTCTTTAACGCGGGTAAGTGAGGATCCTAACTCTCATTCACCGTCCTGTCTTTAACGTGGGTAAGTGAGGATTCTAACCTCATTCACCATCCTGTCTTTAACGTGGGTAAGGATCCTAACCCTCATTCACCGTCCTGTCTTTAACGTGGGTAAATGAGGACCCTAACCCTCATTCACCATCCTGTCTTTAACGTGGGTCAGTGAGGATCCTAACCCTCATTCACCGTCCTGTTTTTAACGTGGGTAAGGATCCTAACCCTCATTCACCGTCCTGTCTTTAACGTGGGTAAATGAGGACCCTAACCCTCATTCACCATCCTGTCTTTAACGTGGGTCAGTGAGGATCCTAACCGTCATTCACCGTCCTGTCTTTAACGTGGGTAAGTGAGGATCCTAACCGTCATTCACCGTCCTGTCTTTAACGTGGTAAGTGAGGATCCTAACCCTCATTCACCATCCTGTCTTTAACGTGGGTAAGTGAGGATCCTAACCGTCATTCACCATCCTGTCTTTAACGTGGGTAAGTGAGGATCCTAACTGTCATTCACCATCCTGTCTTTAACGTGGGTAAGTGAGGATCCTAACCGTCATTCACCATCCTGTCTTTTAACGTGGGTAAATGAGGATCCTAACCCTCATTCACCATCCTGTCTTTAACGTGGGTAAGTGAGATTTAAAACAAGAAGGACAGGTGGAGTCTCTTGTTTGACTGTTCTGGTGAATTCAGACCTTTATTGGTCCTTTATTGTATCAGTCACACGCACCGTTAGATCTTTCTGTTGTCTTCAGACCCTCAGTAGTGCTGTCAGTCATCTGCACCGTTGGATCTTTCTGTTGTCTTTAGATCCTCAGTAGTGCTGTCAGTCATCTGCACCGTTAGATCTTTCTGTTGTCTTTAGATCCTCAGTAGTGCTGTCAGTCATCTGCACCGTTGGATCTTTCTGTTGTCTTCAGACCCTCAGTAGTGCTGTCAGTCATCTGCACCGTTGGATCTTTCTGTTGTCTTCAGATCCACAGTAGTGCTGCCAGTCAACTTGGTTGCTGGGTTGTTTTGGTTTCTTTATGTTTTCAGTTATTCCATCTATCACCTCTGTCAGAGGGTTGTTCTGTTGTCTTCAGATCGTCACTGGTGCTGTCAATGATCTCTGTTATTGAGTTGTTCTGTTGTCTTCAGATCGTAACTGGTGCTGTCAATGATCTCTGTTATTGAGTTGTTCTGTTGTCTTCAGATAGTCACTGGTGCTGTCACTTACCTCTGTTATTGAGTTGTTCTGTTGTCTTCAGATCGTCACTGGTGCTGTCACTTACCTCTGTTATTGAGTTGTTCTGTTTTCTTCAGATCGTCACTGGTGCTGTCAATGATCTGTTTTTGAGTTGTTCTTTTATCTTCAGATCGTCACAGGTGCTGTCAATGCTCTCTGTCATTGAGTGTTCTGTTGTTGTCTTCAGATCGTCACTGGTGCTGTCAATGCTCTCTGTTATTGAGTTGTTCTGTTGTCTTCAGATCTTTACAGTTGTTGTCAGTCTCCTCTATCCTTGGGTTGATGTGTTGTTGAAAGATCTTCACTGGTCTTATCGATCATCTCTAAATTTGGGTCATTGTGTTATCTGTTTAACTGCACTGGTGCTATCGGTCACTGCCATCATTGGACTGCTGAGGTCTTCAGATCTTTGGAAGTGCCGTGTGTCCTCTGAAAAAAAGAAAGAGATTTAAAAAACAAGTTGTCGCTAGAAGGTTCCTATAGTAATATAACTACGCTTTATCTATCTGTGTTTGTCTGTCTGTCTCTCTGTCTCTGTCTGTGTGTCTGTCTATGTGCCTGCCTCTCTCTTCTCTCTCCTCTCTCTCTCTCTCCTCTCTCTCCTCTCTCTCTCTCTCTCTCTCTCTCTCTCTCTCCAATTCTATTCTTTAACTGAATCCTCAGGTACTTTAGTAAACTGTCTGAAGAGAGTAGTTACTGGCATCTGCATAGGACCTGGTAAAAGAAAGCTTTTAATTTCGGGATGGAGGACCACTGCCACGACATCAACATACAGAAAGGCAGCAGAGACGGCTGTGTAATGCCCCCACGGATCATTTAAGCCATTGTGCAGCGAGCACAAAAAAATGAAAACAAGAAAATCTGGATTTATCAGCTAAACCCACTATTTCATAACCAGATCATCCAAACAATATGGCATTCGTTCTGCGCAAAACGGAAAACAATATTCAGGATTTGTCAATCATTCCAAAACCATTACTTTGTTACAAGATCATAGAAACAACACTAAATGTGTCCTAGGTAAGATTATGTCCGAAGACGTATAATTTGCATGACCTGATATGGTTCACAAAAGATTTTGGACAATCTGTTCTGATTCAACTGCAACGGAACAGTATCAGTTATTTCTCCTCTCGTTTCTGTGGACTTACATTAAAAAAAACCTGTTTCAAGGAACATATTGAAATTCAAAACTTCAGTTCTATTCAAAGTTTACAACTACAGTCTAGGTTCGAAAGTCGAGAGGGTTACTCTCTCTCTCTCTCTCTCTCTCTCTCTCTCTCTCCTCTCTCTCTCTCATCATAGAGTTCGGCATGACATCATGGTTGACTTGCTCTACGGGGAACTGACAGTGGCGTTTGACGTCGTCAGAGCAAAGCAGAAAGATATTTGCTCCTATGTGAGAATTGTCAGAACATTGCATTTTAATCTTTTGTTATTGACTCATGTTGGCCAGCGCCTTGCTCTTTTCCTTTCAAATTGAGTCCTGTTGTTTATCATATCATCTTTTTTCTGTTGCTGTTTATGTCCCTTCTCATTTTGTGTTTTACTTGCTGTTTTACCTTGTTGGTTTGTATCAGGACAGGATATGGTGGCCCTTGGTTTATATATATATTGTATCAGGACAGAATATGGTGGCCCTTGGTTTATATATATATTGTATCAGGACAGGATATGGTGGCCCTTGGTTTATATATATATATATATATATATATATATATATATATATATATATATATATATATATATATATATAAATATATATATATATAAATATATATATATATATGTGTGTGTGTGTGTGTGTGTGTGTGTGTGTTGGCACACACGCATTTGGGTGACAAACGGTACTTGTTGTTCTTTTCCTTGTTTGTTCATATATATATATATATATATATATATATATTATATATATATATATATATATATTCCATTATAAACAAAGCTTGCTCTTATGTCTTAGATTGAAGAAATAGGGGAGATAAGCATTCATATCTGCAGTGGCAGTTGATACTGCCTAACTAACAGTATGTGCTCAAGTGGGTGGATGGGGAAAAATTTAAAAAATGCTTCTCAAAATGAGCCTTCAGCAAGCTTATAATCTCCAATAGGGAGGAAACTCACTAACACCTAACTCCTGGTCATATACCGATATTTCGAAACCTGGTTGTTTCTCCTCAGTGACCGCGGAAAGTGGTAATTTGACTCCTCTGCCTTTTCGGTTTTAAGAAGAATGCTATCCCAGAAAAGGCTGGGGTGCAATACCGTAGTATGTTTGTTGAGGTTTCAAAACACCAACTAAAGGTGCCACCTAAGAAGCAAAAGAAAATCATGAAAGAACAAAACAAGCTACATTTTCTTGTGAAAAGTAAAAAATATAAAAGGATAGCCTCTTAAGACACAAGTGCTGAGGGCCAGTTCTTGGAATGAATCCGCAAGGGACTAAATTAAAAAAAAAAAATTCCAAGGATAAGTACTGAGCACCATTCCAGCAACTTACAGAGCAGCTTGGTGTTGCAATGACTGCAAGAAATATTCCATTATAAACAAAGCTTGCTCTTATGTCTTAGATTGAAGAAATAGGGGGAGATAAGCATTCATGTCTGCAGTGGCAGTTAATACTGCCTAACTAACAGTATGTGCTCAAGTTGGTGGATGGGGAAAAATAATTAGCATTCTTCTTAAAACCGAAAAGGCAGAGGAGTCAAATTACCACTTTCCGCGGTATGTTTCTTTTTCATTTTCTCATGTTACCGTAGCTTGGTATACAATATTGCTGTGAAGACACTTGTTGCTTAGGGGCACTGTTCTTTTTTGGTGCAGTTGCAAGATGTCCTTTCAGCACCCTTCTCTTTTGTGTTGCTTTTCATTTTGTTAGTATATATATATATATATATGTACACTGAATTATACTCGGCTTTTCTGCTCACCATGAGGCCTCCTATCCCATCGGACACCAGTTAGTTCATGTGTGCCTGCTACACCATTTTGTCTAAGACTATCCCAGATAACTTGTTAATTGAGTTATTTCTTATCATCATATCTAGTCGTCGTCCTGAAAGGCTTAGGGTCACTTTGTGTTGATGGATATTCTTCAGGCATTACATAGAGTAGTCGCCGGTACTACTTTGTCACCTCTTGATGGTACACAGGGTCG
>CM031629.1:41128455-41151401 GCA_018398815.1 Conus ventricosus | reverse complement strand
ACAAAAGTCGAAGAGTCAGTGACTGAATGACTAGTGTCAGTAGAGAGCTCATGACTGAACGACAATGTAGTAAGAGCCATGACTCAAGGATGATGTCAGTAGACAGCTCAGTGACTGAATGACTAGTGTCAGTAAAGAGCTCATGACTGAAGACTATTTGTCAGTAGAGAGCTGAGTGACTGAACACTAGTGTCAGTAGACAGCTCAGTGACTCAAGGATGATGTCAGTAGACAGCTCAGGACTGAATGACAGTAGGCTCAGTGACTGAATGACTAGGTCAGAACTCAGTAGAGCTAGTGGGACTGAATGACTAGTGTCAGTAGAGAGCTCAGTGACTGAATGACTAGTGTCAGTAGACAGCTCAGTGACTGAAGACTGAGTCGTAGAGCTGAGTGACTGAAGATAGTGTCAGTACAGCTCAGTGACTGAACGACTGATGTCAGTAGAGAGCTCAGTGACTGAACGACTGATGTCAGTAGAGAGCTCAGTGACTGAACACTGTGTCGAAGAGCTCTGACTGAACGACGATGTCAGTAGACAGCTCAGTGACTGAACGACTGATGTCAGTAGAGAGCTCAGTGACTGAACGACTGATGTCAGGAGACAGCTCAGTGACTGAACGACTGATGTCAGTAGAGAGCTCAGTGACTGAACGACTGATGTCAGTAGAGAGCTCAGTGACTGAACGACTGATGTCAGTAGACAGCTCAGTGACTGAACGACTGATGTCAGTAGAGAGCTCAGTGACTGAACGACTGATGTCAGTAGACAGCTCAGTGACTGAACGACAGAGAACGTAGAAATACCAATCCTGGGCCACTTCCGCCCTCAACCAGTTTCGGGCGAAAGTGACCCAGGATTGGTATTTCTACGTTCTCTGACAAGTAAGACTTCAATAACCAAAAAATAACGATTATTTACAAACAGACATACTGTGTAGGGTTATCCGTTTTCAATACTAATTTACTAAACTTTTCAGATTTCAGTTTTTGTTTAATCCTATGTTTTTCCTGATCATTTTCAATAACATCATTTTCGCGCAAACATTCTTCAAATGAGTCTCTGTCTTTCATGTGAAATAACACTACAGTCTTTAACTGTTCTCTAAAGTCTTTTAAAACTGAGTTATATTTTTGGCATAAAATCCACACACTTATCCTAGCATGCCTTCCGCTGAAAGCTAGTTTTGACAAAGTGTTTCTCTTTTTAACTATGTCTCTTTCTGCCGAACAGTCATCTATAATAAATAGTGTTTGCGTTCCTTCAAACAGTCTATAAAACTGTTCTAAACACTCACTCAGTTTATTGCTAGGATCAACTAAATATATGTCATCATCTGTCCATATAAACCTTCTATCATGATATGCTTTGTTCCATTTAAGTGTTGGACAGAAAACCACAATATGATTAAAATTATAGCGATAAACTGTTTGTAATAGGTCTAGGACAAATATTGTTTTTCCACAACCAGTCTGCCCACAAATCAATGAGCAATGAGGAGTTTTTGTCATAAAGTTTAACTGCTCGATGGTTTTATAGAAGAATTTAATCTAATCCAGTTATTATTTTTATCATACTCTCTGTCAAAACTTGTTCAGTATAATAAAACCCTATAAGGCCTAAATGTGTAAGATTAATCCAATTCAGTTCTGTAAGATTGTTTCTATTTAAGTCAACAGTAATTTTGTTGCTTGTTGTTATAACCTTAATATCCTCACCATTGTGAAGAACAACGATGGTAACGTTAAGACGTTAACGTCTAAGTTTTGCCAGCTAATATTAATTCCTTTTATAAGGTCGTCACTAACGCCCACAACCCCATCCCTCTCCACATCTTTAAAGACAGAAATTTCAAATATTATTGTGAACGTGTCTCCTAATTTTCTGCTTGGAAAGAACTGTAATTTTGTAGAAGCTTTTTTTACAACTGTTTCTTTTCTGTGGAGGATGTACTGTTTTTTCCCATATGGCGTTATTTCAATTTCTTTCCGACTATTGTCGTCCGGCATAAGACTTACATGTAAAGGGCCAGAGTTGAATGCTTTTCTGAAACTTTTTTGACGGCTAAAATATGTAAATGGGCTTATGAATTCAAATTTTATGTCCCATTCTAAATATGGTTCCAAGTGCCATTTGAGGTCAGGCTTTCGAACTATTTTATATTCATACTGGCCAACATTATTTGCTTCTAGATTGCGCAGCTGTTCTAGTTTAGGAAAACTTTTTGTTGTCGCCAACCTCTTTGCGTTTATAATCACCATCTTTAGTGTACTCAAAACCATACAAAGCGCCTATCTCACCGTTCTGTTCAAAGTCCGCAACGTCTGCAAGGTCTTTTAATTCTAAGGTTATACACCTCACAGGCGCTAATGTAACTCCTGATTCTTCTGGCCCACGCGACATTATTTTTTAGTACAGTTTATTATTTTATTTCCAAAACAATGTGCAGGTTATCACATTTCACAACTTTCCCCGCTTTGTCTTTGATTTTTATATTAAATGATCCAACCCTCCACAAACTAATCTTTTAAACTGTAAATTAGGGAATTGTATAATTTCATAATCGCAATATGCAGCTTTCCCTGACGGAAGAGCTCTTAAAACAGTTGAGGGCCTTCCATCATATAAGTTTTCATCAGTGCTCAGCTCGCCCAAATGAACATAGAGTAATGAATGTAATGCAAGTCGAGCGGATTTTCTCCCTCATAAGTAGTTTTGTTTGCTGCAACTCTAAAACTGTGAACGGGCCGATTGGCAGTTGTAAAGCCTAACATTTTAGCTAGCTCTTTATCAAAATAGTACCCTACTTCTTCTTCTTCAGGTTTGAAGGTCAACATTGTTTTCAGATTCGCATTGTTAAGTTTGAGAGTAATGTCGAAGTTACTCATTGCTTCTTTTAGTGAGCAAAACCCGTAATAACCATCAGGTATGGTTAACTGGCTAACTAATTGTCCTCTATTATTAACTTTTTTTAATCTTATTATTCTCCTTGGATTCGCAGGGTTGTACATCCTTAGCAGTATCTATAGGACAAATGTCCTGGACCACCCTGAAGTAATAGGACATTTGTCCTCTTCATAACAAAATCAATCGGACATTTTGAACGCAAGCCAGATTGAATGTATATTAAGTTTTATGCACACAAAAATTTAATCGTATTACAAAAGCTGACTATATTCCTAGAGTGGGAAGCCATGTTTGGTAAACATACTATTACTAGTCCACACACACACACAGTCACACACACAGAGGCAGTGTCTTTCCTAAATCACCAGAGCTTCAGTTGTTTTCAGACATCATGGGCCCAATGACCCATGGCCATGCAAAATGATGGGTCAATTTTGAAAAAGATGGGCCATTGACAATCAAAGGTATGTTCACCTAGTCCTTGAACAGGTACCGCCTGCGTTTTTCCGCCCACACCTGCACTGCACTCATAAAGGGCATGTCCTGGAAGCTAGGTCCATCAATGCACACCCTCATCAGCTGGTCACAATGTGTGTTTGGAGGGCACTTCTGATTGGAAATAGCGAGCAGTAGGAGCCAGTTGTGTATCTTTCTTTGTGGAGCAACGCAAGGGGGCCCCACTTTCTTCAGCATCTGTGATCATCCGGCCATTACTAGAACTGTCAACAAAATCTGGGGCTGAAGATGGGCCAGCTGTTGGTTCAGGATCTTGTTGACATGCTGCAGGCGTTTGAGGACTTGGAGTGGTGCAGTGATCTGGGCCTGAACATTGACCAGCTGTTGGTTCTTGTGCACCATCTTTAATAACACCCTATCACAGTCAGTGTCAGTCTGATATATATATGTGTGTGTGTGTGTGTGTGTGTGGTGTGTGTGTGTGTGTGTGTGTGTGTGTTGTGAGAGAGAGAGAGAGTGTGTGGTTGTGTGTGTGTCTGTGTGTGTGTGTACTGTCCAACACCCCCTCCCTCTTTTTTCTTCTTCTCCGCTCGGTCTCTCTCTCTCTTCCCTTTTCCCACCCATCTTCCTCGCGATGTGTTCATGGCACTTAGCTATTTTTTAGCGGTGGCAGTTTGGTGGATGACTGACCCACTAAACGCTGGAGGAGGGGGTGGGGTGGGGCGAGGGGAGGGAGGGGGGATACACATGCCGCCTTGCTGAGATAAGATACAAGGGAAAGGAGAGAAAGACAATGGAGTGCGGGAGGGAGGAGTGGAAAGCCGAAAGGGGAGTGGGGGAAATACACGTGCCGGCTGGCTGAGAGAGACTAAAAGGGAGAGAAAAACAATGATGGCTTCAATTTTCAGCTAAGAGATAAAAACTAAACACTTACCACTCGTTTTATCCTTTGAAAACATTGCTGACAAAGTTAGCTGCCGCTGGTTTTCACTTTGTTTGAGCTTTTTCTTCGGTGGCATCTTGTCTTTAGCAGAACGATGACTCGATTCCACACGTGTTGAAAAGTCAGACGATTTCTGGACCCAGACGATTTCGCCTTTGCAAGGTAAAACTGATAGATGTTCGCTGATTGGTTGTTGTGCTTGGCTGTCAGCCAATCACACACAGCGATGGTAGGCAAGGCAGCAAGGTGCCAGTTTGGGTACTATACTCCGTTGTGTGGCCACATGTGCTTGGACCTGGTGTGGCTTGGTACCGACAGACCGAGGATCGAGACAAGTTGGCGATTTTTATGACGCGCCGGGCTGGCGCATACACACTGACTGTTACGCATCATTCTGATAAAATATGCGCCAATGGCGCGGGCGCGCCAACAATCTGAAGCTCTGAATCACTATTCATTGCTAATGCTAGTATTCAAGTACAATATTGATTCATTTGGAGTCGTCTTTTTGGTTGAAGAGCATTCTTTTCCTTTTCTCTCCCCACTTTTCTGTCACCCTGAACACCCATTCTGATTCCCCCTTGACATCACTTGGTCCTTCCATTTGCACCCTCGTCGTGGAGCAAGGATTCCTTTCCAGTCTCCGCTTCAGCAACATGTGCCTACATGGCCTACAACACGTAACAAGTACAATAGGGCTTATCGCTCTTTAGCCGCTTTAACGCTAAAAATAACCCTGACACAAGCTGGCTGCGACAGGGAGGCAGAGTTGCAAGCCAACGAGCTAAAAATAGACCGCCACGGCTCGCCACTAAGCTTAGTGCCAGTGGCACACGGGACTAGTAATAGGCCTAGTGATTCAGTGGGCTTACACTAAAGTTACAGACTGGAGTTCTGTACGACGGTCGGACTCAAATAATTATGCGGGCTTGATATAAACGGCCGGTGCCATGTCCGTGAGCATCGGAAAGCTATCGGACAGTGACCGCGTTTTCGGCAAAGTAATGGGACATTTGTCCTCTTCACTGCCAGTTATATCGGACATTTTGCATGTGCAATCGGTCTATGTCCGATGTCCGACGTGGATGTGCAACCCTGGATTCGGTTATATTAAACCATACGACTTTGTAAAATATTTCATGAAGCGCAACCATTTTGACCCCGCAATTGTTATCAATAGCATGTTCTAAAAACGAAGGACGGTCTTGAGTTGTTATTGTTACAAACATTTTTTAAACAAAATAAAAATGAGTGCATTCAAATATACTGATGCAAAATATTCTGTTGGGCCGCACTACAATCTTAAAAATATAACAACTGACACCCTTGACATTTCTGTGACCCAGACTGACACCTTTCATAAAAAGGTGAGTACTCCATTGGGCAAATATCTTAACCCTCCTATTAAAAAAGACTACATCGCGAAAGTGTGGTTCAGTCATCCGATGCAGTTTTATCAGAACCAGTTAAACTTTGCTGTGTCTTGTGCATCAACTGGGTGTGGAGTGTCGTATGCTGATCACTTAAATCATCCTAATCCTTTGGTTGGGTCAGTGTATAGATTTCATTTTTATTACACCTTCAGACGTATTTTGACTGAACTGCAAGCCCCATTACCAAATGACAAACCGTTTAATCCATTCAGCAACAGAATAGACATGAAGGCTTTTGAAAGGATCTGTAACGAATTCAATATTAACATCAAGACAGACTTTAGACAAAAGTCGGATCTTAATCATGGTTTAGGCGCCCCTTATTTTTGGGGCGTGCACAGAAAGTATAAGTATGACTGGAATCCTCCTTACACATCTTTCTCTTCAGGCACAACTGTTCACCTAGGGTCCATAGAGCAAGAGCATAAAACAGCATGGACAACATTTATCTTAGACACTTCTAAGGGCCTAACTAAAGCAGGAATAGAACGAATAAACGACTCTGTTCGTACTTACGTTTGGTGTTTGCTAGGTTCGCAAGCACAAACGAGATCGAGCATAACTGATCCTTCACTGGCTTTGACGCACAAAAACAATACTTAGCAAATTTAGAGGACGCCATTAATTCTACAGTTGATTTGCCTTCAAGTATTAAAAGGTAACCAAAATGTTTTACAATACGCAAGATCGAAAGTAGACTTTGCTGTTGGCACTGGTTTATACATGCTGCCTTCTGACCTCAGACTCCAGATAGGAACAATAATAAACTACAATAATGAAATCCTTGTGGGCAGGCAATGAACAGAAGGTCGGAAAAAACGAAATAAATTCTGAGCCAGTAATATTGCAAGCAGTAAAAAAACAAGATGGCCCCCCAAGAATAAGTCATCCAATCCTTAAGGGTCAAAGCCCAAAGGCCATTGAAGACTCAGCAAAGCTCGCAGGCTCTGTTCGCGATGACCATGAATATGAAAAGACAGCACTTGTTCTTGGATTAACGGGCCTAGGATTACTTAGTCTTTATCTTACTAAATATTAACCCGACTATGAAGAGAACTAATGCCCATAAGTGCTCGGCCATAAAGCCAACTACTTTGCTTGCAGTAGACAAAAGCCAGCTAACAACACCCCCTAATATACCCGGTAAAGAGTCTATAGCTTTACCAGCTAATTTTTTTAATAAACTCGCAAGATGATCAAGCTGTTTTTTTTACCCATGATTTATCAGGCGGTGATGGAGGCGATGGCGGTGGAGGCACTGACCCGGAACCGCCACCGCCTGTAATAGCCATCACCAGTGTACTTATTGCAAATCCTAAGGCCGTTATAACGCTTGCAAATGTGACTCCTTGCTCTCTAAACAGTGTTCTTATTCTTTCTGCTAGCGTTGTGTCTTCATATAAAATTTTTTTGGATAGTTTCTCTTATTCTGCTCACTTGAGTTCGCAATTGTTCTCGGTCAGTAGACAACACTTCTAGTCTTGCTGATCTTTCTTGTTCAAGATCTTTTAGTCTTTGGGTTATTCTTTCTTTAATATCATGCCCTAAGTTGGCGTCATCAGCCTCAACGAGTTTTTCTTTTTCTCTTTTCATATGCTCATCTATTTCACCCAGTTTTGCTAAATTGTTTGTCAATTCGCCTCTGATGCTTCTCAAAGCATGATCAAGGGCCGCTATTCTCGCATGGGCAGCGGCGAGTCGTGTATAGTCTTTAATGCTGTTTCTTCTGAAAAACTGGTTTCCTGCTTCTATTGCATTTATTAATTCGTCTGCCGATTGATTTAATTCTTTAAGTTCCATGTTTTGCATTTGGTTATCTGTCGGGAGTTCTTGTAGTGTGTTTTGAAGTTTAGCAACTGCATCCCTATCTAATTTTGGTTTAGCAATGCCAAGGCGATTTTGTACGCTCGCAGGGAGTCTTTGTCTAATCGAACCCACGGCTAAAAACTTTGATGGGTCTTTTTTAGTTGTAAGCCGAACAAGTTGTCCTTGGTCGTTTTTCACAGACAAATGACCATCTTCTAATTCAAAATCATTTGGGTCTATAAATTCGGGGGGTTTTAAGCCTAAACTTTTGTAAAATGCTCCGACCGTACTTTCTGTTAATTCACGCCGCATTGAGAGCGTTGAGCGATGCTGTGTCAAAGGGATCATTTCACTCATGTCGTCTCCAGAATCAAAAAACATCATAATCTTCTTCACCTTCAATGCCTGCCATGTTTTTAAATAATTAACTTTTTATTTTGCTTCATAAAAATGTCACAAGCATATGGTTCAATTCTTGACCCGCATAGAAAACTGAAAGAGCCCTTTGGCGTGAAGGAAATAAGCGGAATATTACTGTTCCAAATAATCCATCTACTATTGATGCGGATCAAATTCTTACTGTTAAATTTCCAGACCTAGGAGCGGATGAAGTGATTGTGCCAGGCTCTGCACGTCTTACTTTCAAAATAGAACTCGCTCAACAACAGACCCAAACAGGACGGTTGTACAGAATCTGGGGCGGGCAATCGTTAAGAAAATTTCTATTAAAACTTGAGGGGCAAGAAATATTTTCTTTACACAATGCAGACATATTTTTAACCTATTCTGATCTATGGCTAACCGAGAATGAAAGGGCCGATCTTGCGTTTCAAGGAATAGATAATGAAGAAGCACTAAAACATAGAATAGGCGCTGGAGATGCTAATAAAGCCGGCAAAAAGTATGTGGCTGTAAATTTTGCGTATGGTAATCGCTTTTCCATTCCCTTAGATTTTGAGTTGTTAAAAGCGCATGCGCCATACTTTCAAGGAGCATTAAAAGACAGATTGTCATATGAACTAACTTTTAATGACCCCAAATATGTTATTATCTACAGACACCGAAGCAAAGTACAGCATTTCTGACATCTCGTTAGAGTTTGACACTGTTAGCAACCCTGACTTAGCGAGGTTGATCCAGCAACAATATCAGTCAAAATAGCAATATATTACGAAAGAGTGATCCATCATACAACATATCCTAGAAGCAAGGCCGACGCTATATGGAATTTTAGTTTTAGCGTCTCAGCAAGATCGCTTAAAGGTATTTTATTGCTGTGTGAAGATGAAGAACCATTTGAAAGAGGAAGTGAAAAGTTTATTAATCCTAAAATAACGAAAGTACAATGTTCGATTGAGGGTAGTCCTAACCAAATCTACGCTAGCGGGCTTAAACCTTATCAGCATTTTGATGAAATAAGAAAATTGTTTGGGGGTGGGAGGTGTAGAAATCCAACAGTTGACCTTGTGTCTAAAGATCTACACCTTCACAATGTTAGACTCGATGATTATTTAACAACGAAATACGGCTTATGGATTGACCTAAGGTCGACAGAGGATAATCAGTTGCATGGAAGTGGGAGAACGGTTAGAGACGTCATAAACATTCAAATTGATAAAGAAAAAGATGGCGATAAACCAGTTAATGCACATTTGTTTTTAATATATGATGCGCAGCTGAATATTCAAGATAACAGATTAAAAGATATACATTACTAAATTATTTTTTCATTTTTAAAAAAGCATGTCTGTTCAGGTTTATCCAAATGTGCCTACAGCGCCGCCAAGAGAAGAGATAGTAGAAAACCCTAGCATAAAAACCTTCAGATTAACCAATATTACACAAATGCAACAAAAACTAGAGCAGGACCTTTCAAAATACAGCAAAACCAAACGAAGGTAATTCTGCTGCCTTTAATGCTGTAACATATGTTAATACTGGAGCATCAACTATAAGTGCTGCATCGGCAGGAACAGTGTAGGCCTCTTAGCAACGGGCATAGCGCACGCCGCAGCTTTAACCTCTAGGTGGTTTGTCTTTAGCTCTCGGTGTGTGTTCATTAGCTGTAGGTGCTGCTAGCAAAAAATTAAAAACTAAACTCCAAAAGCACACAGCTATGGTTCAACTAATAACGGCTAAACTTAGCTCGCTCAAACTGACAATAAATAAAGCACTAGTTGACTCAAACATCACGGATGAAGAATTTAATCGTTTACAGGCCGATTTGATGACTACAAAAGACAAAAGTTTGATCTTCAAAGAAAGGCGAGGACAAGTTTTTCTCAACAGCCAGACCCCGAGCAGATAAAAAAGGAATGCTTAAAAAAAGTAAACGAGACATTAAACTCTGTTCTAAACAGCTCACATTAACATGCCAAAGGGCGTTTATACTTTAGTTTATGAGTCCAAGCGCAAAAAGACCGTTGATATTGATTCTGATTAAGCCGGTGTATTTTTTTAATTTAAATAAATATGTTGGCTTAGAAAAGAAAGACAGCATGGCTAGATATATGAAGGCCCAGATGAATTGTTTGAAGGAATGCTCGAGAAAGAGCGTTTGTCAAGAGCACTGAATGATATTGATTTAGAAGTTATTAATCCAGAAAACGTGCGGGCAAGCGTTGTACATGCAATTTCTCAAGTTCCAAGTAAACTAACAATAGACCCGCCAGTTAAAGTAATGTTAGCTGTTTTAATCGACTATATAACAATAAATGAAGAAAATCTAGAAGTCTGGGTCTCAACTAAACAGCAGACTATTCTTTCTCATAATGACTTAACACCCGGTTGGGCAGACGAACTGCTTACACAGTTTGACGCTGCCGCTGAAGAAGCTAAAATGAGAGGCTCTGGTTGGTCAGAGGGCGAAGTCTTAGAGATTAGATTAAAAACAGGCTAAGTATGCACCGATTGTAGGCAAGGCTTACATTCCGCTACCTCGAGAGTTGGTTTTAAAGAGAGCAGTTTTAAACATAAAAGAATTCAGACGACAAATGTTTCATGTGGTGTGTTCTTGAAAGGCTGCTTTTTGTCCGCAAACCCTCCCAGAGAGGGGTGACTAACTATGGGCCCAATACCCCAAAGATTTTAAACTTCAATGGAATTTTTCCTTTTCCGGGTTGGGTGTAGACCAAATTGATCATTTTGGGAAGAACAAAAAAAAAACCCAAAAACCCCGTCAATTTAAATGGGATGGGGGGGAAAAAAAATCTACAGCGATTTAAAGTGTCCAAAAACAGTCCCGTTTGGGCGAGCCAGCAAAAATCTTTTTGGGACTTCCCTACAAATTTTTTCCCCAGCGGGGTTTGCCACTTAACATTGTTACGAAAAAATTGGTAAACTAATGCAGCATACTTAAAAAATGGGCCCCAAACAAGAATTCTGCAGAAAATTTTTAAAACCGGGAATGCCTTGTTAAAACCGCAAGCGAACTAAAAAACCTTTGTATGGGCCCCAAGTTGATGTAATAAAAAAACCTAATTACGCCCCCACCGGGAAATCAAAAGTTTTTTTTAAAAAAAACGGGAAAAACCGTTTGCAACATTCTCCATATTTTGTTTACGCAGCCCTTTTAAATCACTCATTGTTCCTTATGAAGGGCCGCCCACCAAAAACTTCGAAAAACCCAGTTTTAAAAAGGTAATCATCAGATTTTTTTCTTTTGCCTTCATTTTGTTAGGCCCCCCCCCCGGTTTGCCCTTTTCAGAAACCAAATTTTTAGAGGACCGGGAGCGGTTTAGAAGATTTTTACGGGCTTGCAGCAAAGTGCGTAATGATTGTTCAAATTTAATCTGAATTTTCAAAATTCGGAGAGTCGGAAGAAAAAACAACAGTATCCCTCAGCCACTCACTGTTGGATTTGTGGTTTAGGCCTTTCCATCAGACGCGCGAATAAAACATTTAAGAGACCATGATCACATTAGGGGAAAAGTTCAGGGGGAGCTGCGCACAAAAAATGCAATTTTCAATTTAAATTTGGGCCCAAAAGGGACAGGGAAAGGCTCCCCTTCTTTTTTCCCATAACTTGGGGGGTTTTCGACTCTCTTTTAAATTTTGGGGCAAGCAAAAAACCCCAACGCCTTCGGGGGTAGCATGCATTGCCCCAGCCCTTCAGAAAGTCCCTGTGCTTTAATCAAAATTAAAGGTTTTTTTTTTGACTCTTAAAAACCCTTGATGGGTTCTTTAAAGAGTCACTAGTTGCCCTTTTTAAAGGGCCCCTTCCCCAATTAACGGAAAAAAATATTTTGACCCAACTCTTGTTAGAAAGGGCGTTTACCCTTATGATTTCATGAAACGGGGGGGGGAAAGGGTTTTTAAAATTAAAAGGACTCCCTTCTCCCTAAAGGGCGTTCTTTTCAGTCTTAGGGAAAAGGGAAAAAGTGTTTAGTTACCAGCATGCTAAAGGGATGCGGGGCCCCAAAAGTTAGAGTTTTAAAACGATGGGAGACTATCATGACTCCTACTTGATGGTGTTACAGGTTTGTTGGCGGCGTTTTTGGAAAATTATGGGGGAAGCCCTGCATGAAAACCATTATAGCCTGGATCCCGCGCATTACATTTCTGCCCCCCGGGGGGATGATTTGGGGGCCGTTTTTCAAAAATTTTTAAACTGGAGTACGATTGATTTTTTTGTCAGATTTCCAATGATTCAATGATTGAAAACGGATTGCTTTGGGGGAATTATTTTGGGCTTTCGCTCTTACTGAAAAGAAAACAACAAATACTTGGACGACTTTTTGGACCGGGAAAAAGGGCCCCTAAACTTTCATGTTTTTAGTTGCAAAAAATTCTGTATGGGGGGCTAGGGCGCAATCGTTTCCCTTTACGCAACTTTAAAAGGTACACAGGCGGCCCGACCCAAAATAAATTTTTAAAAAAAGGCATTAAAGGGGTTTGGGGCCCATTTTTTTCCCCCGATCAACAGCGTGGTTTCATTCTAGAAGTTGACTTAGAATACCCTCTAAACTCCATGACTCCCCTTAAGGACTACCATTAGCAGCAAAAGGTCAAAAGATGGATCCAAGGAACCCCCAAAAACTTTTTGCTAATCTTCGAGGAAAAAAAAATTAAATGTCTGTCTTTTACAGACTTTTTCCCAATTTTTTTTAAAAGACGGGTTTTAAATTTTACAGCTGTCCATCGTATAATTGTTTCGATCAAGAACAGTTCATGCAACCATACATCATAAAGGGGAACACTGATCTCAGAACCAAACCCAAACAAAATGCTTCAAAAAAAGACTTTTTCAAGCTGTTGAACAAAAAGCTTTTTTGGGGGAAAGACTATGGAGAACCCGCACAAGGGAAAAGGGTGTCAGATTGGTCACCGAGAGAATAAACCCAATTAAAGTGATTTCCAAAACCCCCCAAATTATCGGGGATTAAAAAAAGTTTTTCCTGATCGTTTTTTTTGGGCATAATGATGAAAAAAAGGGCCCCTTGGGAAAAAAACCGTATTTAGGGGGTTTACGGGTTTTAGAATTATCAAAGCTTTTGATGTTAGAGTTTCTTTTATAAACCTTTTAACCCCTGGTACCCGGGGGCCAGAGTATTTTTACACAGATACAACGGTTTTTTTAAGTTTTTCCACTAAGACATCTAAAAAGACATGGAAATGGAAGGGGGGCAAAAGGACTTGGGCAGGATGGTATGTTCATCTGTTTACCCTAAAGTTCCGCTTTGCATTAAATTTACTAACAAGATTTGGTTTTAGGAAGATAAAGGATTTTTTTTTTGGGAAAAGGTGATCAAGGGTTTGGGGTTTAAGGTAAAAAAAATTTTACAGTTTTTCGACCCCGGAGAAAATCATTAAAAAAAGAAAAGGAAAAATATCTGGGCGCTTTTGTGCAGTAAAACATATCACATGAAAACCCTACAAAGAAGCATTTTTTGGGCAAAAAGGACTTTTCATAATGCAAGGGTAAACTGCGATTAATCTACATGAGACCCAACACAAAAATTTTGTAAAAAAGGGAAAATCTTTTAGATAGAAAAACACAAAAGGGTTTTTTGGGTTAACCCGGGGAGTTTTTCAAATGAAAATCGGGCACTGGAGGCCTTTTTAAAAGGGGGGTTTTTATTTTTCATAAAACTTTTATTAAAGACAATCATGCTTCTTTCCCAATTCTTTTAAAAATTTTTTCTCATTGTTTGCTTGACGAGTTCGAATTTTTTTTATTATTTCAAGATATTTTTTTTCCCCAAATTTGGGGGTTTGAGGGTAGGTGATCTGGATGTTTTAGCTTTGCTTTTGTTTAAATTTCCCCAAAAAATGGTTTCCCCTTAAATTTAGCATTAACCCCGGGAAAATTTTTTTCCCCCGTTTTTTTTTTCAAGGTCTTTTCCCCTTTACCATTTGTTTTTTTCTGGCTTCCTTCGGCCCTTCCTTTTTAAAACCCAAAAAATATGTTTGGAAATTAATTAAAGCGGAACTGTGTCTGGGGGGAATTTTCTGCAGTTCTTCTTTAAACAAAAGCTTTGAGGGCTGGGTTTTTTGTTGTTTTTCAGTTTCTTTTAAATAAAAACCCCGGGGGGGTTTCATTTTTTTTTTTTCCCTTTTTATTTCGTACGGGCAACACCCCAAACTGGATCTGTTGCCCGTTTGCGAGTGTTTCCCCTTCCGCCCCCCCGGGAAAATAAAGGGTCCCTTAAATTTTTAAAACCAAAAAGGGTTTAATTTGTTTCCCCGGAGGGAAGACTCCCCTTTCCCAACAACATTTATTTTTTTTTCTTTTGATTGCTTGTACTGGTTTTTAAACCCTTTTTAAAATTTTTCATTATTTATTGCGCGCAAAAAAATGGGGCTTTTTCAAACCCCTTTTTGGTTGCGGAATTGTCAATCGCTCTCTGTGTTAAAGGTAGGAAAAAAGTCTTTCCCGCTAAATGGGGTTTTTTAAAGTTTTTAACTAAAAACCTTTTGATTGTGAAAAATCCCGGAATGCCCCTTTTGTGGTAACTTAGGGTTTTAAAAAATAATTGATTCACTTGGCCCTTTTTTTTCTTTTCTTTATCGACCCGGGAAACATGGGGAGGATAAGTTAACGGGCCCCGTTGGTTTATCGTTGTATGGGGAACAGCAACAGAAGAAGCACCTTTTTTGGGGTTTAAAGGTTCCGGGATCTTTTTTATCTTTAAGCTATTGGTCAATGATGTGAGTGCGGGACTTAAAAACTTTTTTTGTTTTTTAATCGTATCAGAGGGTAAATATAGAAGGTCCATTTGATGGGTTGTCGTTCGGTATTGTATTTACAAAATGGGGTCTCTGTTTTCGTTTGGGGGCAGGTAAATAAATTTTCCAAAAAACGCTTTTTTGGTAACCATTCTTTTGGGTGTTTTTTTCACTGACTCCTGCCGTTGGCTTAGCTTTTGTATTTTCTGTGATGCCCTTTTCCAATATCCTTTGGGCGAAAAATTTGATTTTGGTTTATTTTTTATTCACCAATTTTATGTGCCCCAAAATACCGTCGGTATTTCCAAGACAATAAACCCCAAAATTTTTTTGATCTTTTGTTTTTCTGAAGGGGTGTTTAAAAATCGCTGAATTTTGGTGGGGGCAAAAGTTGGGTTTTGGGTTTTTCCCGTTTTAGATAATTTTTGTTTTATTTCTTTATCAAAATCTTTAAAAGGGGTAAGCTGCATGCCCCTGTTTTTTCAGTTGTTTTAATAAAAAACTAACTGTTCAATTCTTGCTTTTCATGGCGTCTTGTGCTCGCTAGTTGCTCCACAGCTTTTTTATGTCTTTTTTTCTTGCCTTTTTATTCGCCGGTTTTTTTTAAAAGGTAATTACTTCCACTAAAAGCTTACGGGTGAACCATTTTTTTTAAATGTATTTTTTATTTTTAAAATTTTTTAAATTTTCTGGAATTTTTCCTTGTTAAAAATAGAAAATCTTTCGTGGCAAACGAAAAACTGCAATAAGAAACAAACAGCTTTTTCGGGAAACCCCCAAAGGGCTTGTTTGCCAAGATCTGCCGGTTTTAAAATTTTTAAAAAGCTTTTTCCAAGCATTGTTTTAACCTAATTAACCCCCCCAAAAAACAGCAGGGAAAGGTATACAAAGGGTTTGCAAAAAGTTTTTTTTGGGGGGCTTTATTTTTTTGAAAATAAAATAATTAAATTAATAAAAACATGAAAAGTTTTTGGGGCTATACAAACTACAAAGGAAACCTAAACCCTTCCCGAACTTATGAAAAGACCAAGTTGAAAGAGCAAGCTTATTATGCCAAAAAAGGGGGAGGTGTATTTTTTGGCAGCCTGTTTGGGAAAAAAAAAAAAAAAGTTCCTCGGAAATGAAACCCGCATAGAACGATACAAAAGATGTCTTTCCCCAAGAATTATAAAAATTCATAACAGGTTTAAAACGCAGCTGGGGGCTAGAAAGGTGAAAAAATTTTGGGGGCAAAAAAGGTTTTTGTTTGTCACTAAAATAGTCAGTTTTTAAATTTCCCCCATTGATTTGAAAAAGATCTTACGTATGATTTAACGCAAGATCCGTTTTAACAAAGTCATTAGGGTCTCTAGGATTTTGGGGTTTATTCTCAGATTTGGGGAAAATTGTTATCGCCGGTTTTAAACATGGGATTAATTAAATTTTAAACATTAGATTTTGTTTCCTTCAAAAAAACGAGCTGGGAAAATTTAGCAGAATCAGGAAAAATTGGGAAACAGGTGGAGAAAGTAACCAAGCCAGAAAATCAGGCCCGAAAAAACGAACCAGGTGGGGGAAAGGAAAAACATCCTATCCTGGGCGTGTTTAAAAAAAAAAAAAACAAGGGGCCCCAAAAAAAAAAAAAAAAAAAAAAAAAAAAAAAAAAGGGAAATAAAATCCCGGAAAAAATAAGCCCCAAAAATTTTGGGAAAGAAAAAAAAAAAATTTGTTCAGTTATTAAATTATAAAAAATAAAAACCCTGGCCCGAAAAAAAAGCAATCCCTAAAATTAAAAATATGTATTACAAAAAAACCCCCAGCACCCAAAAAGCCCAAAAAAACTTTTTTACCTTTTAAAATGGTTATTTTGGGAAATTTTTTTTTTTAAAAAATTTTCGGGTTTTTATAAAAATGAAACAAAATAAAGAAATCAAAAAAAATTTTTGAAGGTTTTTTAAATTTTTTTAGGGGAAAAAAACCCAAAGCACGCCAAAAACCCCCAAAAAAAAAAACGTTTTGGATCCCTTTCAAATGGGAAATTTTTTAGGGCTTTTAAAATTTTAAAATTTTTTTATAAAAAAAATCTTGGGGGTATTTTTAAAAAGATTTTAAGGTAAGAAATTTAAAACTTTGGGTCTTAAAAGGGAAATTTTTATGACAGGAATTGGGAAAAATTGGGGGTTGCTTGGGTTAAAAAAATTCTTTAGGGCTTAAATTGAAAAATTAAAAAACCTTTTTAAAAAAATTAAAATTTGGGGGTTTTTGGGGTTTTGTAAATTTTAAGGGCCGGGGGGCTTTTTTAAGGGTTTAAAAATTTAAATTGGGGTTTTTTTAATTTAAATTTTTAAATTAAAAAAGGAAATTGGGGGGTTTGGGGGTGTTAAATTGTCAAGGTTAAATTGGGGGAAGGGGGCTTTAAAAAGGGGGACTTGGGCAGGCTTTTATAAAACTTGGGTTTCCCATTTTGGGCTTTTAAACCCCCAATTAATAACGGGAATTTGGGCAAAACTTTAATTAAAATTGGGGGGTGACCAAATTTTTAAACCTGGGGTGCGGCCGTTTTGGGGGGGTTAAATTTTAGGACTTGGGGGTTCTTTCTTTGGGCTTGGGGAAAAATTTGGGGGGGTTTTAAATGTTTTAAAATGGGAACGGAGGCCTAAAAAAGGGAATGGAAAAACCAAAAATTTCTTTGGAAAAAAACAATTTTCCCCGTGATATATTCCTTTCTTGGTGCCCCCCAACTTTAAAAAAATCCCCCAAATTTTAAAGCAATTTGGGAAAGGGCGCCTTCCCACCCCCTCAAAGGTTTTCCGGGGGGGTTTTTTTTAAATTAAAAAAAGAACCAAAACATAATTTTTAAAAAAAAAATCTAAAATAAAAAAATCTTTTAAAAAAAATTATTTTTTGTTGGTTTGAAAAAGGGGGTTTAAAAAATTAAAAAACCAAAAAAAACCTTTAAAATTAAATTCAACAAAAAACAGAAAATTAAAAAAAAACGGGGGGGTTTTAAAGAAAAAAAAAAGTTTGGCGAGCGCAAAAACGTGAGCAAGACATCCTCAACGATGACGCGTTTTTGAGGCGTGTGTGTACTATTTTACATCTACTATTTAAGATAAAAACATAGATTGTATTTTTTAATAATTATTAAGATAACTTGAATAAGAACTTGGTTGTACTTAGAGGATGACTTAGTTATGATCTTAGGTTAACTTGGGGATGACTTGAGGTTGACTTGATCAAGAACTTATTAAGAACTTGAGGTAACTTAATTAAGAACTTAATTAAAAACTTAATTAATAACTTGGGGTAACTTGATCAAGAACTTAATTAAGGACTTGGGGTGACTTAATTAAGGACCTGGGGTGACTTAATTAAGGACTTGGGTGACTTAATTAAGGACTTGGGGTGACTTAATTAAGGACTTGGGGTAGCTTGGGGTGAAGGTGTCAAGTGTCCTCAAAGTGGAAGGAGCTGCCAAGAAAAGTGGAACTGGAGGACCACTTGCTTTGTGACTGAACAGGCTGTGTCCCATGCGCTGAGTAGTGATTCGTTGCCTGGCTAGCCTCCAACGCGTTAGTACACGCCCAATGTGTGGACAGACATATCATTTGGCGAATAGTTGGCTTGCCTTCGCTGGCTGACACAACTCTTTAAACATTGCTGTTGTGTGCGCGCTGTTGTGTGTGTAAATTAAAATATGCAGCCTACTTGTAATGGCTCAAAGTACTAGACTATCGCAAGAACTGGAGTTTATAACTGTTAGTGACGAAGAGGACATAGAGATTGATGCAGAAGAAGTCACAAACAGTGCTACTGAAAGAAATAATCAATTAATTCAAACCCAGATAGACTACTATTCTGCTTGTGCTCAGTACTGGAAAAATATCAACGCATTTATAACGCATCTGGTGAGAGAGCAGCAAAAAAATTACCAAAACACCCAGGTCAGTTTCAGCTCAATAAAAAAAGACAAACATATAACAAATCTAAAAGTCTACATTATTTGTCTGGTGAAGATTTATTAAACAGCCTAAAATATCACAAAACAGAAAAACGTTTAAGAAGTGTTGAAAGCGTTATCCCAGTCTTTGATGAACACAAAAACGCTGAAGAAATTGAAAGAATTCTAACTGAAGGCCAAACTGCACTTGGCTTACTAAATAATCGCGGCCTTCAACAGTATCTAGCTTATGGAAAATGGCTGCGAAGGTTGTTTACAATAAAAAGAGGAAATTTCAAGAAATTTGTTACAAGTCATTTGAAGTACTCCCTTCGTTGGATTAATAAACTGAGAAAGACGTCAGAACTCTTTGAAAAATATCCAGAACTCGCAAATCTGACAATTCTATCACACAAGCCATCGCGTTGACGCCAAAAATACAAGCTGCTCTGAAAACCCCACGCCAGTGTAGCAGTCGACTGGATGTGAAGAAGGTATGTGGCATTGTTTGGTTGTTGGCATTAACAGCTAATTGACTGTGTGCTGTGTTCTGTGTGAACGAAGTCATAAGCCCCAACACCGCAAATTAAGTAATCGGGTGTCGGCCTAATGGCGGGTCTCTGCAGTATTCTGATAGTGCAGAGTCCTTAGGTAGGCCGGCAACTAGCAATTAAAGGCTTACCTTTCCCCTACGCTACTCTCTGAAAACTTTAGTAAATTAGTATTGAAAACGAATAACCCTGCACAGTATGTTTGTTTGTAGATAATCGTTATTTTTTGGTTTATTGAAGTCTTACTTGTCAGAGAACAGGAAAACCTTTATTCTGGGTCACTTTCGCCCGAAACTGGTTGAGGGCGAAAGTGTCCCAGAATGAAGGTTTTCCTGTTCTCTCCGGTTATTAGAATAACACCCCCACAGCGCAGTAAACCGTCCTGCTCGTCCAGCAGCCAGTGGAAGAATGTGTGGGTTAACCTAGTCATGTGAGCGCTGATTGGTCGGGCTGCAGTAGTGTTAGCGGGCAAAGCAGGGTCGTTGACATCGCCCTGACAGAGTTGACAGTACTGAAAAGAGAGCCGGCCTCTTCCAAGTTCAGCCGTGGGAACGGAGTGAAGGGTTCTAGAAGGCTGGGCGGGGGGGGGGGGGGGGGGGGGGAGAAGAGGGGGAGGAGGTGTGGCAGTATTGATTTTTTGGCCTCACAAGTGAGCGACGGGCTAACTTAAAACGCAGACACTATTTTTTTATAGATGACTTAACAGCAGAAAGAAACACTTTGTCAAAACTGGCTTTCAGTGGAAGACATGCAGAGAACTATATATAATAAATAGTGTGCCTGTGTGTGTGTGTGTGTGTGTGTGTGTGTGTGTGTGTGTGTGTGTGTGTGTGTGTGTGTGTGCGTGTGTGTCTGTCTGTCTGTCTGTCTGTCTGTCTCTCTCTCTGTGATTGTATGTGTGTGTGTGTGTGTGTGTGTGTGTGTGTGTGTGTGTGTGTGTGTGTGTGTGTGTGTGTGTGTGTGTGTGCATGTGTGTGAGTGTGTGTGTGTCTGTGTGTGTGTTTGTGTGCGCATACGCGCGTATTTTGTGAAACGCAGAACACGTATGTCTATGGCTCCAAGCTCTCTCTCTACTGACAGCCCCACGCTGTAATTAACACACCGTTAATCGGTAAGTAATCGGATAGCCTAGTGCACCGCCCTTTGTATATGGGCGCGTTCAGTCGCGGCTTATTTTCCCCTATGTTACTCTATGGAACGTGTTCAGCCACGGCTACTTTCTCCTACGCTACTCTCTGAAAACTTTAGTAAATTAGTATTGAAAACGAATAACCCTGCACAGTATGTTTGTTTGTAGATAATCGTTATTTTTTGGTTATTGAAGTCTTACTTGTCAGAGAACGTAGAAATGCCAATCCTGGGTCACTTTCGCCCGAAACTGGTTGAGGGCGGAAGTGGCCCAGGATTGGTATTTCTACGTTCTCTACGACGAATGTCAGTAGACAGCTCAGTGACTGAACGACTAGTGTCAGTAGAGAGCTCAGTGACTGAACGACGAATGTCAGTAGACAGCTCAGTGACTGAACGACTTATGTCAGTAGACAGCTCAGTGACTGAACGACGAATGTCAGTAGACAGCTCAGTGACTGAACGACTTATGTCAGTATACAGCTCAGTGACTCAAGGATGAATTCAGTAGACAGCTCAGTGACTCAAGGATGATGTCAGTAGACAGCTCAGTGACTCACGGATGATGTCAGTAGACAGCTCAGTGACTCAAGGATGATGTCAGTAGACAGCTCAGTGTCTCAAGGATGATGTTAGTAGACAGCTCAGTGACTCAAGGATGATGTCAGTAGACAGCTCAGTGACTCAAGGATGATGTCAGTAGACAGCTCAGTGACTCAAGGATGATGTCAGTAGACAGCTCAGTGACTCAAGGATGATGTCAGTAGAGAGCTCAGTGACTCAAGGATGATGTCAGTAGACAGCTCAGTGACTCAAGGATGACGTCAGTAGACAGCTCAGTGACTCAAGGATGATGTCAGTAGAAAGCTCAGTGACTCAAGGATGATGTCAGTAGACAGATCAGTGACTCAAGGATGATGTCAGTAGACAGCACAGTTGATCCTCAAGGTGATGTCAGTAGGTGAAAGTGTTGAGTATAAAGCAACAACTTTAATTCACTTTTTTTGTCGTTATTGATGTGCTGTGGATGTTGTCGTTATTGATGTTGCTGTTGATGTAGTCGTTATTGATGTTGCTGTTGATGTTCTTAATTGATGTTGCTGGTTGATGTTGTCGTTAGTGTTGGCTGGTGGCTTCATCAGACAGGATGCCATGAGTCAGATGGAGCAGGAGTCCACCAGATGCTACTGAAGGGACGTGCAGAGACAGCGCCGGGCCTTCCCTGGTGGGGGTCCTGTGATGGATCGTTAGTGACAGACTCTCAGGGCAAACCAATGATGGCTGGGTCCTGGATCAGGATGGGGTGATGGAGTGTGGGAAAATGATGACGGTGGGGGCAGAGAGGGGGTGGGGCTGAGGACAGTGGAGACAGGTACAGGGTGGGGGATGGTGGTAGTTAGGGAAGTGAAGGGGGAGGGGGGTGGTATATAAGTGGGTGTAACGAAATTCAGGGACCATGGGAAAAAGGAGGCCAGGTATCGCCCTATTACAGATTGGCACTTTGTGGGGTGGGATGATCTCGTGACAACAGATCTGTGAACGTGAACAAGTGATGATGACGTGTTGGGGGGGTCACAGGTGATGATGTCACAGAGCGCAGTGTGGGGTGTTTGTAACTGATCTCTTAAATCTGTCTCTTGGATGTTGTAGGCACGTGTAAGTTGTTTGTGTATTTCCGTTAATTTTTTCTTTCACTCACTCACACCCCCTACAACTTACAGCACGAACAGGAATTTTAGCGCGGAGTTGTAATTTAATAAACAATGAGATGGAAATGATTTTAGTTAGCACATGAACACCTCACAAAAAAAATAAAAAAAAAAAAAAAAATTAAAAACAGTGTAACTGCCCGTATAATAATTTTGGTTATATCCACTTGTAATTGTCAAACTAAATTTGGTTTGAATCAACCTGTAATGTAATCTAATTTGGTCTATATCAACATGTAACTGATAACTAATTTGGTTATATCAACATGTAATTGAAAAATAATTTGGTTATATCAACATGTATCTGTAAACTAATTTGGTTTATATAAATGTAATTTGTAAACTAATTTGGATATTAAACATGTAACTGTAAATAATTTGGTTACTATCAACATGTATCTCGTAAATAATTTTGGTTATATCAACATGTAACTGTAAAACCTAATTTGGTTATATCAACATGTAACTGTTAAACTAATTTGTTATTTCAAAATGTAACTGTAACTAAAATGGTTATATCAAACAGTGGTGGACACTCCCACACCTATTAGGCTGGAAAAGAACTCGTAGCATCACTCAAACACAACACTATGATCCAACAACAACAACAAAAGATATCTAACATTATAAAAAAAAAAACATGATTTGAGTTTTCAGATATTCGAATTAATTCCTACTGAGAATTCACTTCGACTGGTCAGTGAGTTGCCTGTCCAAGTTTGGGGTGAATTGCACACACACACACACATACTAAAGATACACCTCTGACATCAATTTCGGACGCGTTAAAGGCAACAAAAGTCCAAACAAATGCCACTTCTGAGACTGGGGCAGAGCAAGAAAAAATGGTCCCACACCTGCGACTAGGCACAGGGGAACGAAGATAAAAAAAATAGAAAAGTTTGCAGCACCGGTTAAGCCATCCA
>CM031629.1:41108455-41123455 GCA_018398815.1 Conus ventricosus | reverse complement strand
AGTTTGCATTTTTCTGTTTGCCTGGGGCACAGTTATCGATCGTCCTTTGTCGGTTTGTCCACCATAAACCCCACGCCACACCAGTGAGGTTAACGGAAGGTGGTGGGGCAGACCTTAAATCTGTGTGTGTTGTGTTGTGTGTGTGTGTGTGTGTGTGTGTGTGTGTGTTGTGTGTGGGCTGTGTGTGTGTGTGTGTGTACCAAGGGCTACCACATCTGTATGATACAAAGCTACAATGAAAAAAACAGCAAAGTAAAACTCAAAACGTCGAAGGGACACATACCCGCAACAGAAAAGAATGACATGATTAAACAACAAGAATTCAGTTTGATAGGAAAGAGGCCAGGCAATGGCGGAACACGAGTCAATAACAAAAGATTAAAATACAAATGTTCTGACAAATTATTGTTACAAGGAGCAAATATCTTTACTGTTGGTCTGACGACGTCCAAAACGCCAATGTCAGTTACCCGTATAGGAGCATGTCACATGATTGTAATGCCGAACTCTATGATGAGAGAGAGAGAGAAACAGAGAGTGAGAGAGGAGACAGAGCAGAGAGGAGAAGACGAGGAGAGTGAAGAGAGAGAGAGAGAGAGAGAGACAAGACAACAGACGACAGACAGAAAGTCAAGACAGACAGACAAACCTCTCGACTTTGAACCTGGACCTGTAGTTGCAAACTTTGAATAGGACTGAAGTCTTGTATTTCAATGTAGTAACTAGTTCATGAAACCAGTTGATTTTATAAATGTTAGTACACAGAAACCGAGAGGAGAAATTACTGTTACTGTTTCGTTGAAGTTGAATCAGAAAGATGTACTAATTCTTTTGTGAACGATTATCAGGTCAGGCTAATCTTACGTCTTCCGGACATTAATCATACCAGGACACAGTGTTGTTTGTCATGATCTTGTAACAAGTAAAGGTTTTGGGAATGATTGTTTAATCCTGAATTTTGTATTTCCGTTTGGCGCCAGTTTTCGAGCTGAACGAATGCCATATTGTTCGGATGATCTTGTTATTAAATAGGGGGTTTAGCTCATAAATCCTGATTTCTTGTTTTATATTTTTATTCTGCTCGCTGCACGAAGGCCTAAAAGGTCTCTGCTGCCTCTCTGTATGTTGCTGTCGTGGCAGTGGTCTACCATCCAGAAATTAAAAGCTTTCTTGTACCAGGTCCTATCGCAGATGTAGTAACTAATCTCTTCAGACAGTTTACTAACGCTACATGAGGATACGTTAAGGAATAGAATTGCAAACGAGAGAGAACAGACAGACAGACAGAAAGACAAAAGACACACACACACACCACACACCACACAAGACACATAGGAAAGGGACACTACGACAGAGAAGAGAGACGAGAGCAAAACACAGGTAGATAAAAAAAGTAGTTATATCACTATAGGGAACCTTATAATACAACTTGTTTTAATTATCTTCTTTTTCAAGAGGAAAGACGCACTTCCGAAGGATCCTCTCTTACCCACGTTTAAAGACAGCGATGGTGAATGGACGGTTAGGATCCTCACTAACCCCGTTAAAGGCGGATGGTGAATGACGGTTAGATCCTCGTTAAAGACAGGATGGTGAATGCGTTAGGATCTCACTTACCCACGTTAAAGACAGGATGGTGAATGACGGTTAGAATCCTACGTTAAAGACAGGTATGGTAATGACGTTTAGGATCCTCACTACCCAGTTCAAGACAGGATGGTGAATGACGGTAGGATCCTCATACACGTAACAGGATGTGTGAATGACGTTAGGTCCTCACTTACACGTTAAGGCGGAGGTGAAACGTTTAGGAGTCCTCATTTACCCAGTTAAACAGATGGTGAATGAGGGCTTAGGATCCTCACTTACCCACGTTAAAGACACGATGGCGAATGACGGTTAGGATCCTACACTTACCCACGTAAAAGACAGGATGGTGAATGACGGTTAGGATCCTCACTACCACGTTAAAGACAGGATGGGAATGACGGTTAGGATCCTCACTACCCACGTTAAAGACAGGATGGTGAAGAGGTTAGGATCCCACTACACCACGTTAAAGACAGGACGGTGAATGACGGTTAGGATCATCACTACCCACGTCAAAGACAGGATGGTGAATGAGGGTTAGGATCCCACTACCCACGTTAAAGACAGGATGGTGAATGAGGGTTAGGATACCAGGGAGTCGATTGGTCTGTCACGTGACTGGTTCTTCAGAAGATGGAATCGCAGTGCGCAGTGTCGTGGGTCACGCTTTCATGTGGCTCATTGGCGTGAAGGGCAAAGTCAGTCACGTCATCCAAACTCGTGCTGCCCAAGGCGCTTGTGAAAAGCTAGCTCCACTCCTAATATCATACACACCGACACACACACACCACACACACCACACACACACACACACACACACACACATTCGCCTAATAAACACACACTACACACACACACACACACACACACGACACACACACACACACACACACACACACACACCAGAGTCCACCTCTCTTTTTGGAGGGTTGGGGAACGGGAAAAGGGAGGTGTCAGCGAGGGAGAGGGAGTGAATGACACAAAGTGCGTGTCACAGTATAGGTCGGTGAGTGGACAGGGGTCAGGACACACGATGGCATGGGGAGAACGTGGGCGTGGTGCGAAAGGATGACGTCAGGGCTGGCCAGAGAAGGGGGAGGGAGGACTGGGTGTGATGAGAACACTGAGGGGAAGACAGGGACATTAAGTGATTCATACACCTCCTCTCTCTCTCTCTCTGTTTCTCTCCCTCGCCTCTCTCTCTCTCTCTCTCTTCTCTCTCTCTCTCTCTATCTCTCTCTCTTCTTCTCTTTCACGGAAGGGTGGGGGGGGGGAGAAGGAGATTACTCGACTTTCCGCTTGCAAAGCGTAAACAGTGTGTGTCAGTTGCTGTGACATTAACGTTGATGTTTTCCAGTTCAAGGCCTCGGGTGGTACTTTCTTTTGATACGGTGTCGAGATGCCAGCGGTGCTGTTACCTTTGTGTTTGGTTTGTGTCGTCTTGGAGTTTAGCTTTTGTTGATTTTATGTGTGGTCGATCTGCACAAAAAGCCTTCAGTTTTGTTGGACACTAACACACGCATTCAGACTGATTGATGATAGAAGAGGAGGAACGTGACAGTGGCGGTGGTGAAGGGTGGGAGTGAAGGGGGGAGGGGGCAGGAGGAAAGAGGAAACACGATTGGGAGAAATAGAGTGACATACAGATAAACGACTCGCCGCGCACGCACTCACGCGCATGTACGCGCAGAGGGGAGACAGAGAGAGAGAGAGAGAGAGAGAGAGAGAGAGAGAGAGAGAGGAAGAGAAGAGAGAGAGAGAGAGAGAGAGACACACAGAACAGAGAGTGAGAGAGACACCACCAACCATACACAGAGAGGAGAGAGAGAGAGAAGAGAGAGAGAAGAGGAGAGAGAGAGAGAGAGAGAGAGAGAGAGACATGCACAGAGAGAGAGAGAGAGAGAGAGAGACACACAAACACCTACAGAGAGAGAGAGAGAGAGAGAGAGACAGAGAGAGAGAGAGAGAGAGAGACATGCACAGAGAGAGAGAGAGAAAGAGCAGAGAGAGAGAGAGAGAGAGGAGGAGAGAGAGAGAGAGAGGAGAGAGAGAGAGAGAGAGCGCTCCTGTGTGTGTACAAACTCAGTGCTCATGTCCATACAACGTTTTGGACCTAGCAGTCAACTGATTGACCGCATGGAACAGACACTTAATGAGTTTCTTGTTAATGGAGATGCTGTGATGCCATGCTCATCAGCTGGAGGACGTAGTGTCCTGCCCTGCATCGGTAAGCACTCAGGATAGCAGGTGCTTGGTGGTGGCAAAGCTCCACCCAGGCCTTGGGAAAATCATGGATCGTTTGGAGCCTTTGTGTGTTCTATTTGGTCTCCCAGGCCTGAAAGTGGATGAAAGAAAGAGGGATGCAGATCATTATGTAGGCACAGAGACAGACAGTCAGACAGACAGATGGACGGATGTACAGATGGACAGACAGACAGATGGAGACAGAAACAGAGGCAGAGAGAGATAGAGAGAGACAGAGAGGCAAAGAAGAACAGAGAAAAGGATGACAGAGAGGAAGGCAGAAGACACGAGAGACAGACAGACAGAAGACAGAACAGACAGACTACCGACAGACAAACAGCAGAGAATAAAAAAACAATGTTTTGAAAACATAGAAGTTGTCAGGTCTGTTGACTTTAACTCTGTTAATGAAGAGATGACAAACAGAAGAAGAAAAGCACAAACTAAGCAGCACTGAAACTCACACGAAAGACTTTGAAGCTAGGTAGACAGAGACAGGTAGACAGGCAAAGACAGGTAGAAGGTTAGACAGGCAGACAGTTACAGGTTAGACAGGCGACTGTAGACAGGTACAGGTAGAAGGTAAAATATTTGAGCTAGGCACAGGCAGACAGGCAAGACAGTGACAAGACAGTAAGCAGACAGGAAACAGCAGACGAGAGACAGTACTGACAGCCGACAGGTAGACAGGCAGACAGGCAGACAGGTAGACAGGCACATGACAGTGGTCGTGAACTGAGCAACACCGCTAAAACCTGGAAAATGGCGATGAAAACATGGAGCTGTGGCGTGAAAAACTGGATACGTTAAGGGGAGGGGGGGGGGGGGGGGGGGGGTTGCCTCTTCCGCCTCTCTCTCTCCACCTGAAAAGATCGAGGTGGGGAGGTGGGTGAAAAAGGCGACAGAAGCCCCACCCCCCACCCCCACCCCCGACCCCTGTAACTTGTCAAGTGCAAGAACAAACAAATCCTCGCCTGGCGGACAAACCGTTGGCTGTGTGTGAGAGGGCAGGGGCAACAACAAGCGCAGCCCCGCTCCCCCATTCCCTTCCCTTTCACACCCACTCCCTGTCTCATGTGCCAAGGCGTTTTTGACGCGCTCTCAGGGAAAGGATTACAACCTTTAGCAGTGTTTAATGTGCGACCCAGGGGAGACTCGAATTATACATGCTGCTTGTTGGGTTTTGAGTGGAAACGGACGAAAATAACTTAAAAGCAGACCACCTCTTGCCTGTATCGAAATGTTGCCAAGCAGGTTTCGGGACGTGGCAAGGGGTGATGTGGGGTGGGAGGGGGATGGGGGGAGGTACAGGAGGGGATGATGGTTCGGAAAATCCAGAACCCAACCCCCCTTTCCATCCTGTATCTGTCTCTTTCTTTTCTTTTTCTTTTTTTTTTTTCAAACAGGGATAGATTTACATACGTTTACATTTAGTGAACGGACAACACGTTCCATTTTCAGGAGAATCCTCCAGCTCACTTGAAAATTTAAAAAAACACAAATTTTTCAACGTCCGAGAGGTGAACCTCCCCCCCTCCCCTCCCCTGTCCTTCCCTCACCTGCAGCCCCGGCTCCCTGGTGGAGGTATTGCCCATGGACCCATGTGCAGCCCCGGCTCCCTGGTGGAGGTATTGCCATGGACCCATGTGCAGCCCCGGCTCCCTGGTGGAGGTATTGCCCATGGACCCATGTGCAGCCCCGGCTCCCTGGTGGAGGTATTGCCCATGGACCCATGTGCAGCCCCGGCTCCCTGGTGGAGGTATTGCCCATGGACCCATGTGCAGCCCCGGCTCCCTGGTGGAGGTATTGCCCATGGACCCATGTGCAGCCCCGGCTCCCTGGTGGAGGTATTGCCCATGGACCCATGTGCAGCCCCGGCTCCCTGGTGGAGGTATTGCCCATGGACCCATGTGCAGCCCCGGCTCCCTGGTGGAGGTTTTGCCCATGGACCCATGTGCAGCCCCGGCTCCCTGGTGGAGGTATTGCCCATGGACCCATGTGGGCTGACCGGTTCCTGTAGAGGTATGCCATGGACCCACAGCAGCCCCTCCGGCTACTCTAACATTTAGTATTGTCACCTTGTGAAACCCTTTTTTTCTTAGCCCCGTCTCCTGTCCGTCTTGCCACCCATGACCCATAGTGTCTGAATTTCCTCTCTCCTTACCCCATGCCCAGCTCCGACTCAAAATCTTCCAAGCCACAGTGGTGCCTGGTCGGCATACTGGTAATAGATACGGTACTTGGCAACTTGCTGCATCGCAGCCCTTCTCTCTTTTGACACAGCGCTTCTGAACTGTGTAACTACGTACTGGTTCAGCACAACACCCTCTCACTCTTTTGACCAGCCGCTTCTCTGACTGTCTATCAGCGTACTCGCTTATCAGCCCAGTCCCTCCTCCTTTTGACCAGCCTTCTGACTGTTCACATAGTCGTCAAGGATTTCACACGTCCCTTCACCTCCTTTTACACGCGCTTCTGACTTGTAACTCCTGTCAACCCGTCTCATCACACGTCCTCTCCTCCTTTTGCACACCGCTCTCGAACGTGTATCCGTACCTGGTTATCCACGCTCCCTCTCACTCCTTTTGACACCGCGCTCCTCTGAACTGTCAATAGCGGTACATGCGTATCAGCCATCCTCTCACTCCTTTGCACCTCCCCTTTTGAACCTGTCACTAGCGGTACATGCTTATCGCACCACAGTCCTCTACCCCCTTCATTTGACTCACACCTCTCTCAACTTTCAACTCCCGTCCACCTACATAGTGTTCTATTCAGCACAGTCCTCCCTCCCTTCTTTGCCACCAGCCGCTTCTAGAACTGTGTAATAGCGGCTACATGGTTCATCAGCACCCAGTCCTTCTACTCTTTTTGACACAGCGCTTCTGAACTGTGTAATAATGGTACATAGGATTATCAGCACACGTCCTTCTACTCTTTTTGACACAGCGCTTCTGAACTGTGTAATAGTGGTACCTAGGATTATAGCACACAGTCCTTCTACTCTTTTTGACACGCGCTTCTGAACTGTGTAATAGTGGTACATAGGATTATCAGCACACAGTCCTCTACTCTTTTGACACGCGCTTCTGAACTGTGTAATAATGGTACATAGATTATTAGCACACAGTCCTACTCGTTTTGACAAATGGCTTATGATCTTTGTAATACTAGTATACAGCACATGCTGGCACGCGAACCCTGTACTCTTTTCGACACAGCGCCAATGAACTGTGTAACAATGGTACATAGCGTTATTAGCACACAGTCCAACTCATTTTGACAAACCTTTGCACTGTGTAATATGGTACAACTTTTTAGCACACAGTCCACTCCTTTTGAAAGCTTATGACTCTAATATGTATGGTTGGCTATATTTCTTTTTGACACATCACTTATGAACTTTGTAATAATGGTACGGTTTGGCACGTTGTAATAACGGTACTGTGTTGGCAGTAGTCGTTCTCTTTTTGACATAGCCCACAGGAACTTGTAATAACGGTACTGTGTTGGCACGTAGTCGTTCTCTTTTTGACACATCACTTATGAACTTTGTAATAATGATACTGTGTTGGCACGTAGTCGTTCTCTTTTGACATAGCCCACATGAACTTTGTAATAATGATACTGTGTTGGCACGTAGTCGTTCTCTTTTTGACATAGCCCACATGATTGTAATGATACTGTTTTGGACGAAATCATTCTCTTTGAATGCCACATGATTTGTACAGGTACGTAGCATTGGACTGCACTCGGCCCTTCTACCTTTTGTTGTTTTTTGTTTACAAATCACTTATGCACTTTGTGATGATGGTACATAGCATGTTGGTACAGAGCCCTTCAATTCTTTGTGACACAGCGCTATGAATTTGATAGTAATGGTGCGTAGCGCTGTTTAGCACGTATCCTACTCCACTTTTTCACACTTTTTGATACAAGCACTATTAAATTTTATATTCACGATACATAGCACTAATGGCTCGCATCGTTAATGACACACACGACGTACTGATGACACATTGTGTGAATCACCGCACCCTAACCCCCGTCCCACTTTGAGTAGGCTCATGTGAATACGTGGGCATGCATGCATTTGTATGTATTTTGAGAGAGAGGAGAGAGAGAGAGAGAGAGAGAGAAGCAGACAGACAGACAGACAGACAGACGCGACAAAGACAGAGACAGACAATCAGAACCAGCCACCGTGGCAAAGTGGTTAGCGTCACAGACTCCTGGCTGGGAGGTCGTGGGTTCAATTCCCATCAGAGCCATGTGGGATTTTTCTGCTCTGACTGGCTCCTACCCAGAACTGAGAGCGAGAGTGTTGCTCAAATTTCCTGACCAACACTGCAGGTGTCTGCATCTCTCGGGCCTGGCTGATGCGGGATATATCATGAAAGGAAGCGTAGAGTACAGCCCTGTCATGCAGTCACAGACCAGAATAGAAATACATAGCATCATCTTAATCATCCTCGTTCTCATCGATCACCAAGAAAAGTCTCAAACAAATTCTGTGGCCCTTCATGCCCTGCTGTCATTGTGACCACAGTTTCGATGTCCTCTTGGCGTCTGTGGCCTTGGTTTAGTTCTGTCGTGGTCACTGGTATCGGTGAGTCCATAGGGGCTGTCGTTGGACGGACATGGTGGCGCCCTCAGAGGGAGAGCTCATCACGCAGGCTCCGCGACTAAGCAATTATTGTCGTCAGTAGGGGGCTTAGTAGGTGGTGTCCTGTGTATGTTAGATCAGAACAGGCGCCACTGAACACCACCGAAGTGACTCGGCAGCAGTCTCCTCCGGTGGGTTGCCTATTGACGACTTGACATTGACTGCTCCATGTGGATTGCCGGGGCCGGGACTGGCAGTGGGACTGACGGGCTGTGGCTGTGGACTGGGTGTTGGAATGAGCGGCATGGATGCATACCACCGAGGTGGCACGGAAGACGGGACAGCAAAAGCAGCAAAAAACAACAACAGACAGACAGAGACAGTCAGACAGACAGACAGACAGAAAGACAGAGATCAGGAAGGACAACCATGACGAAGCTTTTCCTAAGGGTCCCATAAACACCACACAGCCTTAATCTCTTTGAGGTTACGTCCTCACTGGAATCTCCAGTGGCTTCGGTTCCCCTGTGAGAGATAGTCTCCGATGATCTGAAGTGTGGGATTGTTGAAACGTGATTAGTAGGTACCACAACTTCGCCGTCATTGTGAAGTGTGGGATTGTTGACGTGATTAGTAGGTACCAGAACTTCGCCGTCATTGTGAAGTGTGGGATTGTTGAACGTGATTAGTAGGTACCACAACTTCGCCGTCATGTCTTCTCCGCTTCAGCCCACACCTCCCCTTCACATTTTTAAAAATAACATTTTGAAATTCTTTTACCGAAATTAAAGATGGCGTATCTAAAAATGTATCCACTGGTTCAAATAAATATATTTCCAATTGCCAATCACATACAGCTTTACAGTAAATGTCAACATTTGAACAGCAACAAGCTGAAATGTGTTGTTCATTTTCAGTTTTAGGAAAGAATCGTGAATTTCGCTATCAAATATACAGTCTTGCTTTGCATGAATGCCAGTTGGATCAGGCCACAGATTGGTTAATGGTGGATTCAGTGGATGGCATAGTGTGTGTATGCTGCTGCTCAGTTGCTGGGACTGGTGCCTACAATAGCTGAGGGAGTTGGGTGGGGGCATGTCCATGGGATCAGCGGTTAAAACTGGTATATGTACAGTTAAATGAGAGAGTGAGATAGGTGCAAGTACCATTAGCTCAGTGAGGGAGTTGGGTGGGGGCATGTTCATGGAGATCAGCGTTAAAACTGGTATGTGTACAGTTAAATGAGAGAGTGATATAGGTGCAAGTACCATTAGCTCAGTGAGTGAGTTGGGTGGGGGCATGTCCATTGAAATTAGCGGTAAAACTGGTATATGTACAGTAAATGAGAGAGTGAGATAGGTGCAAGTACCATTAGCTCAGTGAGGGAGTTGGGTGGGGGCATGTCCATTGATATTAGCGGTAAAACTGGTATATGTACAGTTAAATGAGAGAGTGAGATAGGTGCAAGTACCATTAGCTCAGTGAGGGAGATAAGAACAAGTTAGCTGTGTATGTGGTTTGATGTAAATTAACTCAGCGGATGAAATGTGTCTGTACTTAATTGAACAGCGTGGACAGGTGTTTGTACGCTTAACATATTTGGTCAGATGGTGTATGCTCACGTGACTCAGTAAGTAAGATTTGTTTATGTAAAATGATGCTTGCATGTTTTACATACAGGTTCAACTTAAATGTCGGAAAAATTAAATTTGGTGAAAATTCCAGGACGTAAATATTGACACGATGTGACTGCTGGTTATGTCGCATGTCACTGTACCCTCAACATATAATGGATCTTTGACACAGAACCAAATAATTCTACACACGTGCGCGCACACACACACACACACACACACACACACACACACACACACACACACACACACACACACATATATATATATATATATATATATATATATATATATATATATATATATATATATATATATATATATATGTATGTATACATATATATATAGATATATGTGTGTGTGTGTGTGTGTGTGTGTGTGTGTGTGTGTGTGTGTGTGTGTGTGTGTGTAGAGAGAGACATAGATATATATCTAAATATATATATTTATATATATATATATACATTGATAGATAGGTAGATAGGTAAATAGGTATATATATATATATATAACACTCTTTACGGTTAGGATAACGCGATAAAATCAAGAGGCAAATTGCAACGAAAACTTGAATATGATACCATTTCATTCACAGTAGAATATTTCAAAGCGGTTTTTTGCATAGCATTGATTGAAATTTGATCTTTTCAGATAAAACTAAGCACATATTGTCACTGTAAAGTTTTCAAGAGTTTTCGCCCTTGGATCCAGGCACCACGCAAAGGCCTCAATATTGGATGTGGCCACCTCCAGCAATCACGGTGAGATTGCACCGATTTGGCATGGAGTTGACTAGTCGATCAAGAAAGGCCTGAGGGACTTGGTTCCACTGACGCTGGATCTCCCGTCTCAGAGCCACAGCATTGTGAGGGCGGTTGGGCTGCTCGTTGATGCGGCGTTTCAGGAAGGCCCACAACTGTTCGATAGGGTTCAAGTCTGGACTTAGAGCAGGCCAGTCCATCATCTGGACATTGTTCTACTGAAGGAAGGCTTGTGTGACCTGTGCTCTGTGGGCCGGGGCGTTGTCTTGCTGGAAAACATATTGGCGGCGTCTTGCAAACAAGGGCACTACGACAGGGCGCAGGACCTGTGCTATGTAGCGAAGGGCAGTGACTCCACCGCCACGACCTGGCTGCAGGTTGAAAAACACTGGTCCAATGAGTCTGTTGCCACACATTGCCCCCCACATCATGACGGACTGGCCGCCGCACAGGTTGTGCTGCTGCACGTACTGACCAGCAAAGCGCTGGCCACGAGGACGATACACGTGAACACGCCTGTCAATCTGATCCAGACAGAATCGAACCTCGTCGCTGAACACGACAGTTCTCCAGTTTGTGTTCCTGTGCCTGTGAACCCAATTCAACCGGGCAGCACGATGCTGTGGCGACAGATAGTGACCATGGTAGGGTCGGCGGCAGTACAGCTGGTGGCGTCTGAGAAGCTGCAGGATGATGCTGGGGCGAATTACCCTGTTGCCGGGTCCATGAATCTGTCGTCCCACTGAAGAGGCACTTTGGAAAGGGTTTGCCCTGAAGCTACGCACCACATATCGCTCCTGGCGAGCAGTGAGAACGCGTGGCCGACCAGGTCTGGGGGCATCACGAACAGTCCCAGTGGCTTGATGGCGATTTGCAAGACGATAAATGTTCGACCGGTGCACATTTAGCGCCCTAGCGACGTCTTGCACTCTGTTTCCAGCCTCCAACATGCCGATGGCTCGCCAGCGCTCAGGTGACGTCATACGCGGCATCCTTTGGTGTTGTGGTGTTGAGGGAGAAAGTAACCTTTTTTGCGAGTTGTTTTTTACCCACTGACACCAAACATTGTGGCTTTGCATTTTACTCACCTGTAGTGTGTCCTCTGCTTTTTCACGAGGACACAATTTTCACGTGAATCTGACCTCAGTTAACGACACAGTGGCACTTTGCCGAGTAAGGTGAAAATGCGGCAACTTGGGGACAGGGCCATAACTCCGTCCGTGACAAAGTTATCTGCCCGGCTTTTTCGTGATCAGAACAGAAAAGGCCTAGTTGCACTCAGACACATTTTGCAGTTTGTACAATAACCTGCCAGGCTATGTCGGATTTTCCAAATATTGCAACATTTTGGAGCGGCCGTGTCGCGTTTCTAAACGTAAGACTATATATATATATATATATATATATATATATATATTATATATATATATATATATATATATATATAATATATATATATCATGAACAGTATTAAAACGTCCTTAAAAAATCTGAAAAAGCGCGTTTGCATGTGCTTGTGGACATAAATACAGACAGACAGACAGACAGTCAGATAGATAGATAGATAGATAGACAGACAGACAGACAGACAGATAGATAGATAGATAGATAGATAGATAGATAGATAGATAGATAGATAGATAGGTAGACAGAATAGATAGATAGATAGACAGATAGATAGACAGATAGCCAATTCTGATAAACAATTCTAAATTTACTTTTTGTTTATCCATTTACGGGAGAATTTTAACATAATTCAAATTTGTTTTAAATGAAACGCATCTAACAGCCAATAAACCAAACGAAGCAATAATCTACTCAATCCAATGACCAAACTCTCCACTGACGAACTTACAGACTAATTCGTCTTGTTTCATTCCCAAAAACAGCGATGGGGAGAGTCAGATCCCAAATTTCACGGTGAACACAATAATTAATAATAATGAAGAAAAAAAATCACGGCCGCCGTTACACCTTAGGGTCAAGGGTCAAGGGTAAGGCACGCCACGGACTCTCACACCCAGGCCAGACAAGAGAAGCACTCGGTCATTGGCGGCAGTCACGCCCTCCCGAGCACAATGGCCAGCAACATGTTCCTGTACTGGGGTCCGGCAGCGTGCCTTGCTGGAGAGCCATGACCGCGCTGGAAGAGAAAGGCCTGCAAGGCTTCAGCGACAAGGAGCACAAAGGACCGGACGTCCTGAAACTCAACCCCCCCCCCCCCCCCCCCTCTACCCCGGGGAAAGGTAATGGTGTTGAGAAAAATAAAGGGAGGGAAAGTCTGCCTGGAATGAAAGTGGAGTTACGTTACGTTACGTGTCAGTGAGACTATCAGACCGAACTGATGGTTAATTAAAATACATATTGTTCTGTACGTGTTTTTGACTATTTCTAACAGATTAGATCGAAATTGGTGGTTAAAATATGTACTGTTCTGTACGTGTTTTGACTATTTCTAACAGGTCATACCGAACTGATGGATAAAATATGTACTGTTCTGTACGTGTTTTGACTATTTCTAACAGGTCAGACCGAACTGATGGTTAAAATATGTACTGTTCTGTACGTGTTTTGACTATTTCCAACAGGTCAGACCGAACTTGTGGTTTAAATATGTGCTACTATGCATGTGTTCGTGATATTTCCAACAGACTACTTTGAATCGATGGTTATAATACGTGCTGCTATGTACATGTTCTTACTATTTCTAGCAGATCAGATTGATTGATGGCTGAAATAGGTGCGTGCATTTAGCATACGTGTACTTATTATTTCTAACACAAGCAGCAATACAATTTCGAAGATTTCAGTTTCCAAAGGATTTCTATTCTGTGCTTTTTAAAAATATTGACTATTGCCATTATTACTATTATTATTATTATTATGGTGTGAAATCACGGATCATGCGACAGACCAAATGTTTATGCAAGTTTAAAAACGTGTGTGTGCATGCGTGCGTCCGTGTGTGCCTGCGTGTGTGTTTAATTAAAGAAAAAGATAGCGTCCACATGTTTAGGACTTTCCTTTCTTTCTGCGTACGCAGGCTGATACTCCTGAGAACACTCCCTGAAAAGACAGGTAAGGATTAATCCCATCTACCCAACAAAGGGAGTGGAGTTTTGTGTTATGACCGTTTTTTTTATCCCGCCATTACTCCAAGTTCGGGGAAGGTGCATCCTATGTATAACATGTCATCCATACAAACGGCCAAATTTTTCTCTTCCGAAAGTTGGTGACGGGATTTTACATGTATGTAAGATGTTATGCATGTGTTCACACACGGAACCTTGGTTTATAGTCTCATTTGAAAAAGCGTATGGGAAATGGAGTCGTATACATGAGAGAGATGTGTGTATGGGAAAGAGAGGAGAGAGGAGAGAGAGTGAGAGAGAGAGAGAGAGAGAGAGAGAGAGAGAGAGAGAGAGAGAGAGAGAGACAGACAGACAGACAGACAGACAGACAGACAGAGAGCCAGAGAGACAGAAAAACAGACAGACAGACAGACAGACTTTGACACTTTGATATTTGTCAAAGTCTCTCTCTCTTCTCTCTCTCTCTCTCTCTCTCTCTCTCTCTCTCTCTCTCTCTCTCTCTCTCTCTCTCTCTCTCTCTTCTCTCTCTCTCTCCCTCTCAAGACTGCAGACTAATGTCTGGGCTGTTATAATGTCAATGGATGATCCAGTTTCTTGACACCACAGAGCAACTTTGTTCAGCTGTTGATGAACTGCTTTCGTTCTTTCTTCAGCATTCTTTGATGTTTTGTAGATCAGACCATCATTACTAGTGTCAACACTCGAGCAGTTCCATTTATTTTGAGGTCTGCATGGCCTTTAGTGTAAACATTGTATAAAACAGGGGAGAGAGGAGAACCTTGAGGTAATCACATAGAAAGTTGATGAGGCTCAGACGTCCAATCTCCAAATTGTGGAATGACGGTTCGCTCCTGAAGTGCTGCTGCTATCCATCGTGCAAGTGTCTTACTGACTCCATAGTCAAGGAGCAGTTCCATGAGAAGCAGGAACTGGACTTTGTTGTATGCGCCTTCCAGATCTATTGCCACAGCCAGTGTTCCTTCCTTTCGTTGGAATCCTTTGTATACTTCATAGCAAAATCGACCGCATTTTCACATGTACTTTTCCTTGTTCTGTTGCCTCCTTGATTTGAT
>CM031629.1:41090955-41103455 GCA_018398815.1 Conus ventricosus | reverse complement strand
TACTCGCCCGTATGTTTCAAAGGTGGGGAAGATACGTGATGCAATCCATGTTATGCGTCATTCGTTATAAACCATGTTCTTAAAGAGTGATAACACTAACGCTGCTAGTAAATGTAATCATTTGACAGCAAATTCACGAAAACGTTGTTTAGCGATGATTCACCTAATATGACTTTCACTTCCAGAAAGCAATGTAATTTTTATCCAGAATTTTACGGAAGAAAGATTTTTAAACATTTAAGCGTGTTTTAAAAACTCTATAGAGAATTGACGTTGATCAGATGACAGCCCTGATATGGCCCCTTGCGGTTGGCTTGGCTTTAAGCAACACGATTTGATTTGATAGTAGGGCACTCAGAAAGCAAAATAGAAGATATTAAGACAGACAGATGGGTTTCTTTTTTTAATTCGCATGGCCCAGGATATAGCGATAATATCTAATTACCTATCTATGTCTACAGATAGATATAGATAAATAGATAGTTACATAAATATTCATTTTGTTTTGAAATGTATGTGGCCCTATGACTTACGGACTTTTGCAAATTAATGTTCATGAATTGTCAGGTAAAATATGTCTGTAGTAACCGTTGTACGTCTTTACTTTGACGACTTTTTTCATATTTTGTTCATGGGGTATATTCATGCATTTGCTCATTAGTGATAAAGTTGATGGCTGGTTATTGTTGTTGCATTTTACTCTTTGCCGTTTGTTTTACCGGTTGTTGCGGATAGTCAGATGTGGATAGAAAATGGGTCCAAAGAAGTCGGGCAGGGGTCAAAAACTGAAAAGTTAACGAAATGAATAACGAACACTGGTGTGCTGGTTACGACACCGAATCGCCCAGCAGAAATGACAACCCAGAACAAACAAGGAGACACTCCAAGAAAAGGACGTTCTTAGCTTGCACACATAACCTGTGCCTGCCATGTCTATACAGCAGCAAGGACGTTCTTAGCTTGCACACATAACCTGTGTCTGCCATGTCTATACAGCAGCAAGGACGTTCTTAGCTTGCACACATAACCTGTGTACTGCCATGTCTATACAGCAGCAAGGACGTTCTTAGCTTGCACACATAACCTGTGTCTGCCATGTCTATACAGCAGCAAGGACGTTCTTAGCTTGCACACATAACCTGTGTCTGCCATGTCTACACAGCAGCAAGGACGTTCTTAGCTTGCACACATAACCTGTGTCTGCCATGTCTATACAGCAGCAAGGACGTTCTTAGCTTGCACACACAACCTGTGTCTGCCATGTCTATACAGCAGCGACATCAGAAACGAACAAACACAGATCGGCCCTTTGTTCAAGACTGACGCAGCCTTTATCGATCTTGAATATAGTCAAACAAAAACACGGATGAACAGTAACAATCACAGGAAATTTCGATTTGATTGGTGTGAAAAGAAATCTGAAATGAAGCAGAGAATAGTAACCGGTAAATAACGAGCATGAAGGGTCCCACGTTGAAATAAATAAACGTCCATAACTCCAAACAAGATGTTGTTTACGACACCGAATCGCCCAGCAAGAAATGACAACACAGAGCACACAGAAAAAACAAGAAGACCCCCCCCCCCCCCAAAGTATTTTCCTAGCCTACCCATGTACCTGTACCTGACAAATCTGCACAGTAACAACCAGAGAAACCAACAAACCAAATCAACAGTTGTTTTTTGTTGTTGTTGTTTTTACGAATGACACAGCCTTCACGATTTCTAATGTAGTCAAACAAACTGACGAACAATAACAAATGCAGGAAATGTCGGTTTAAATTGGTAGGAAAGAAAATCTAAAACGAGGCATGGAACAGTAAACAATAAATAACGAACAACTAAGGCAATTCTTTCTCCCATTATGAAATAAATACACTCCCATAACTCCAAACAAGATGTTGTTTACGACACCGAATCGCCCAGCAGATATAATAATAATAATAATAATGAATACTTATATAGCACCTATTCTCGGCTAGAGACCAAGCTCTAAGCGCTTTACAATCAACACTCGTTTACACAACGGGCTGCCTCGTTCAGTGCCTAAAAATAGTACAAACAAAGGTGTTCCCAGGTGCCTGGGAAATCTCATGATTTGGGGGTCATAATTAACAAAAAATTTCTAGCTCAGAAACTACAAAAGATAGAAAAATGAAATCTATATAATTTTTGAAGGAAATTGAATGAAGATTTTGAATCTGGGCTTCTTTTGTTTTAATTTTGATAATAAAAAAGTATTTAGGCTTTTAGATTTGGATAGATTTTTTGCACGATCAAAAACATATGTATTTACCACGACATCTTCACATCCAAGCAAGAACACAGCAAAAAAGTTGAAAATAAAGTTTGTATTGTCACACTACACCTGTAAATGAAAGTAAAACAGTTTGGAAGTCTATCAAGACGCTCACACTCGATGCAGACTGACCAGTCCACGACCACGCCCCCCCCCCCCCCCCCCTCTCCCCCACCACGCCCCCTTGCTGGACTTCAACCCTCTCTTTCACCCCTCATCTTCCCCTACCTTTCCGTCTGCACCGTGTCACGCCGTGAGCAGGCCACGCTCCCCTCTCGCGCTGACTTTCACATCACTGGCCACCGGCACGCAGTGCAGACTACACACTAGGCTGGCTCGTTCGACACAAGTCAGCTGAACACACACTGAGGTCACAGAGCCCTACTCAATAACTGACGAATATGGTCGGCAATTCCACCACTATCATCATCTCACCTTCATGGTTGAGTGAGTCGTTGAATAAAAGATTATTGTCTTTGTCAAAAATCATCAGCAGGCCTGCTCAGCTGTGTAAATACGTTGATTTGGTCGCTGGCTTGTCGAAGGTTGCGCCGCCATCTTTGCAAGCGAGACGAAGTGCTGGCTGGTCATCCAGTCAGTGATGAGAATAAATGGGCTTTCCCCTCACGTGTGGTCATTTACATATTATTTTAAGACTACAGACATATAAGGCTTTCTACGCAAACTCTATTTGAGTCCGTTGATAGAAATAGTAACGAATGAACATTCAAGAAAAATGCATGACGTCAGGGGACTGCCCATAGGCACTGGAAAGCACTTTTATTTCCGCGTCAGCTGACTGACTAAAGGCACGCAGCTGGATAATAATAATAATAATAATAATAATAATAATAATAATAATAATATTAATAACAATAATAATAATGAATACTTATATTGCACCTATTCTCGGCTAGAGACCAAGCTCTAAGCACTTTACAATCAACACTCGTTTACACAACGGGCTGCCTACCTGGGTAGTGCCGACTAAAGAGCTGCCAGCTGGCGCTTCATTCAGTCGTTTCCCGTGTCATCCAGTCAATATCGTTCACTCAATTTCCTTACTTCCTTCATTCTTTCCATTTCTCACACAGGATGCATGCTATGTGTAACGTGTCATCCATACCAACGGCCTAACTGGCCTTTTCTTCCGAAAGTTGGTGATGGGATTTACGTGTGTGCAAGATATTATGCGTGCGTTCACACACGGAACTTCAGTTTATAGTCTCATTCGAAGGACTGTATGGGAAATGGAGTCAGAACCAATGTTAACTCCGAGGGAAAAATCCCCCTGTACCGAAACGCCCCGGCGGAGATTTGAACCCGCAACCCCAAGATCACCAAGATTACGAGTCCGGCGCTCTACCAACTGAGCTATTCCGGCTCCCCAGATATGATGATACAGAGCACAAAGAGCCAACAAGGAAACATCCCATCCCCCCAATAACGATGTTCCAACGTGCTCACACAGCCTGTACCTGACATGTGCAAAGCACACAGAGCCAACAAGGAAACATCCCATCCCCCCAATAACGATGTTCCAACGTGCCCACACAGCCTGTACCTGATGTCTGCAAAGCACACAGAGCCAACAAGGAAACATCCCATCCCCCCAATAACGATGTTCCAAACGTGCCCACACAGCCTGCACCTGACGTGTGTAAAGCAAGAACAAAGCAGCAGCCAACATTAAAGGGCGTGTCCGCTATCTAAAATGTGTTCAGAACGATTTACAATGATTCACAGATGACAGTCGGTGGACTTATAACTGACTCAGTCAGTTGTTTATCTATGTGCAAAGAAAACAAAGGCAGTGATTATTTATCTCCAAAGTGTCAGATGACAGTCAGAGGAGTTGCAACTGACTCGGTCAGTTGTTTACATATGTCCAAAGAAAAAAAAGGCAGTGATTATTGATCTCCAATGTGTGGTCCATGTGGTTTGTGCTTCTACCTGACTGTGTGATGGCAGTGTCACAGCTTATACAGAAATAATCCTACACACATGAACAGGCACATAGACTACACATCATGTGGCACGTCATGTCTTTACACATGAACAGGCACATAGACTACACATAATGTGGCACGTCATGTCTTTACACATGAACAGGCACATAGACTACACATCATGTGGCACGTCATGTCTTTACACATGAACAGGATATAAAACTACACATCATGTGACACGTCATGTCTTTACACATGAACAGGCACATAGACTACACATCATGTGACACGTCATGTCTTTACACATGAACAGGCACAAAAACTACACATCATGTGGCACGTCATGTCTTTACACATGAACAGGCACATAGACTACACATCATGTGGCACGTCATGTCTTTACATTTTCGTCCCTCCCTACCCCTGTTCCCATCATCTCTGTCTGTGTGTCTGTCTATGTGTGTGTGTGTGTGTGTGTGTGTGTGTGTGTGTGTGTGTGTGTGTGTGTGTGTGTGTGGTGTGTGTGTGTGTGTGTGTGTGTGTGTGTGTGTGTGTGTGTGTGAGAACAAGAACAAGAACAAGAACAATTCTTTATTGCCGTCACCTTTGAAAGATATTTGGCACAAAACATCATAAACAACAACAACAAGAACCACAACAAAAGTGCTTCTATTGTCAATTTTTCCTGGCTTTGAATGCCTCAAAAACAAAGCTGGCTAATATTTCTTGGTGTTCCCTGGAGTTTAATAGAGTACTTGGTTTGAAGCCGTTGGCACACAATATTCCTTTTCCTGGGTCATCTGTTAGATCTTGCATCTGTTCTACTTGTGTATTTAGTTTTGTTCTTAAGTCATAAAGTATTCTACAATTATCTAAAAATGAAATTCGTCTTCTATTTCATTACATGCTATACAAAATCTTTGATTTCGTGGTATACCTGCATAACGACCTTTCTCAACATTTAAGTCATGCGAGCTAACACGCAATTTACATAGTGCTTGTTTTTTCGTACTATCCATATCAGTCAACAAGTAATATTCAATATGATATTCAGATGATTTGATGGCATTGTAAAACTCTAAACGGCTGTATTTTGTCTTTTCCTTTGCCCAAAATTCAATATACCTGGTTTTCAATAGTTGTTGTATAGTGAATTTTAGTCTATGCTTACTCAGTGTTGACTGGTTCAACCAAACATGGTTTAATCCTAAACTGTAAAGAATGTTTTTGATAAACAAGAGCATGGATATTGAATTCCCTTGTCTTTATTCATCATGTCGTTGTATGCACTTTTAAGTATGTTTCTTCCGACTTATCTAAAATATGCAGCCAAAAACCAATGGTTCGACAAGCTATGTGAATCCCAATTGGAAATCTTCCTAGTTCACTTAGAGTCGTTAAATTAATTGCTTTTGAGTGTAAACCAAGAAGACGTTTACAGAATTTTACATGTAAGTTTTCATGTGGATGTTTTGAAGAAATACTATTTGAAAAAAATCAGATATAACAAATGAGTCCATGTTGGACATAGTACTTTTCTCAGACCATGGCAACCAAACTTCTGCTCCATAAGTTGCTATAGGAGTAACCAAAGTATCGAACAGTTGTAATATTGTATCAAAACGAATGTTGGTTCCTCTGATTAATCGATATAATGAATGTGAAGCTTTACTTGCTTGCTTGGCAAGTTGAGTTTTCGCCAAAATAAAGGAGCCGTCAGAATGCAAAGTTATTCCCAGATATTTGTACTGATCAGTTGTCTGAATTATCTCAGTACCAAATTTAAATAAGATAGGAACTTTGGGTTTTTTATGTGTAAAAATCAATACCTTTGTCTTTTGTACATTAATTTTCATACCCCAAGTTAAACAATATTTATTCAATTTGTCAAGCTTGTTTTGAAGACCTTTCTTTGTTTTTAGAAAAAATAACTAGGTCATCTGCATACATTAAGCATGATATAGGGGTCTTTTCATCGGTATATGGACTATCTGTCTCCCCAATATACTTTGGAATATCATTTACGAAGATATTAAATAGAGTTGGACTAAGAACATTTCCTTGTAATACTCCTTTACGTACGTTTATATCATGGGATAGACCTTCATTCGTTTTTGTGCATATTTTGTAATTTTCATACATGTTCCTAATAATTCTCAAACAGTTTCCTTGTATGCCTATTTCATGTATTTTTAAGAAAAGTGCCTCATGCCAAACATTATCGAACGCTTTTTCAAAGTCGATAAAGCAACCATAAAGGCGATCTTTTCTGCTTTTCATTATATCATCAACAATTTTCTTTAACACGTATAGATGATCTGATGTTCTGTGTTCTTTGCGAAAGCCTGCTTGTTCTCCTGCCAGTAGATGATTTTCTTCCAAAAAGTTTGTTATTCGGTGATATGGCAAAACAAATTACTGAGAGAGTTATTAATTGTTATACCTCGATAATTTGAAGGATTGAAGGGATCTCCTGATTTATGAATGGGGACATTTATTCCCCTCTTCCATGCTTCTGGATATGCTCCTGAGAAAAAAATACTTTGAAATACATTTCTAATTATTTCACCTGTATCGGGTAGACTGGTTTTGATTATTTCATTAATAATCCCATCTTCTCCAGCCGCTTTTTGTTACGCATATTTTTTAAAGCATCTAAAATTTCTTTAGATGATATTGGAAAATCAAGATCAGAGTAACTTAATTCTGAAGAGAGTTTTTCCAATTTAGAATTTACTTTTAGTTTTGCCTCTGTCTCAACATTTACCTCTGTACCAATAAGATTTTGTAAATGGTCTAGCCACTTTGTACTACTTATCGCTCCATGGTTATTTCCGTTTTGAGAATCTGCTTCATGTAATTGTTTTAATGTTTTCCACACATTGTTTGGATCTTGTAAATATGCTTCATTCAGACTCTTAACTAAACTGTTCTTATAAATCTTTTTCTTCCTTTTCAACAAACGTTTGTATATTTTCATTTTGTGAAAGAACTTTTCATGTAATGTTTTATTTTGTGGATTTCTGTTCAGTGCATTTCTTAAAGATTTCAGATCTCGTCTTTGAATATAGCAGTCTTGGTCAAACCATTTTTTGGAGCGTTTTCTGGATTTTCTTTTAGTTATAAGCTTATGTCGTAATGCCAATTTTGCAGCATACTTTAATGTATTGGTAAGCTTTTCCAAAACAAGAGTGGCTAAATCAGCTGTGATTGGTTCATCAATATGATTTTTAATTTCTTGTAGCGATTCACTAATTTGCTTTGTTTTTAAAGCTGTACAGAAAGCATCAGCGGAATTATCATCCCAGTAAAATTTTATATATTCTTCCCTTTGACTATTAGTTTGCTTATAAAATGTGCTCTTTCTGAAATAACTCTTGTCTTTCGTTCCATTTTTCAATATAGGTAAATATAGTGTCATACTGATTGGACAATGATCTGAAAAATGGTTTAGTTCCATAACTTTCATTTCAACTATATTTTGTGTAAGTTCTTCTGAACATAAAAAGTAATCTACCACACTACTACCTTGGTGTATATGACAAGTGTATTTTCCTTCCAAATCACCCAATGTCCTACCATTTCGAATAAGAAGGCTGTTGTCCGTACAAATGTTGATTAATCTCTTACCATTTTGTGAACAACATGATCCATAGAACATCTATTATATGTTTTATTAATTCGATTGTAGTGACCTGGGATAAAGCAATCATGAATTGAGTCTATTTCCGTATAATCTATCAATGTTCCAGTCCTAGCATTAAAATCGCCACAAATAATAATGTTGCCTTTCGGCGAGAAATGTTCTATATCATTTTGTAATTTATCCCATATCAAATCCGCGTTATTTCTACCATATGATGAGTATAGTGGCGGTATATAGCAACAACATATATAAGTGTCATCTCCCTGTTTGTCTACATTCGGTATAGACATCCAAACTATATCTCCATTACTTTGTGGTAGAAATTTGACTTGTTCTCTAATTTCATGTTTTACAAATACTGAAATCCCTCCTGAAGCCTTACACGCTTTCTTGTGTTGTTCACGACAATAGTGAACTCCAGGTGCAAAGTGTGGAAAATGTATATTCTTTGTGTCTTCATATGTTAGATGAGTTTCTTCCAGGAACACTATATCATATGATTTTGTTTTTTGAATAAACTGCCAGTCTTTGTATTTGTTTGTCTTTATACCATCAATGTTTCCTATAAAACCATTAGTATTCCATGACAGGATACTTATTTTTCTTTTCCCCATACTGTGCTTATATTATGTAACGTAGTTGCTAAGTTACTAGTAGATTTATAAGTGGTACTTTTTCTTCATCACGTTTAATTACATCAAAATTAATACATTAATCGATCATTTAAGTGTCACTGATAACACTCTTATCGATTAATATTATTTAGTTACTTATTTTAACTTGTATTTTTCCAATTCTATTATTGTTCGTTTCACTTTTGAGCTTTTGGTGACAACTGCTATGTCCTCTTTCTTCTTTAGCGACTGTACCGCTGGTTTGGAAAGTCACCGTTGTTCATCGGCTGGTATTTGAACTTTCGTTGTGGAGTGTAGTCGCCATCATCATACATTTCCCGTAATGTGTAATTACGATTTGCACAGTGCCTAGCATCTCGACCCAGTACAGAATTCTGATGATTTGTGTGGCTCGTTTTTTCTTGGTGCTCTCTAGTCAAATCATCATTGTTCCATTGATCCAAGTTGTGTAACTGGGATGTGTTGATTCTCCTTCGTTGCCGTCCATTTCTGTTGTCTCGTTGTTCACGTATATCCCTTGAATAAGATGAATGATTTCCGTACCTTCTTTCATCCGTCCATCTCTGTTGATAGTAGTCTTCATTCTTTGTTTGATATCTGTTTCTTCCGTACAGGTCAATTTCTTCACCGTATTGTTGGCTTAGCATCTTCTCATACTGCCAGTCAGTTTCATTAGCTCGTCGCCAACGCCAGTCTTCATTACCTCGATATCTGTCTTCGCTATTTTGTCTCCGTTTTTGTTGACGGAAGTTTCTCCCTTGTAGATTTGGGTATTCAAGGTTGCATTCCTGTGGGTACCTATCAACATGTCTTTCTCCATGAGTCGTTCTTTTTTGCGAACCAACTGGAAGATATCTTCTTTGCTGTTTTTCTTTCATTTCTTCCATACCATCTGACCTCACGATGTTGTTTCCATTGTTGTTCCCATCCACATTTTTGTTCTTTGCCTTCTTGCAGCAGTTTTCCTTTGCATGAGTAATCTTCATTGCTTTGTTCTTGTCTTCTTTCTCTTGAGTGTTCAATCTCATAATTGTTTCGTTGCTGTGGTTTTCTTTCACGTTTGGTCTCTGCTTTATGTCTTTGTTGTTCTGTCGTCTTCCTTCCGACGCATTCTAATTCATTGTGATGACTAGAGCTGTGTTTATGGCAGATTTGCCGCAGTGTTCTTTCATGCACCTGAATGCCTTCTTCGTCTTGAGTTGAGTTATGTTGAGATTGCAATGCATCTCTTCTGCATTGTTGGCGTGGTCGTTCATGTACATGTTCATCTTCTCCATTTCTTTGCAGCTTCCCAAATCTGTATTCAGGTTGTTCAAGTTGATTTTTCATTTGTTCATTCGCCTGTTGAGGCTTTCTTATTTCTTTGCGAGTCACGCGACTTCTATTCTTCAATTGTTTCTTTTTTGATGGTTTTTCCCACAGAATATTGTCTAAGTGGCGTCCAAGGCCAGCCGCAATGATACTGCTCCCTTTTCGGTTTGGGTGGAAGTTGTCTTTGAGATGATATTGCGGATAGATGTGGTCGTGTCCAATGAATGATGTGTTTTCCAAATCATGCAGTTCTGTCACAAGCAGAGCATTGAATAGATCGACCTTTTTTTGCATGAATTCGTCGCGATTTTTCAAGGCCTTACTCACTACAATATGGGTAGTAGGTTTTACTTTTGCACGCAGTTCCCTCACTGCACTTGCTAGCTTGTTGCTTGCTGTTTGAGGTTCACCGTTCTTTAAGTCATTCACTCCAATGTGTACTAATACCACGTCTGGAGGATTGGAAGTTTTGTCGAATGTTATCTTGCAACTTTCTGCTGTTGGTGCTGCTAACATATCGACGTTAAATCCGTATGAATGACCAAGTCTTTCTGGGTCAACTCCTCTAAGAACAGAGTCATGTAAGATAATTACTGATGGAAGCAGAGAGTTGCCAGTTTCTGTTTTTTGTTCACTGGAAATATCATCTTCCATCAGTGTGTTTGAGTCACTGCCGTTCTCAGTCTCAACATCTGAGCTTTCTGACCCACTACTGTCATCCCCACTGTCCTCAACCACATGAGTATTTTCTTTTTCTTCTGATTTTTCCATCTGCAAAATTGTTTTTTTGCCATTATCGGGAGAAGTAAGGCTGTTGGATTTTAGATTTTCTGTGTCTTGTGGAACAGTATTTAGTTCATTTGCAAGTTTTTTCGTTGGATATAATTGAGCAATTTTGGGAATCCCAGAGATCTGTGCTATTGTAGATGTCTGTAAGATTTTCTGACCATTAAGTCTTCCGTTTGTGTTTCTGTGTCCCTGCTGTTTGCTGTTAACATCATCATCTTGTTTCGACAAGCCCTCTTTTTGACATGCAGAAGGTATCTCATGGGGATGACTTTCCGCATCAATGGTCTTTGATTTTGACTTTGTTTTGGTGTTCGAGTAGAGAATCTGTAGTTTTGAGGAGTTTTCGTTGGTAAGATTTGGCCTTTCAGGTGTTTGTCTACTCTCGACGATCAAGTCTTCTGTTTGTGTTTCTGCATCTCTGTTGTTTGCTGGTGATCTTCTTGTTGAGTAGTCATTTACGGTTTTTCTCTGTTTGGTAATTTTGTCCAGTTTATCTATCATCTGCATTAGCTCAGTTTTTTCATGTGACCGAATGTCCCCTATTTGCGAAGCCAAGCTGCATACTGCAGATTCTAAATTTTTTAAGTTTGACGTCATAATGGTGTTTTGACACGTCAGAACCGTTGTGTGTGTGTGTGTCTGTCTGTCTGTCTGTCTGTCTGTCTCTCTCTCTCTCTCTCTCTCTCTCTCTCTCTCTCTCTCTCTCTCTCTCTCTCTTTCTCTCCCTCTCTCTCTCTCTATCTCTCTCTCTCTCTCTGCCCTCAGGACTCAATTATTGTGTGCACAAAAAAAAAAATGTTTATGCCATACGTTAACAACCTCATACGTGGTTGTTAATCACATTGTCAGAGCACAAATCACGAAGTGACATGAACATATCACGATACATGTGTTCTGTTTTTGAGGGGAGGAGGCAGAAAACGCAAGGAACATACACTCCATCTTTGTAGGCATGTAGAACATAGATCTGGAGGAAGAACCGAGGGCACGTTTTAAAAGTCCCATCACCAAGTATTCGCACATCTTGTCTGCAAAGAAGTCTGAGATTTGACAATGTTGAAAAGATTATCAAACCAGATTCCACGTTATTCTTTAGTAGCATATTTTCACCTTCGCTTGAAGTCAGACCGAATTGTTCTACACACTGATGGGTTTCTTGGCGGTTCTTTGGCAGCTTTGGGATGAATTTTCGACGCTCGTTGTATATGGCTTTGCGAACATTTTCCATTTCCTTGATATGGATGTCCGGAGCTGCCTCTCCATTCGAAAGTTCTCGCCTCATCACTTTTGCAGGACGCTCAAACAGGTCAACAGCACCCCGTTTGCGACAGAGTTTGCGGAATTCTCCAACTGCAACTTCTCGTTCTGTCTTTGCTTCGTGAGTATGGTCGTTGGAGAAGACAGCGCTGGTGTTGTCTTTTCTTGTTTTGCATCTTGCAGGACAACCACGGATGCTGCATCTCCAAGTCTTGGCAATACCAGATTCCCTGTCCAATCTGTATGTGAAACTATCAACAAGAAAGGCTTCTTTGCCTTTGTTTGTTTGTGTAATTCTTACACCGTCCATGGTAGACCAGAGCTAGAGTGAACATCAGTAAAGTGAGTGGGTGAATAAAAAGACTGTCAGTGAACTGTCAGTGATACTCAGTAAAGTCATTGAGTGAATAAAAAGACTGTCAGTGAACTGTCAGTGATATCCGTGTTCAGTGAGACGTGCTCTTGTTGGACGGCCCTAACATGACCTGAGTTTTCCGGTAGCGCGCGCTTATTGCCACCTGATAGTGCGTGCTTATTTCCTGGATTCTGGACGCGCGATTTTTTCCTATGCGCGTTTTTTTTCCGTCTCCGTCACAGACACTGGCATTTAACCT